>VXBZ01004041.1:603291-626730 GCA_013399135.1 Heliornis fulica
CCCCACCCACCCGCGGTGGCACTGACACCGAGGCGGAAGTGCGGCCCTCGCAGAGGCGGAGTGACGCGTCGGTTCACCAATCGCAGAGCGCGGCCGCGCCCCTCCGTCGCAGAAACGACGAATCAGCTTCCCCACCCACCGCCCCGGAGGCGGGGCGAATGCTAATGAGGCGCCGAACCTCACAGCTCCGGACCGCACCACCGCTGAGGAGACTACTGACCAATAGCGCGTCGGGGAGGCGGGACTATGCAAATAAGAGCGACAGGGGATCCCCCCGCTGCGTCGGGACGTCTCACCTGGCGCGTTTCCAAGAGGACGGGACCGCCTCCGCCGCACAAACCCACACGGTCGTGATCCACCGGTATCGTCCGGGGGTGCTGTATGAGGCGCTGTCATCATCGGCCAGCCGCCGGGTGTGAGCCCGGCTCACCATAACCGGGCAGGACATCGTGTCCTCGTCATTGTGGAGGGAAGATAAGAGTTGCTCCTGGCTCCTCAGTGCCCGTCTTAGCTGTGGTGGATGCCTGTGTCCCTTCATGGCTGTGGGCATCCTGGACCACCCAAGAATCACCCAAGGGACATCCTGGACCACCCAAGGATCTCCCAAAGGACATTCTAGACAACCCAAGGATCTCTTAAGGGAGATCTACATGTGCTGTGCACCAGGGTGGCTTCACCCCGTTCTGTATGAATTGTAACTGTGGCCAGAGCAGGTCCATGGCCTCCCGTCCATCTGGGAGCCCAGAGAAGCAGCCAGCAAAGCCGTGGGCTGGTAGCTCAAAGGTCCAAGTTGTCCCCTACCAGGAGAGAAGTTGGCAGGTGCCTCTATGTCTCTTCCCCTGAACTTGAACTGGTTCATACACAGCAGGTAACTGGAGGCAGGTTCACAATACCCCCCTTGGCTTCAGAGTGATTACTGGCATGATAAAGAAATTGGGACTGTTCCTAGATGTTAGTGAAAGCATCAAAACTGTGAGTCAGGAGTTTCACGTGACTCATAAGGCTTCTCTTGGATAACACCCGTCCTGCTCTTTGTTTACTTTCTGAGTCTGTGAGATGCTCTTCCTTCACAGGCTCTTCCACAACTTTGAAACTTTTCCACTGAAATATCGGTCTGTCTCCCTCCCTTTTCAGACAAAAAGCCAAGAGTCACATGAAATCTTGTTGGACTCGGCAACCAGGACTTTAAAAGGAAAAAACCCAAAACCTAAATAAACAACTATCCAACAAAACAACATATCCAAAACTAAAGAGACTGCAAAGCGTGTGTGGAGTGAGGTTCTTTAGGAGATTGGGCACAGGGATAATGAGCATCCATCCTGAGGAGCTAAAAACTGATCGGTGTGGATGAAATACATCCCATATCACTAGGAACAACCCATTGACTTGATTGGGGTGGGCCTGTCCCAGTCCACAAAGGCTCCTGCAGCAGACCAGACCATCCCCAGATGTGGCACTATGGATCTGCCATGGGGACCAAAGAAACCGTGCGGGGAAGGCTGGTGGTCAGAGGTAGGAATGATGGGGTTTATTCCTCTGCCTGTGATGATGCAAAGTATGTTTTCAGACGTGCAACAGCAAAAACACAAACCTCTCCTTTGCTGCATGGCTCCTGCAAATCCTCAGGAGGATTTCCCCACCCCACATACTGTACCTGGCATGCTGGTTGTTGATTCTGGAGTGTTACTCACCCCTAAATGAGCTGACAGCACCTGGCCATCAGCCACATGCTGACGTATACGAGGCACAAACTGATAATGCTCCTTGCTCTGGCACAAATGTAAGGTTTTAAATTAAATCTCCACTGAGAATTTCTCACACACAGTGGGATTGAGAAGTGTTTTGGGGGCAGAGCTGGCTCCGAGGATGCCTGTTCATCTCCCTGGATCTAGTCTTGCCGTACTCACATCTGTTTTCACCCCTGTACTCACCCTAGGTCATGTTGGAAGGCAGGTGACATTGGGCTCATCTTTAGGGAGTACAGATGTTTGGGAGTAGAGGGTAATTTGTATAAATCCAAATCTGGTTTTAAGAATTTCCTGATTTGTCCAAAAAAAAAGTGATTTCTCTTTTTCCAGCAAGTCCTGATTCAGCAACTCGCTTACAGGTTGCTCAACATTAAGCACAGAAGTATTCCTGTTGCAGCCTTTGAGCAAAGGGCTGTCATCAGAACCTAAGTGGGAATTTCAATTATTTTCTGACTGACAGGCCTTTGTCATGAGTAATCAGTGGATCTGGAAGAGTTCTCCTAAAGGATCAAGGAAAGAGAAATCCATTGGGTAGATGGCCAATGGATGGCTGAATTTGTGTAGCTTTTCCAGGTTGTAATTGAAGGCACATACATTCTGAGCCTACCACCAAAATCCTTCCCACAGACATTTTAATTTGAACTAAAGGCCCATAATTAGCAAATCCAAGGCTAATTGACAATTTCTTCCATTGTTAGGTATTCAGGGGCTACTCTCTAGCAATCACAAAACCCCAAAATTGGACAGGGAGAAGAATCTAGCTCCGTATTTGTCTCCCCCTGGCAATGAGTGGTGAGATCAGTTACCTTTAAAGGAGATGGCATGGAAAATTTTGCCTTGCTGGCAAAAGTTTTGCAACAGTAAAAGTAATTAAAACGGGGCTTTACGGTGGAAAGTATTGAGCAACTGTCTCAGTCATAGGTGTAACCATCAGCTCCACCTATAATAAACCAGCTGTTCCCCTCCTGCAGAGCAAGGTGATCTGCTCAGAGAACCCATCTGAGCAAACCTTGCCACTGCAGCAGTTACACAGCCTGAATTGTGACAGAATAAGGAAGGGCAGAATGGAAGAACAAAACACATTGATCCTGCAATCTAGAGATGATGCAAGGAAATGTGGCATGTTACAGCAAAGACACTGGTCTTCTTTCACCAGTGGTATGTGAGCAGAGACAAATGCTCCTTTCCTCCTCATCCAAGTCAGCTGGTGGCCAAAAGTAGTCACTTCAGTCCCAAGTACTCACTTCTGCCATGGATGCTCTTTTCAGAGGACTCCTTGCTGGGGAGCTTCAAAACCAACCCTGTTTGTTTAGTGAGTGCTCCAGCATCTTCTGCTTGGGGTTTCTTTGGTCCCTCTGTGCTGTGCCCAACTGCAGCACAAGGCTGGGGGTGCTGGCACACTGTGCCTCCACAGCCCCCCAAACGCTGCAAGAGGGAGTTTCAAAGATGCAGCATTATCCTTATGTGTCGAATGTGCTTGGAAACACTCCTGCCTACCACCTCAGAGGAGTACAGGGCTTGTGCACACTTGAAAGCTGATTTGGATTAAGGAAGGGTGAGAATTAAAAGCAGAGTAGTAATCCAAAAATATCTGTGGGCAGATAAACACCAAGATATCAAAACAATTGATTAAACATTATCTTCACTAACTGCAAAATCAGGGGTGAAGGGAAGTAGGTGTAATCAGGAGAGAAGATCCCAAATCCCAGCACAGGCAGGATGGGGCAGGTTGCAGCCATCAGCTACAGGGTGATGAGGTTGTGTCAATGGGATGCAGGGAACTGTGTAAGAAGATGAGCAGGAGTGCAGGGAGGAGCACAGCCCAGATCTGTCCCAGCTGCTGGGGCAGGAGCTCACCAGCCCAGGGCAGGTACACGCTGGACAACCACACTGTGCCCAGGTGGAACCTGGTTTTCATATCCCATTCTCTGCAGTTTTCTTGTTAAATATTAATTGTGATTATTCTAAGGCAGCACACCCCTGTCACACCATGCCTGAGGCTGTGCAAACATGACACAGAGAGAAACTTTCTGCCTTAGTTTGCAGTGAGCAGCAGACCTTCCCTCTTCCCAAAGGAAAGGAGGTTGCATCCAGGTACAGGTGAGCCAGACACAGATTTGCAGAATGGGAAACATCCAAATCTTCCAGGCTGAATAATAAATATTTCTCCTTATAGCCCGTTGCATTTCACAAGCCGGGCGTTACAAATTCTGTTGATGGTAACAGTGTATTTTGAGTTGCTGGAACTAAAAAAGGAAAGATACTGTGCAAGAGCTACCATCACAGACATTTATTTCATATCAGAAAGAGTTTTAAAAAGCAGACATTAGTCACAGTGATAAGGCTTTAGTGAAAAACACAGTAATGCTGAAAACACATGAATTTTAACCAGAATATGGGAGAAAAGCAATTCAAGAGAAAATGGATTCCATAAATAATGAGGAACATGGCAAAAGCTGAATAAGGAGAAATCAGCAGTTGTTAAAAGACTGAATAAGTATGTGCTTTGTAATGGCATGGAAAGGAAAAGACACAACAGCCTGGGTGCTGCCCTTCAGTGAGAATTTCCCTGGGTGCTGCACCCATTCAGCTGAGGGCACCATAGAGCCTGAGCATCTTCAGTTTAAAACAAAGGTTTAACAATCTCCATCTTCAAAGTTGTGAAAGCTTAAAAGCCAAATACTGAGCCCACAAGGGGCTTTCCACAGTTCTTTAAAAATATGCTTTCTCACAGAGTCTGGATGTTGCCCTCTGCTGAATCCCAAATTCTTTTAATTCCAGCCATGACTTCTGGCACTGGAAATTCCCACTCCTGGAGCTGAGTAAAGATGAGCAGGAGGTTGGGGTTGGACTAGAGGATTTGTCAAGGTCCCTTCCAACTCCTAACATTCTCTGATTCTGTGAGGTTGTGCTCAGGATAAAAATAGTTGAGCAAAACTAGGTCACCTCCATATCCCATCTCACCCTCCCTGGGATGAAAGTCTTCTTGCATCTCCATAGCAGGAAAGATGGGAGTAGAGCAGATTTGACTCACAGCTTCATTCCCTTGGCAGGGGAAGCACTTGGAGGTTTGGGAAGCACTGCAGGGGAATACTGAGGAGTCTGATTTTTGGACACCCGCTCCTGCTGAGGGCCAGGTACCCATGAGCTTCATCTCTCTCTCTTTCAGAAGCAGTTTGGAAGATGCTCTATTTTCCCTCTGTGCTATCATGCTGCCACTAGTTGATTTGCCAAGGATCAATGAAACTTTATATCCTAATAGAGGTTTATTTGTCAACCTTGGCCACAAGAGCATCTTATTTAGAATTAATTACAACGTCTGGTTTTAGCTGTGTGTACAGCAGCATGGCAAGCCTCACTGGTACTCTTTAGACCAAATTTCTATCCATGGATGGCAGTGCTTACATCAGAGATTAATTCAATGGCTTGTGTGATGCTTTCTTTCTGGAAATTGAAGTCAACAGAAGCTAGTAGTCAATAGAAGACCTGGGCAACAAAGTGGTGCAGGGTCTAGAGCACAAGCCCTATGGGGGCAGCTGAAGAACCTGGGGTTGTTAAGCCTGGAGAACAGGAGCTTGTGGGGAAACCTGATCACTCTTTACAACTCCCTGAAGGGAGGGTGTAGTGAGGTGAGTGTCAGACTCTCCTCCCAAGTAACAAGTGATACAACAAGAACAAATGCCCTCAAGTTGCACCAGGGAAGGTTTAGATTGGATATTAAGAAAAATTAATTCACCAGAAGGGTTGTCAGGCATTGGAACAGGCTGCCCAGGGCAGTGGTTGAGTCACCATCCCTGGGGTTATTTAAAAGATGTGTAGATATGGCACTTAGGGACATGGTTTAGTGGTGGGCTTGGCAATGCTGGACTTGATTATCTTAAAGATCTTCTCCAACCTAAACAATTCTATCATCCTAATTATACTTACTGATACAGGTGTTAATGTATGAGTAATATTTTACCTGAGTGCTTCCTTGGTAACTTCTCTGTCTTCAGGATTTCACCCATCACAGGGGTGTGAGCAGAATGGGTGTGCACGAGGCAGGGTGAAAGGATGCTCCTCACAGCCCATGGTATAAGGGGCATTTTCCTTTGGACACTCCCCATGCTAAGTCAGAAAGTCAAACAGATTTCCACTGCACAGGTAATATGGAGGTGATGGGTAAATTAATTTAATTAAGTTTCTTACTGGATTTGATGATATTAATTCAGTATCCACAGTGTTTCCCCAAGTCAGCACCGGTTCCTGCTCCGTTTGTCTGGCTGTGTAGATGAACAGCAGCGGGTTCCTGTGGTGTGCACATGTATTTTTCAAGTGGTCCTGATAACACATCTGCACTGTGCCCCACCACATGGAGATGAGCTACTGGGGCTGGCAGAGGTCACGGCACGAGGACGACTGCCCTCACACCTGGGGTGCCACCTCCTCAGGATGCAGCATCTACCAATCCTGGGAATGGGCTCTCAGCTCTGCAGTTTTATTAGAAATTCCCTGGATTTTAATCCTACCACTTGTGGTGGCCAGCAAAAATAATAATAAAAAATAATAATAAAACAAACAAAAAACCAAAAAAACAAACAAACAAAAAAAAAACCAAAAAAAAACCAAACCCCAAAACCCAATCCAATCCTGTCCAACCTATTGGGTATAGCAGATTGTAAACTTTTCTTTTACTGATACACTATAGACTGTTTCAAATCAATCCAGCATGTCATTTTCTTTACCTTTGTTAAATTAGCATCTTTCATCCAAGAAATATTTATATGTATATATTACTTTCTGGGACAGTCTCCTGTACTGAATGTAACAGAGTCCTGTTCACTGATCCTTAGGCAACCACTAGAACAAACTAGCTAGTAACTACACATTCACACATATCCATCAAAATAAGATCCACGATAACTTCATGTTTCCTCATTATCTTTTTGTGCTTCAAAATTAGCATCTGAACTTTCCCAAAACAAATTAGAATAGTTCACACATTGGTTTTACAAGCAAGTATCATTAAGTTCCACTAAAAAAAGGCAAAATAGATAGTATATTTAAGCATGAACCAAAAAACCCTAAAAATCCAATCCTGTCCCAGATGGAGTTGGGAAGTTTGGCTCTGGATCTGAAGTCTGCTATACAAGCAGTCCCCGACAGGCAGACAAACTAATGTGCCTCCTCATCAGCTTCTGTGTCAGCTACAGCTGACTCTATTTACTTTTTGCCCAGAGGAGGAACTGGGAGCAGAAGGAAAAGAAAAAAACCCCTTCATTGATATTCACAATGATGTCTTACATGTCCAGCATTATTTTTGTCCAAGGGAGCTCTTTCAGAAAATGGGAGAAAACAAGTGATTAGGTGGAAGAATGGTCGTCAGGAGGGAAGAAAGGACCCTGTTGTGGAGGAAGGAGCTGTGTTACTCTGTGTGTTAAAGTACCACGAGTGATTTTCATTACTGTGTGTATATTTGGCAACAGAAACCTAAGGTGGACTGTCTGGAAAACAGGTTTTTCTCTTAACTAAGCAAAATGCCAAATTGGATGTCTTTAATGATGAAGGTGCATTGGTTGAAATTACAGCTGGCAAGTAACATCCTCACCCTGATGGTGAATGAAGGATAAAACCCCTCCTTCTCCTCATCTCCATGTCAAACAAACGATGTCCTGAACCCAAAGCACAACCCTGCTCCAGCCTAGGATGCTGGGCTGGAGCAGGGGTGTGCTTTGGGTTCAGGACTCACCCTCAGCACAGGCTGAGGTTGAGTCCTCACCGTGGGTGAAAATACAGCTGCTGAGCTTAGTAAAATGAGAATTCCCCCCTGGGTGTCTGCCACTGCGGGTTGGCGACGGCGGCGTTTCCCAAGCGCTGAGCACGAACAGCGCATCCGCAGCCATCCGGCCCCACGGCCGTGGGCAGGCGGGCAGGAAGGAGCCCTGCCAGCTGGCTGCCTGCTCAGGCTTCCCAGCAGTGAGAAACCGCTCTGCCCGCAGCGCTGCCCAGGGCCCTTTCACACTGGGACCGATCCCTCATCACCGGGGATGAGAGCCGGGATGGGAGGGGAGGAGGAGAAGCGGCTTTACCTGCGCTCAGCCGCTCCGGAAGCGAAGCACACTTACATTTCCCAAACTCCGTCGTTCCCAAGCTGATTTTGTGGGTCTGTCTCCTCATTTACACATAGGGAGGGTTTCTCCCTGGCTGACAGAGCTCAGTTTTGGCTCCAAGCATGGCATTCACACTGGTGTGAATGATGGCCAAGAAGGCACGGCTCACGGGAAACTTCTAATTGACCAAAATGTGATTCATTAGTAGGCTTGCACTGTCTGAATTAAAACAGCATTACCAACAGGAAAAAAAATAAAAAATCAGTGAAACCCTTGGTCCCAGCAACCCTGACATGCTGGTGGGGGGTGGCCAGGACTTCTTGCAGGCTGGTGTGGTGCTGGAGCCGCTGCAGCCCCCTGGGCACGAAGTTGGGGGCTACAGATGGTGCAGCTCGAGCTGGGTCCAGCTGAACCATCCTCCATCGATGGCTTTCCAGATGCAGCCATTTGGGTTTTGACAGTTTGCACAGACCAGAAACAACCCTTCTCGGGGAGAGTGGAGGCAGAAGGCATGAAAGATGAGGCAGGAAAGAGTGGGGTGAGGAAGGAACAATGATCAATTAGCCACCAATTTCCTCTAATTAATGTTTCGGTTGTTGTAAACACAGACTCCAGAAGCACAGAGCAGAGATCTGAGAGGATTTCAGGATGGATCTGGAAAGGTTCCCTGATTCCTGCCTCCAGATGAAGGGCTGATTGTGACTTACCAGCTGTCTGCCCTGTCAGACCCCTCCACTCATGCTGAGCCTGCCATGAGGTGGATCACTTGCCCCATCTATTTCCCCCCTTGTCTTTTCAATCCAAACTCATCCATGTGGGTGCCTGGCTCTGTGGATACCCACCACTGCTTCACCAGGCAGCACTGGAGGAAGGTCTCCTGGACACCAAACACACAGTGGTGACTGGAAAACCAGGCAAGCAACGGGGACAGAGATTTCATCCCACCAAGTATGAGCACAGGAGCAACTACCCACCCGTCACTTGGGCTGTGCCATACATGGTTCACCTGATGATGTCCAGCAAGTTCAACCCTCTGTCCAGTTGCAGAGGGGAATAGAGATGCTCCCAGAAGAGGGACATGGTGAAATCAGGCTTTTCAGATTTACTGTCACCAAGGTGACAAAAAGCAACAGATGGGAACTAGACCAATCGCCATCCCTGGCAGCGCCCAGATTGGCACTGGGGGTTTTCTAGCCCAGAGAGGGACTAATCCAGAGCTGCCCTGTGCCAAGTGTCAGAGAGGAGACACAAGTGCCCTTTCAGCCATGGTGAACTTTATCAGGTTTTTCTACAGGAAAAAAACCCAAAAGATTCTCTGCTCCCAACAGCAGCCTGGTGAGGCTGCACATGTTCTCCCCGCTCCAGGCACTCAGAAGTGGAAGGGCTTTTTCCTACCTTTTCTATGTGCAGCTGCTATTGAATGTAAATGTACTTATGAGAAATTGAATAACTCCCACACAAGTAATTTTATACCCATCCAACATTTAAATTATGAATGCAATAATCTGCAGCACCACGAGTTACAAGACAAGGCTAGAATTCCCGAGGCAAGAAAAGCCTATTTTTAGACCTTTCAGGCTTAAATTTTTACTATATGAAGAAATTTGCTTTCTTCTGCTGCCCTGGGTGTTAATTTACATTAAAAGTTTTGGGGGGTTGTTTTTCAGACTTTGTGGTGTCACCTTGTCAAATACCAGCAAAACAAAGCAGCAGCTTTCTGCCACCCATCACTGCGGAAGGAGCGCAAGAAGGAACCCCTTGAGCATGGCTCTGCCTGGGGAGTTGGTTGCCTAATGGGGTTACCATGGGGAAATGATGAAACTGCTGGTTTCCCTTGATGACACCCTCCAGCTGGGATGTAAGGTGGCTCTGGGGTTGTGTCAGTCCTCCTCAAGCAGGGGCTCTGCTAACCCTCACTGAATTGTTGCAGTTTTAGTCCAGGTCCGCAGCAGTTGTTCAGTGCTGCTGTCTAGAGATTTCAGAAAAGATGCTTCTGATTCATATCTGCAAATGCCATTTAAATTAATGGGTTATTTTGTACCCTAGATGTTTGAGGTTTGGGGTTTTTTTTCCACTTTGCAGGGACTTGGTGTTTTACTTGATGCTCTTTTTCTGTGTGTGGTACCCAGGAGAGACCAAAACATGGTGCAAATCTCTTGTCACCCACTTGTGCGTGGCAGTAGCAGAAATTAATGAGAGAAAAAGATCAGATACACCACAACAACCAGAAGCTACTTTGTGCTGGGGCCCATGAGGGGTCTGTGTCCCTCACAGCACAAAAGAAGCACTGATCTGGGATGAGCAGCTCAGGGGTGGATCACTCTGTGCATCACATAAAAGCATTTATCAGCAGAGCTGGTGATAACTGGTCGGCAAAATGGGATGCTTCTTCCAAATCAGGACAGTAGAGCAACTCCTTCCACACCAAGCACTGCCTGGGATTGCAGCAGGGCAAGAAATCCCAGCCCCAGCACTCTCTTCTCCAGACAAATCATCCCATCACCATTTCTTAATTAAACACTGCCAAACTGTGAGTGTGAGCACTGGTTCCTCTGCCCAAACCCGGCTGTGGCTGCTCGGTGGCAAGTAGCTGAGCACCTTTATTCCACCTCTGACTGTCATCTATGGAGCATGGGCAGAAACAGATGTTAAATCTTTGCTGGAGCCCAGGTTTCCCAATACCCTGTGAAAGGCTCTAGCAGAGTAGATGGATCTTCATTTCCTCCCCTCTGCAAAGACACGCACTGCTTTCCCTGATGGCTTCAGCTTCGATTGTGCTTGGGGAAAGGGAATAAAAAAAAAAAGAAAGGGAAAAAAAAAGAGATTGTGGCAAATGGAAATGCAATTCTTTTAAAATGTTGTCTTTTTTTTTTTGAGAAGTAGCAGCAACAAAAATTACACAAAGATCAAAGAGAAAGGAGGCTGTACTCAGGGACAACTCAAAAATAATACGGGGCAGTTGCTGAGCAACTCTCCAATGCAAAGTATTGCTATTTTCTGGTACCTCCCCCATCTGTACAAGAGGGATGGTGTCTAGTATTAGTCAAAGAAAAAGTCTGTGTGATTGCCTGAGTACAATTAGATCTAAGGTCTTTGCAAACAGCTCCTATCAATCAACCTCAAGGCATTGATCTTACATCTAAAGCACTTATTGAAAAATAAATTATGCTTTTTTGATCTAATCAACTATTAAGGATTCTTTTCTTCCTTTTTGAGACTGAGTAAATAAAATTCTTCCATCAGAACTTGCTTAATAATTATTCTGGACACACAGTGGACCATATCCTGAGTGCAAAGCAAAGTGATGACTCAGAAACCAAAGGCTGATTTCTTTTTCTCTGGTCTTTTTTTTTGTTGGAATAGCTATTCTTCAAGCAGGCATTCACACAATTTGGTGCACAATGCTAAATGCATTCCCATAATCAGGGTATTGTCTGTTATCTGCCTAGAGCTTCGAAGCACATGTGCCATGGGGATCTGCCTGCTTCAAAGTGGTACCCGAGGATTTTACCTTTCTCCTCCCGCTCTCAGTTTATCCCTGTCCTGCTTTTGCACAGCTGCTCACACTCAATTCCAGATGCTAAACTGCTTTTGTCCCCTGAGGAGGGACAGTGAGTATCCATCCATGGGGATCCTCCAGCATCAAGATTGCACTGGCGCTATCAGACAGCATGTGGCATCAGGAAGGGCCTGGAGGGGTGGATGCTATGACAACTCCTTAGCAGGACTGGGCCCAAGTCAGATGGTCGCCATCCTTCACTCCTGGAGGAGAAGTTGAGATCCCTGATAGCCATGGAAATATGTTGCTTTCATCTTGTTTTGTAACAGAAATGAATAAACTTGAGGCTCCACAAAGTGAGGAATGAGGAGGATTGCCTTGGGGCTGGCAGGCCATGTGGGGCAGGGAACAGGGCTGCACATTTGGCTCTCTGCCAATGCACAACTGGAGTACGAGGCTGTGGCACCTTGTCACACACAGAGTGATGCAGGGAGAGAGCCCAGAACTCCCACCACCTCCACCCCAGCCCACAGAAATGTGGGGACTACACGTTTCCACCACCCCCTCCAGTCGGTCAGGATGGAGATGAGACTCAGCCCTGCACCATGCTTCATGGCAAAGGTCCCCAAGAGCATCTCTGGAGTGGGGTCAGCCTCAGAACCAGGGACCTGCCAGGCCTCTGCACAACACTTCATCCCAGGGGACAGACCTGAGGCAAAACAGATGCTTGACCTGTGCCAACATCATCATGGCAGGGCTTGCCCTGCTATTTCCCAGTTGTTTTTTTTTTAACCACCCCTTTGAAAGCAGCACAGCCAGCTCAGCTCTGCCTCTTGGATGCTGGCAGGCTGCCACCCTTTAATTAAGTCTGCTGTTATGTCTAACGCTGGTGGCAGCGTTTCAGGGCGGCTGCACAGAGGCTGTGGGAATCGGCAGAGATCAGGTGGCTGCGGATCTGTGTGATGACTTAGACATTTGGGCTGAGATGTCAGTGTAATAGTGCCAGCGTCACCACCCTTGCAGATCAGATCTGCTGGTGAGCACAGATCTGACATGGGCAAGGGAAAAACTCCTGAGCCTTCCTGTGAAGGGAAGAGGACAGACAGAACAGTTGTGTTTGAAACTCAACTCCTCAACTCATGGCATGAACCATGGGGACAAGTGCTGCCAGAGCCCCTTCTGAAATCTACTGGTACCCAGGTGTCTGCTGGCAGCATGAAGCCAGCTCAGCAGGCTCGAAGCTGTGAAACTCCTATGCCCCACACACGTCAGGAGCTGCTACGGGGCTGAGCCTGGCTGAACTGGACCTGAGCTGGGCTTCCAGGGTGGGCTCAAGGGGCAGGGTCTGGAGAAGGGGCAGCTTTTGCATCTCTCACCATGCTGGAAACCAGAGCACAGGGCAAGCCTGGGCAGTTTTGCCTCCAGTTTTGGTCTCTCTACACGCAGCAGCTCAGATTGATGCTGTATCACACACAACAAAATCTGTCTGTGACCAGCCCAGTCTGTGACCAAGGAGAACTGGCTGTTACAGAGCCTCTTTCTGGCACGATGCAACATTACTTTGGTGCTTTCTTCAACCTTTCTCTTTGCACATCCTCCTGGAAGGAGAGGTCTGTTCCTCTCCCATCCACCCAGCGGCCGCCTTGTGCAACCCCAGGATTGCTTTTACATCCAGCACACGGTGCCGGTGCACGGGACCCGGTGACAAGGCGCAGCAGAGCATGTACTCACCTCAAAGCCAGATTTGTAGGAGTCACTGCACCCCAACTCCCTGTCCCCATCAACCGCCGTGTCCTGTGGAGTGCAAAAGCTGAAGGGGATGACGCTTCGGGAAATCAGCCTCACGTTGCGCTTTGGGACCTTGACTGTGGGACTCTGCCTCCACCAAGTGATCAGCAGGAAGAAGAAGACGGAAGAACCTGCTCAAGACAACACTTGTGCAACTGCAGAGCAGAGCACAGCACCCTGCAATTTGTATTCTGCCTCTTGATCTTCATCAGCTGTGCCCTGCTGCCCTGGGGAAGCTGATCACCACCCCGTCCCCACAAGGCAGGCTGATGTGATCTGCTCTGCCTGCAGATAATGCCATAGACAGAGTGGTGTTGCAATTAAATATCTTCCCTGCTCTATGCTAATGAGAAGCAGGAAGAGCTAACAGAATGCACAATGGCAGATAATTACAGGCGAGCAATTACCGACACAATCCTCTCTCCCCCTTGTCCTCACGCTGCTTTTTCCACTGCTGTGCATTTGCCATGGGCCTAATACAGTGACCAGAGCTGTGAGGGTGCTGAGCAGAGCTCCAGAAGAGCTTTTTGAAGCACATCCCTTTGACAGAAGCCCCATCAGCCCTGATCATCCCTTCACAGTGCAGGGCTGCATGGCCTGGGCAGGGAGTAGGGGGTTGGCTTCAGCTGCTCAGAGCTGCTAAAACTGTATCAAAAAAAAAAACCTTAATCATGATAATTGAATAAAAGGACTATTATGGGATATTTCCTGCTTGTTTTCAACTTGCTGAAACTTTCTGGAGTCTAGCTGCTGTAAATAGCAACCCATGTGCTTTCCCAATTGCTTTCCTCTCTCTTGCTCAGTACAGAGTATCTATTTGGGAACTGCTTTTCCAAGTGCTGTGTGCTCTGCACAGTGATCTGGGATGTGAGATCCTGCCAGTGTGTTCTGGTGCTCAGCAAAGGGCTGTGACGTGCTGGGGAGATCACACTGGTGACGTCGACATGTGCGAGCAGACGAGCACGTTTTTAGATGTGGGAGCTGGGATGGGGATTGCTTTGAAACTGGTGAAGAGCTTTAAAACAATGCTGCAATATTCCTGAATGCCAAGTGTCACATGAAATGTTATTCAGCATCACTTCTCTCTCCTTCCCAACCTGCCTGCAAACAAGTGGGATCCGCAGAGCCCGACTGTGGGCGCTGGGAACAGCGTCAGCGGCGTGTGATGCATTATTAACGAGCAGAATTATTAACTCCCTTTCAGAAAACTCCTCTGTGCCTCTACACACAATTGTCTGGAAAAAAATGATTGGGACAATTCATCTTGTACCTGAGCAAATGCCATTAATTTATTGTCGTGCTCTGCGAGCCCTCCCTCTTTTTATCGCACCGTGTCACGACGTCAGACAGTGCTGACAGACAGCAGAAAGACAGGAGAAGGGGCAATGGCACCTGAAGCGACAGGTAGAGGCTTTCCCACGACCCAACTCATGGAGTTACAGCCAAGCAAGATGAGAGGAAGTTAAAAGAGAAGTTGTCCCTGGGAGGTGGCAGCAGGATGGTGGGACCTGGGACCCCGGTGAGAGGCAGGAAGGTGGATATATCCACCACCTGGGTGGATATCCCAGCTCCTTGCTTTCTGCCAAAGCTTTCAGCCACCTGGGGAATACTAAAGGTAACTGGTCCCAGTTTGGTCGCCTCCACTGTTCCCAGTTGCCCTGACTGTGCTTCTCCAGCCGTCCCAGAGCCAGCAGCAGCTCCAGGGAGCACCCCTCTGCTCATGGGGAGTCACTGCTGTTTCTCTTCTTCAGCATCTGGTTGGGAAACAGGGAGGACCACCCTGCACAGAGATACTCCACACCCTGTGGGAGCTGTGTAACCCCAGAAAGCCTCGGTGCCTGCACTCCAGATGTAGGTCTGCATCTCATTCCTGCTTTTGCTGCTCTCCTGTTTTTCCAGACCGGTTACCGAGGAATCCTCCACCCATCTAGCACAGATCCAGCCTTCCTTGGATAATGCCACCTGCAAAAAAATTGCACCACAGACTTTTGTGTCCAGTTAACATTCATTTTCAAGCTTCCCAGTGTCTCACAGACCTTGTGAAAGAAAGAAGAAAAGAAGAAGCTGGTTAGGGAATTACTTCTGCCTTCCCTGCTAACAGACGACGTTTCACAGCCTCCGCACAGCGGAGAAGCGTGGGAAGAGACTGGGTAAGAGGAGTTTCTGTGGCTGCTGTTTTTTGGATCAGCAGGTAGGGTTTATCAGGTTAAAAAGGAGAACTGGCTCCTAAAATCCCCCAAATTCTTGTCCTCCTGCACTACACTATACAAAAAATCACTGATTGACCACCATGCCCTGGAGGGGCAGGATCCCACCAGCCACCCAATGTGTTACCGGCCACACTGAGGCAGAGAAGGACCAGGGGGATGCAGCAAACACCCTCCAGATGAAAGACCTGGCTCCCACACAACTTTTTTTCCCACAGCTCTAGTGTGCTACCTCTCCAAACACCAGGCTGGGCAGTGAAATAGTTTTTGCTGCTAAAACACTGTTCTCTGTCAGTCCGACGCTGTGACCAGACCTGCTGAGGGTCCTCTCCAGACCCAGAGAGTTCCTTTGCCCTGCACTATTTCTCTCTGCACAAATCCTGGATCATCTAAGGGTCAAAGCAGCTCCAGGAACACCAATTTGTGCTTGGAAGAACAGACCAGTAGTTAGAAGCACAGACAAAACCATCCCGATCATCGTTCAGCTTTGCCTGCAGGGAGCTGATGCCTCCTAAATGCTTTGTCTTCCTCCTGTCACCGCGTCCCTTTTAATCCCTCTTCCCCGGGCTTTTGTAGTCGGATGCCTGACATACTCTCTATTAGTCTCTGCTGCCTTATAACGAACATCAAAAGGAAGCCTGAAAAGCTGAGGAATCAGAGATCAGGACCTAGAGCAATAGCTAATAGAAGAGAATACATTAGGCACACCGAGGCTCGATATGAAATACATTTTCTGTCTGCTTTTGTTAGACAGATCTAAGGGCAAGCTTGGTGATGTCACGAGCAGCAAGAGATGGGGCTGAGACAGGGGGTTTTATGAGAAAAGCCAGGAGTCAGGGAAAATCCTGGTACAGATGAAGGTCTTTCTAAATTAGACTGATCTGGAGGCTGCAGGCGACTGTGTCAGGTGGGGGGAGCAGCATCCCTCTGCGAGGAAACTTGGAAGTGGGGAGCTGAGCTGCTTCAGACATGGAAAAAAGGGGCACAGTGGCTCACAGGGGGTGGGACAGGGAACTGGCAGAGCTAATGAGAGCTGGAAGGACAGAGGGAGATGGTTGCCTCTCCTCAGGAAAGTTGCCTTCCTTTGGAGAAAATGTGCTTGCTTACCAACTGTGAAGCTGTTGGCCTGTGCAGCCTTGCACAGAGTGCCCTTGAAAGTGCTTTCAGAGACACAGCCACTTGAAATTCCTGCTAAGAGCAACAGTAGAGGCATCTCCACTAACTTTTGCCTGCCCTTTGTCCATGGGATCCCTTGGGATATGGATCTGGGGGTCATCCCAGTGCACCCATCTGATGAAGGTGCTGGTCAAAGCCTATAGCCGTAGTGCAACCTTTTGGACAGCGAGTGCAAAGCCAACCAATTCCACCTGCATCTCCACTTGTACCTGCCCAGCACCTTCCCCCTACCCCTCTGAATGTCCCATCCTTCCCATTCAGGCTTCAGGTGGGGTCTCCAGTGTGCACAGAGCTCACCAGTGAGGGGATGTGCACCCGTCCCTGGGCAGGGTGAATGTGGCATCGGGCCATTCTCAGGGGCTGTGTGTGAACAGGAGCCTCTTCTGTTTCCCATGGCTGGCTCAGATGAAAGGGTCCTGACCCTGAAGAGGTGCAGCCCAGCCCAGAGCAGTGGAGGTTGTCCTGTCTCCATGGCAGAGGGACTCCTGAAGGTGGTGTCTTGGTGAATGACGGTGCTGTTCATAGGACCTGGACAGACACCACTGGATCATTTCACAGGAGCCAATGGAGAGGGAGAGAATAACAAGAAGCCTCATTCCCTCTTGGCTAGACACTGTCCAGAAGCCTGGAGACACCAGGCTTCATTATCAGAGGCTTTGCAGAAGTCAAATGGTCAAATAAACAAGTTAAAGCAAGCTAGACTGCTGAATTTCCTAATCTCAGCAACAAAGATCTTGTTTGCCTTCTGCTCTTCAGAGAAATGCCTTTCATTCTGTGCTGCACTCCTTTTACCACCATGTATGCTTGGGGAATAATTACCAGACAGCAAATCCAAGCTTCAACTTACAGAACTCCCCCCCCTCAAATATTGTGCCTGGAGCTTGTAGGACGCTGAACACCTGATGGGAGGGTTTGGGGACAGCTTCTGCTCACAGCTACACCAGTGTGACTCTGAAAGAAGGCTCTCAGTTCAGTCAAGTTGTGCAGAGACAAGAGCCAAGTTGGCTTTTCATTTGTGCTTGGACATGGTCTGGCAGAAGGTGGGCTACATCATCCTCCCTGGTGCGTGCAATGAATTAATGTGGTCACATCTTTGTGAGGGAGAAGAGAATCGGGCCCACATCAAGCAGCTGAATGAAACTGAATTCAATGTTGATACATATTAGATATATGTTAGTTACTATATAAAGTAATATACTTAATTAGCCCAGGAAGTCTGTTAAATATTACATGAGATTACCAATGAGTTCCCCAGCCCCGGACCTGGTGGGCCAGCGGGAAGCGAGGGAGCTGACATTTGTAGGTCTCCTCCCATGAGAAAGAGCCTGGTGGTAGCTCTGAAGAAAACCATGGACTCCATAAGTGGGCTTAAACTCTCCCCCTCTAATTACAAAGTGTCATCTAGTTTTATAAAGTTCCATGCCGTGTTAAGGAGCTCGTTGTGCTGCAGCTTCTGCCGAAGCCCAGGGAAACCCAGCTCATGTCTCTACAGCTGCTCCATTTTTCCACCTGCCCAGGAGCAGAGTTGGCTTCAATTAGAAATTGTTTGGTCTTTCTCAAACGTCCTCACATCACTCCTAACCTACACCACTCACTGCCTTTAAGAGTACTAACAAAGTCCAGCCTGGCTTCTTAATCCATCCCCTGATGGGGCATTAAATTTAACTGATATTTCTTCATCAGAGCTGTACCATTTACTCCTCCATGTGGCAAAATGCTCCCAGCATCGCTGGTAGCAGCTGCATACGGATATCATGTCTTGTTATTCAAACCCTGCTGTCTCTCTCTGAAAACATCCATCGGTCTTAACAGCAGCCATGAACTCAGTCCAAGCTGACAGATGCAGGATGACTTTTGATTTTATTCCCCTTGTGCTTGGAAATGTTGGTTTCAAGATCCAATATTGAATTGTCCTCGACAAGAACCAGGTGTTAATTCTGATCAGACAGTTACTTCACTCCTAACGGGGTTACTCATCCTACTCTGCTGTGTTTTCCTCCCCCGGAGTAGCTAAACTCATCGTTTTCATGCTCACCAAAGTATGCACAAGACTGGGAATGTGACTTTCTTTGATGACAAGGTGATTTGTTGTTTCAAAGACATTAGTTCTCAAAACCAATCGTGGCAGTTTGGGACAGGTCCAACTACGAGCAGTCTCCCAGCGCCAAGGGATACGTTCTTTGGGAGTTTGGATACGCAGGTGACAGCTACAGTTAGAAACGGAGGGAAAGAGGGAAAGGAGAGGAAAGAAGGAAGGCAAACAAGGAAATAGAAAGGCTTTGGTGTTGTTTTGAATACAGACAGACACATGCCATGCCCAAGTTGGGCACAATTCCCCTCCAGTGTTTGTGGTCCTCGAGGATACAGCGGGTTTGCTGCCGCCAGTACCATGTGACACGGCTCTCAGTATGTGCTGCTTTGAGAGGAGCCACGTTAGGGCTCTTCCCACCTTTCTGAACCTTGGTTCACAGGGCATTTCTGAGCATTTTTGAGGACTATTCCTATCATCCTCCTCTTCACCCAACATTCAACTTGTTCAATTAAGTCCCTTGCAATAGGGCAAGGACAAGACCTTCCTCCACCAGCAGAAGTCCTTTTGACATCTGACTGAGCAGCAGGATGAAGAACACCCAACAACTGGTTTGGTAATGTCCCATCCAGGTTTGCATTGCTGTGCTGTTTCTCAGTCCTAATAACTCCCCCAATGTGACAGACAAGTTGCTGGTGGTTTTGGTTTTAAAAGAGAAATATCTATCAAAGAGTAGCATTTCACTGGAATGGGAAATGCTCCCCTGGCATTTTCTGTGTCCTGTCCTCTGATGCTCCATGTAAAAAATTCATACTGGGGGATGGTTTCCCTCTTTGTGCAGTAGCTCAATGGTCTGGCAAAGTCGGAGCTCAAGGGCTCCTCCAGAGATTTCATCCTCAGCTGCTCTGGGATCTCTTTTCTCCACCACCCTGCCCTCACCCTCACCCACGGGTACCAGTAACTTTCGAAGGCATCTTAAAAAAGGGATTTTTTCAAACTGAATAAACATTTCACATGATGAAAGGCAGAAGAAAAGAAAATAAAACAAAGGGACGGGGTTCACAGTGACAGATACTTGTGTGAATGCCAGAGCACTTTCAACCCTCACCAGTAAAGACAAGAACACAAAGGGGTTTTTTAATCATTTCTTTCTTTAAAGTTTGTTTCACAGGCAAGCTGGCTCCATGGGACAGAAACAAGCAATGGAAAAACTACAATTCATCCATAGCAATAACGGAATCTCACCCGGAGTTTGGAGCTCACGCTGCCTCCAGCCCTGTGCATCCTCCATGCAAACTCCTCCGTGGAAATGAGAAGACACACATACATCAAAGAGAAGGTGTCAAGAAAGCTCTCATTTCCTCATTAAATGTAACTGATGCTAATGGGGCTTCTGATTTCCATAACCCTTGATTTCAGGACACAGCTGTCCTCACTGTGTAATTGCAATGATGCATATCTCAACCTGTACCAAAGCACCAACTCCTCCCTGGGAGGAGGCAGATCAACATCCAGGAGATGTTACTTCTATCCCTGCAAATTATGAATAATCCCCTTGCCACTAGTACCTAACTTGCCAAGCTTATTTTATTCTGGAAGAAATGGGAGCTTCCTCTCCCCCCTTCCCGAAGAAGCAAGCGAGAGCAGCACCCAGATGGGTGCTCACACAGCTGAGCTCACCCACAGGTGGGATGCTTTACCCACACATCTGTGCCCCACGACAAAGGCACTTCTGCAGCTGCCCAAGTGCTGTTAGGATTCCTGAGCTGGAGCCAAGCACATGAGTGCAAGCACTGAATTATAGATGTGCCTGGAGTAGAGGGGCAGCAAATTTTGGAACCTTTTCAGCCATCTACTGCTCCTTGGGGTAGTTGTATGTAGAATTTGGCTGCGACTATTGGGGTTGGTTTGGATTGGGACGTGTGTGAAAGCAATTTTGGTGTATTAAGTATGAATTTGTTTTTGTTTGAATGACTCAGACATTATTAGCACTTTGTCATTTTAGAAGATCACAGTCTCTGAAGGTAAGAGATGCTGTCAATTATCTAGCAATATTTAATGAACCAGCCAAAAAGGAATATCCTCGTAGCTCTGTATGGAAGAGCTACCCGGGGGCAAGATGATGCTGTCTTTAAGAAACTCTTTATTGCACTAAAAAGACATTTAATGGACTAAAACTTAAATGGATCAGATAAAAATAACAAAGCAAGCCCCAAAAGTTCTTTCATCACAGGCATCCTGACATGTCTCCCAGAGCATGGAGCAGTCCAACTCCTTGCATCTGGATTTCTTGGTTCATTAGAAAGATAAGGAGCATCTCACAAAACCTGAGAACCTGAGCAAACATCTAACAAAACATCAGCATCTCTTCAGCACTCCTGAGAAGCTGAAAACAGGTTTTGGAACATGGTTTTCCATCTCCTGTGTCTTGGCACATATTGTCTTGAGATCTTCATGAATTGCAAATAAATTCATGAGGTAAGTGGTGACAGTGGTCCAAGGCAGAGCAGATGCCAGTATAACAGACTCTGATTTGACATGGACTATAGCATGTGCCTTGTAGCTCACGGAATGCCTCGAGTGTTGCAATGAAAACATCTTGCACTGGGCATTTAATAAAACTGTGGTATTTTTATAATATGGGAATTATGGGGATTTAATGAGACTACAGGTTGCTAAATTTTAGAAACAATGAGAATCAAACCTGGCTTGTAGAAGAAGGTTCCCCATTGGGAAGAGCGTATCCCAGCCCTGTGTCTTCGATGGCCAGTATAATCAGCCTGCATGGAAACATCATTATTTGGATGCAAGTTCCTGGAGAAGGCAGAACTTCTCCATATCTCCTCTGCCCAGGTTGTAAATCTGTGTGCAATTCTGCAAGTCACAGGAGAAAACACAAATGAGATGCTGAGCAGAGGAAATGCATCTGTGAGAAGGAAACTCCAGAGTGGTCCCTCTAGGACCTCCAAACTAAACCAATAAACAGCAGACACAGAAGCAAGTGGCACTAAGCCACACATGTACAATGGGTGTACGAAACACCCCATGGGTCAGCCTGCCTGACAGCCTGTTTACCCACAGGAACCAGTACCAAGCAGAGGTGATGGTCACTGGAAAGGCTTAGCCAAAAGCCAGGATGGGGCCAACTGCTACGTTACATGCAAAGCTGGGGGTCCCTAAGCACCAAGGAGGCTGCAGAAGCTGTTTGTCTCAGTCCAAAGGCTTCACATCATAAAGAAACTCCCCTGAACAGGCATTTTACAAAGAGGGTTATTCACTTCTTACTCTCTGCTTTAATGTGAAATAACTTTCAAGTGCAGACCTATCTTCCAGTACAAAGCAGCCTTTAAAAGCCACATATTGCCCTTGTCTCTTTTTAAAGACATGGAACATCTGCAGAATTCACGTTCAAGCTAAATGCTTCTCAAAGAATACAGTAGAGAAGGAAGCAGTGAGGGGATGAGAGCTCCTTACCCCCCTCCTCGGGAGCCCCCCAGCAGAACTGTTTTGCAGGCAGTGGCAGCAGGACTGGCCCCAGCTCTTCTGCCTTCCTGGGGTCCTCCAGGGCTGGAGTGCTAGTGTAGCTGAACTTGGTGTGTGCTGAGGAGACACCAAACCTTAGCACCCACACCTGCGTGGCTCTCCCAGTGCCCTGCCGCCGCCAGCTGGGATGTCCCTGCAGCCTCGGAGAAGCCCTCGGGAGCTGGCTGAAGCGGGAGCTCCAGGCTGGGACCTCTGCATCTGCCATTCCCAGTCCCTGCTCCTCTGTCCCAACCTTAGGACAAACAGGAGCCAGGCTCAGGATTGCTTATAGCTGAGCTACAGTCATGACCCTGTAGAAAGGTCCCATTTCGGCTGCTGTACCTACAAAGGATTAAGCAGTACTCACTCAGGGTCTGAGCCTTGAGAGATCCTAGCCCAGAAAAGGACTGATCAATACACCCTACAGGAACATATATAAGCACTTATGAACGTATGGGATATTTACATGCAGCATATGGACCGCACAAGCCAGGTCAAAACATTAGCTGTCATACCATCTGCTCACATGTCTGTCATCTGCTGCAACTGCCCCTCCGGGGTCGGGCGATTTCCTTTGGTTTGTAACCAAGAGATCATGTTTCCTGAAATATACTACTAAGCTGTTTGTCCTCCTGCTGAGGCAAGAGAGAAACATCAGGACCAGCAAAACTACAGTCTGCTCAGCTCCGTCATCTCTTATTTATCTAACACTCCCGGCAAACTACACTGGATAAACACTAATTGAGATTCGACCACGTTACATTTTGCAAATCACTTTATAAATTTCCTTGGGTACAAAGCAGGGTTTCTGCTTTCTATCTGTATGGTGAAAACTCTGAATAATGAATGACAGCTAACAAACAGCAAACAGCTCCTAGTGATAACGCTGCAACATGCACACAATAATTTGGAATTTGTAAACATTTCAATGAATACTAATGATCCTCTGAATAGCTCGAGATTGCAAACAACACCAGATCGCAAACAGTCTCGGAATGAAAGCGGTCTGTGAGTTCATTAAGCAGTGGGGGAGAAGAAGCCCTTTCTCCATCACCTCTGAGATGATGGGGGCAATATTCAGGTCCTCTCTGCAGAGGCTGTGCTGCAGCTGCACATCTGGGATGCTCTCCATCTCGCTGGGCAGGCAGTCGGGTGTGCTGGTTGTTCCCCTAAGCAGCTCTGGAGCCACACACAAAGTCCCTCGAAGACCCCAGCCGTTATCCCACCACCGACCAGGAGCTTCTCACACCCGCAGCATCCTCCGCTCTCCCACCCGCGGCTCCCACGAGCCCACAGTGACATCCTCCGTCGGGACGCGGCAGCGGCGGGGACCGAGTCCTCCAGTCCGTGGAGTGGCTTGGGGACACTTGGCTCCCTGAGG
>VXBZ01004041.1:628275-669638 GCA_013399135.1 Heliornis fulica
CCCGCCCCCGCCGCGGAAGGCGCCGGGCGCTTCGCCGCCGCCGGTACGGCCGCGCTGGGCGTGCTGATGGCCCTGTTGATCGCCGTCACCGTGGCCGGCAACGCGCTGGTGATGCTGGCGTTCGTGGCGGACTCCAGCCTGCGCACCCAGAACAACTTCTTCCTCCTGAACCTGGCCATCTCCGACTTCCTAGTAGGTAAAGTGCCGCCCCCGCGGGGCTCCGCGACCGGCCCGACAGTAACTTCGCGGGATGGAGGGATGGGGTGTGTGGATGGGGCTGGGGAGGGGGTGCGTCCCGCCCGGCTGCTCTGCGGTCCCCACACCGGGCATCCTCCGTCGGGGAGGACAATCCGGAGGTGCCCCCTTCCTGCGCTCTCCCGTGGGGTCACTCCCGATCCACTCAGCAACATCCCACACTCCGATCCCGGCCGGGCGCAGATGGGCGAGGGTGGGTGTGTGGGGGGGCACGGTGTGGACCCCGCGTGTGTCAGTGGGTGCGGACACTCTGGTTGCAGGTGCCTTCTGCATTCCCCTGTACGTGCCCTATGTGCTGACGGGGAGGTGGATCTTCGGGAGAAGCCTCTGCAAACTCTGGCTGGTAGTTGATTACCTGCTCTGCACCTCTTCGGTCTTCAACATCGTGCTGATTAGCTATGACAGATTCCTCTCGGTGACAAGAGCGGTGAGTCCTGTCATGGCAGCTGAGAGGGGAATAACTCTCCTCCTGCTTTATTCTCCAGATTCTCTGCAATAATTAAAAGCTCTTTGGATCCTCCAGAAATTATGAATCTTTCAGCCCAGTGATGGAAAGCAATAATTATCCACAAATACATAATTCAGACACGGCTTCAGATTAGTGTTTCTGGCATAATTAAAGCATTTAAGGTTCAGACCCCATTGTGCAGGTGTTCCCTTCCCAGATGACAGGATAGCAGTGTACAAGTGAGTCAGTGAGGTAAGCAGACTTATTACTAACTTGCAGGGGCTTATTATCTCCAGGACAAACAAGCAGATTGCAGTCAGAATCCCAGCTTCTCCCTGGCTACCAAGGCAGTAGATTGCAGTACCAACTTTGGCAGGGCACAGCCCCGAGGACAGCCCTGAGGTCTCACCCAGAGAGATGGAAACGCTCAGCCTTTTGCAGGAGGTAACGAGCAATCCACAGGCAGACCAGATCCATCACTCCTTGCTTATTCCCCCACTCTAAATACAACATGGGTTAGCTGGGAGGCTCAGAGGGAGCCAGAGCTGGGTGCCTGCCTAGCCCCAGAGTTTGATGCCAGGAGTTACAGGGAGTAGCTGGGGACAACTCAAGGCCAGTGGTGGGGTGCAGCAGGCTGCTGGGCTCCAACCAAGTCAGTACATTTCCACTAAGCAGAAGCCATGTCTGGTTTTGGAGCTGCAAGACGAGGGTACTAAGTCTTCCCCGCAGGAGTGTGATTTATCTAGCAGTTCCTCCTGTTGCCTATGGCATATGAATTTGTCAGACTGCTGGGATATTGCCTAGCAACTTTACCGGGAACGCTAACAGTTCATTTGTGAAGAGCCTCAACCCGTTGGGCTGTGTGACCATACTTAAGAAAAGGTTTGCCCATTGCAGGTCGCCTACAGAGCCCAGCAAGGCAACACCAAGCGAGCAGTGCTGAAGATGGTGATGGTTTGGGTATTAGCATTCCTCCTGTACGGACCTGCCATCATCAGCTGGGAGTACATCTCCGGCCAGAGTATCATACCCACCGGGCAATGCTACGCCGAATTTTTCTACAACTGGTATTTTCTCATGACAGCTTCCACGCTGGAGTTTTTCACCCCTTTCATCAGTGTAATGTTTTTCAACCTGAGCATTTACCTGAACATACAGAAACGTACCAAAATACGCCTGGATATTTTCCACGAAGTGCACAACCAGTCCTTCACTGAAGAGATGGAAATGAGCCCAGAAGCAAAGCTTTCTTTGAAATGCTGCAAGCAGGAGCAGAAGGAGCCAGCTGAAACCCTCGACCTCTCTCAGAGCAAAGCTGAAGCAGCAGCCTCCACTGCCAGCCAGGGTGCCAAAGACCTGCTGTCAACAAGCCCTAAGGGTGCTGGGAAACCCAAGTGTTGCAACAAAGAGAGATGTAAAAACTCAGCATCCACTCTGTCCTTGGAGAAACGGATGAAGATAGTGTCCCAGAGCATGACTCAACGCTTCAGGCTCTCTAGAGACAAGAAAGTGGCTAAATCTCTGGCAATCATTGTGGGCATTTTTGGGATTTGCTGGGCACCATACACTCTCCTCATGATCATCCGCGCTGGCTGCCATGGCCACTGCATCTCTGACTACTGGTACGAGACTTCCTTTTGGCTGCTGTGGATCAACTCAGCCGTCAACCCCATCCTCTACCCTCTCTGCCATTACAGCTTCAGAAGAGCTTTTATAAAACTCCTCTGTCCCAAGAAGCTAAAGATCCAACCTCATGACCCCCTCCAGAACTGCTGGAAGTGAAGCCAGCCCTGCATGTGGGTGAGAAGAGCTTTCATTTAATATACTTGTGTTATGGAAAATTACTGTAGCTATTGCTTCCTTAGAAGAACCCAGGAGCACTGGTCTGGGGCAAGCAAGGAAGGCAGTGAGACTGCTATTCATTTATTCTAGTACAGCACAACAAAATTACTCAGAATAAAAGGGTAAGGGGTTTTTGACATTAACTGCAGGCAATCTGTCCCCCACTCTCAGCTTCCACAAAAGAGCTCTGCTGCCACCTAGTCAGCCACCGTGGCACCGGCTTTTTGTTAAAATAAGGAACAATTAAAAACTGAAAAATAAAAGCTAACAATAATAAATATCTAACCAAAAACCACAGGGCTACAGTTATAAAACTACAGTTTTATCTGTTCACAAATGTGTTTTTCCCAGTGAATGGGAGGAGGTTTTCCTTACACTTAAGATATTACACGTATGTGACGATACAGAAAGAGAACGAACGAGAAGGAAACCACATTTGTCATTATCGCTGCAGTAGTGACAGCCACGGTGGAGATGCCCCTTGCATGTGGTGCAGTAGACATCCCACTCCCCAAGAAGGGAGAAATCTCTGCCCTAAAGAGTTTACAGCCAGACTAGGAGGTGCTGAGCATCCTCAAGCGTCCTGTTGGCGTTGCCTAATCCCTGCTTCAAAACTGATCCCATTTCCTTTGCATCCAGCCACACACTGACCAATGCTCCCAGAGCACACAGGAGTGCTTCCCTCCTGCCCAGAGCTGTGCAGCATGAGCCAGCCCTGTGCCTGGCTCCACAGGACATGGGAGCCCTGGCAGACCCAAAGAAGAGGGATGCTGAGCCTATGTGAGAGGTGCCAGCAGGCTATCGGCTTCTCCACCGTCTCCCTCACAATGACCCAAAGGCATGGGTACAATCTATTCTGCAGAATCCTAAGAGTACTCTTTTGGAAATGTGTCTGAGAAGGACAAGCCCTGGGAGAATTGAGGCTTGCATTTCCTGTTTTTTTAAGTTACTCTCAGAACTCTTAATTTTAGCATGTTTCCTTTTACAATGCACGATTTGAACAGAGACCCAGGTCGAACTGACCCAGGCAACAACAGCATCGATTTATTAATTTAATTCAGCAGTCAACTAACTCCACAGATAGAGCACCACATTAAAGAGACCAGAGCTCTATTCTCAGTCCTAACAGGAGATCTTGGGCATTTGATCTCTGCTTCCCATCTTGTGCTTCAACATACTTTCCCATTTATAGTCTGTAACCTCTGTGGGAACAACGGTAGCGTGACCATAAAGAGAAATACTTCAACCGCCTATCTCTGTTGGCACCGCTCGGTGACACGGTGATACAAACACGTAATTAGTTGCCATGGCAAATGCTCATATTTAAGAGTGTTGTACAGGAAAGCTCAAAGATCCTAAGTCTGAAAACTACATTTACAAATAGAAAACCAAATGCTGTAAGTAGTACCCAAGAGCTGATGATGCTGCGATTGCCGATTACACTTCGCTGTTGTAAACAAACTGCTTCTTGGCTGCTGCTAGGAATAAAAGAAAATGCTGTCCAACTTTATTCCAGAGACATTTGTTGAGTAGATCAATATTGTCACCTGAAGTCAGGTTTTAAATGATGTCTCGTTTTGTGTATAGGATATTCCAGTCTTGTGACATGTTCTGTCAGACCACTAGATAGGGGTTAAAACACATCCTTTGAAGTAAGTGTACTCAGAATTGACAGTATGTACTGTTGAGCCTGCTTGTACCTTTCCTTGTGCCTGCTACCTTCTGAAACCCCCAATAAAGTATTTTTATATGAAGCTTGCCAATATTTTATACTACACGGGTTGTTGTTGGAAATTATAAAATCCAGGTGAAAGCAAAACATCTGTGGATTTTGGCTGAGGACACAGTTAAAACCTATACATTTTGCAACAACAACAAAAAAAAAAAACCCAAACCCCTCCTGAAACTTCTGGATTTCTCTTACCTCTGACTAACAGGTTCCTGACAGCACGTAAAGGCTGCAGAGAACGCGCATCACTTAATTCTTTCCAACTGTGGTTCTTATCCAGAGCATGTTACATTCAACTTAGATCTGAAAAGGTTGTATCAACACTGTGTCTTCCTGTGACTTAACAAAATCCACTGGCTTGCCTAAAAAAACCAAACCCCAAAACAGACAAAGTCATCATGTGAGCAAGGTACCTGTTTCCAGATGTGATTCCTTTCATTTGTTCATAAATAGAGGTGGGAAGAGAGGTAGGACTACCAGCTTATTCGGTCTGATGAAAAGCAACTGGCTGTTACATTAAGAAAAGGGTGGGAAAATTGTTGTATTTGTCTGCTTCTTGGGTGTTTGGGCTTTTTTAACCTGATGTTGAATAATTATTAGATTACCTACCAGATGTTCACATCCTCCAGAGAAAGGATTTGGTTTTCTTCTTTTAAAGGCTGTCCTGTACCATCTTCACTGGATCAGTGGAAGGTCTTTGAAACACAGCAGAGGCCAAGCAAGTGTTGAAATGATGCTTGATGGGTTGTGAAATGAAATAGGCCCCAATTCATGTGATGTTCCATCATGGAAAGAGCCAGTTTTCTCCAGGAAGCTTTTACCAGCTTCCAAAGTCATGTCCACAACACTCCTGTACCATTTCTTTTGCCCCTGCATGACACAAATTCTGTCTCTCATACCAGTAGAACACATGTCCCCTGGCTGCCCTGTTCATCAGTCCTCAGCACGCTGCCGCATCAGCATCGATTGCGCGTCGTCCACAGCCGCCAAAACACGTACGATGCTCCAGGTAACTACTGGAAAGTCAAACTGGGTACCAGTTGTTTAACAAAACTGAATACAATTACAGCATCACACACCTTGGGCTCCTTCCCTTGTCCCATTTGGGGGGCTTGTTTGATCACAGAAATACCCCCAAACATAATGGAACTCCCGGGAATCCTATACAGGCACAGACATTCCTTAAGGCATTTTAAGAGAGGAAACTTAACAGAAAAGGCAGGAGCCCGCTGAAACAAGCTCTTTCTGTGGTTAAGAGCTGGTCCTTCTCTGACAAACCAGACCTGAGGATACTTTCCATAACCCAGTTTTGTTACTTCTGACTAAACAAACAAAGAAATAATTTCTTCAATCAATTTATGTCAATCTCTCCTAGATGAGACATTTGCCTGAGCAGGGACTGGTAATTCAGCTTCCTGGTAGAATAAAAGGGGAAGATGACAGAGGGGGATGGTTTTGGTTTTATTATTTCCTCCACATTCAAACACACATTGAGAACGTTAAAACATTATTATGCAAAAAACCAGACCTAAGCAGCAGGGAGCATATACTGAGTTATTTTAGCATGTTTTTTTGTTTTGTTTTTCCAAATTTCTATAAATTTTCCCTTGTCAGAGCTTGAATTGACTGAAGCAAATTAAAAGTAAATAAATGCATTAACACCCCTAGCTCCAGAACTGGTTTTCCTGCACACGATGAGCTGAGCAAAGAGCCATTTAAAAAGGGAGCTGCTACTGTTTAAATTCTGAACATGACTTTCTCCCTGGATAGCCTGAGCCTCCAATTTCAAATTCTTAGCCTGTGATTAAGTGCTTATGTACAGCAGGCAAACAGCCCCCTTTCCCCTACATCCACCCGTAGCAACTTTGTTCAAAAGCGATGAGACCAGCTTTAAATTTGAGGCAACTTTGCAAGCACATAGGCTAAGAGTGCCTTTCTTTCATATGTTCACACAAAGAGCTAAAGCTCTAAGGAAAATTCCCAGTTTTAAGAGACTCATAAAATTCATAATACTCACCGGGAGCTGGCGGAGGTTGGTTTTGCTCTCAGCAGTCCCTAAGACTGTGATGTACCAGCACTGACACACACGTGTGCAAGGACCGTGTTTCCTTAGAGTCCCACCAGTGACATTGATATATTTATGTATATTTTAAAGTCCTGAAAGTGTTTTTCTCTGAGCTTTCAGAGCATGGTGTTGATATTAAAGTCCTTCCCCAAAGAGGGAAGCAATGGTTACATTTCACTGTAAGCCCTCTACACAGTGATGTGATGGTCTCTGACCTCTGTACAGGCAGAATTACCTAAACCTGGCTGAAAGTAATTGTGTCCATTGGTGGGTTTTGCAGGGAACATACCAATATTATTCCTGAAATAAGAGCTCTTGCCTTGCCAAATAAAAAAGAAAAATAACTACTTATGCCTGGGCATGATGTGACACCTGAGGCTGGGTTTCACACTGACAATGTTATGAGCTGGTTTGAAGTTTCAGAGGAGTTGGTGACAAATTCAAATTTGCTTAAAAGAATATTTTAATTCTACTGATTTTTAATGTTCATAAGATAAACCTCTGTATGCATTTTAAGTGGCAGGGACTAGGGAGCTTCTGGGCACAATCAAATATGAGATGTGAAAATGCATTAACAAGACACAAGGTAGGGCTACTTGTCAACTAGCCTAGAAAAACACCTAGTTATGTATTTTTGCTACCATATCTGCTAAAAAAATAATTAAAAAGCCCCATTCATATTGTCCAGTAAAACCCCCATGTTTGCAGAACGACAACTTGCTGTAATTGTGAGTATACATCAAATATTTGTGGAAGCACATGGGCTTCCACGCCGCGAAGAAACCCAGCTATTCCCAGAGAGAACTATCCCATTTATGCTCAGAGGTAGTAAACAACATCCATGAAGCTGTAAACCGTCCCCAGGAGCCTTTTAAAGAATCAGGCCAAGTGACTTACTGTGTGACCCGTGCGGAGGCAACGCCAGTTCCCTGCTCTTACCACAGACTTACCCTCCGTTAACTCGGGGACGTAAAGGCCGTGGTCCAAGGTCCTGTCACATCGGTGCCTGCGTATCAATAAACCATCAACCAACACTTCTCAGCACAGCTTCTCTTTTTGGCTCTGCAATGCTTCCTCCCTAATCACCAATAATGAGAGATCTCGTTACGCAGAGAGAGGATCTCTGCTCCCACCGCCTCTTTTTAGCGCCCTTCCTCAATCACCATTCCTTATTTGTTCTCTCCAACCTGCAGTTAGATAAATTGCTCCATTGTTCCAGAGACATCTCCGAAGCTTCATTAGCTCAAATAGGAGGCTAGAGGAGAGAACACAAGAAGGAGCTTTTGTTAAAAAGCACCTGTCTGGGATAATTAATGAGATTTGCCGAGAGGGATGGGCTTTGAAATCGGGGAGATGTGATTATATTTTGATTTGAAAGGACGCTAATGGTTTTCCTTCCGCGTCTGCAAATGAACATTCATTTTCATAGCAGCACGAGGATGGCAAGACGGAGGGTTTGTATCCTCGCTCGAAAGAAGTTTAACCACATGGTTTCTCTGAGGGAGGATTAATTTTTCACAGCCTTAGCTTCCATGTGGTGACACCAGCACAGCTCTGCAGTACAATCCTGGTGGTGAAAGAGACCTCCTCCACCCCACAGAACTCATTCTGCAGACAGAACTCAATATGGAGAATTATCATCTTTACTTCTGACGCAGGAATTGCAGACAACAAAACCCAAAACACCTTGGTAACTGTCCTGGATTAATGCTACAAAAGGGGGAAGTGCTCTCCATTTCTAATGCCACAAACCTAACCTGTCATACAAGATTTCACAGATGTCCTTGGGGAGAGTAGGGAACTCGCAGCACTTCTCCATACCATTAGTCTGGACTAAAATCTTTCCGCCTCACCATTGCACAACAGGTGTTTTATGACAAGACAGTTGTACTTGAAGGGTGAAGGAATTTGGGGGGTGGTTGAAAAGCTGCTAGGAAGTCAACAGGGTGACACATATATTATCTATAACCAGTACCATTGTTCTATTGATTTGAAAAGCTGTCATCAGCGTTCCACAAATCCAACTGCTACCTGGGAAGGGCTTGTACGTACCTCAAAGGTGACAGTCCAGGTCTGTCCCTAAACCTCTTGTTGTGAGCTCAGGAATGCTGATGATTCATTAAAACAGCACCATTTTTATTACTATAGCCCAGGATGCATGAGCATTGCTTATTACCAGGTATTTACGAGCCCCACATTTCTACTCAGTAATTTACAAGCTGCTTGCACAGTGCAGGTACAAAAGGGAACCAACACTTAATCCAATTACCGAGCACTATAGGCAGAGCTATGCATACACACTTGTGGGGGAAGAACAAGACTATTATTTTTCCATTTGTAAAATTCTACAACCTGAAACAAGTTTTTTTTAATGACTCAGATGCACCCAGCAGGACTTTTTGTTGTGTCACAAAGGCTTTTCTTATACATCAAGAACCTGTCAGTTGTTCCTAGGGCTCCCTGCCGTAAGGTGGAATGATGAGAGATGGTGGGGAAGGGGTATGAAGGTACCTAGTGGTGGTGTGTGTGTGCACAAGCATCACAAATACCCCTCCTGTGCATGCAAACAACTCATGAAAAAAGTTTAAAATAGAGGTTTTAGAGGCAGGCTGTGCCCACAGCTAAGGCATCTGGTCTTTTAAACACAAACCCACATCTGTGACGCGACACTGACTTTGGAATGATTTTTAACACAATATCCTAGTTTTTAGCAGCACAATTAACACTGAAGGAAAGCTGATTGCAGAGTAGTTAATAATCTCATTCAAGCTATCTCTGCGCATTCACAAACAACAAGCTCTCTGCTAGAAGGGCAATGACAATTCTGGCAGATTTTTTAGCTGTTGAGTAACTGCTCACACACAGCTTTAGTCATTAGAAGCTGTTTATTGAACAACAAACGATAATGGGAGTTGCATATGTAATTCCTTGAACATGAGGTTGCACGTACACCCCGCCGCGTTCGCGAATTGATGACGGATTGACAAAGCGGAGCAATTACTCGCCATAATGAAAATAATTTACACTGTAAGAAGCACAAATTTAATAGACCATTAGAGCTAAAGCACTGTTTAATATCTCTGATACAGCTTGTATTCAAAATACACAGGGATAAAATACTGTGTGTAATACTTGAATAAAGCCGACGTGAAGGGCTCAGAGAACTAGGAATTAAGCTGTTATTCAAGAGTTTTCACCAAAGTAACAAGTGAGAAGGTTCTGTGTTGTTGCTACTAAGACTTTCAATACAGATGGGTGAATGCTGGTATGCAGCTAGTTCCAGAGTAAGGGAAGGACTGAAGTCAAACACATGTGGATGATGGTCACTGCCAAGTGCACAGCAACAAGGTAAATGAAACCCTCAGCATGGCACCAAACACCCAACCTGTCCTTTCTGAAGTTCTCACTGGGAAGGACTCACACTACTGAAGTATGCAGAGTGGATCATCTCAGAAAGTTCAAGAGCTGAAATCCTTTAGGAATTCCACCTCAGAAATCCCACATGCTTCTGATCTCAGCTTCAAAGGGGCCATCTCAAAAGTGGTTTCTGAGAACATGGATTTTACCCTAATTTCCCCTGACAAAAAGCCTCCCAATGGAACCTTCCTTCCTTCATCTCGAGAGGCTGCCCCAGCTAAGGATGAACAGAAGACTACCAGGGAAATCAACTATTTGAGGTCATTACAATCATCTACTTTAATAACCATGTTTTCACCTCAGCAATTATTTCCCTGAGAACTATTTGCTATGCATCACTTCAGGAAAGTGCTTTTCAAGCACAATTTATAATTAGGGAAGATGTCTCATCAATATTAATCACTCACGACCGTGGTATGGTAAGTTATCAGATGTAAGGTGATACAACAGAATTGCCTCCTCTCACAACACAAAACATGAACTTTAGCTAGCCTAAAGGCAACCTGCACCACAATCTCTGAACAGGATCCACCAAACTGCCTTAGAAAAACAGATATATTAGCTATCAAAGATAAAAACAAGTATTTTCTGAAAAAAAGCTGAATGGGCTCCTTCTTTATTCAATCACATGTGACCAATTATTTTCTCCATTAATACATAAGCACTTAATTTTCACTAGCATGAAATTGGGAATATAGCTATTTTTCAGCTTGAATATTCACCAAAAGCAGATTTCCAGCTGTGCACTCATTCATCAAGCGACCTGGTTAGTTAAATGTATTACTGGTTTTGTTCCAGACTAAATACATTAGGAAATTACCTCCTGTAGCACTAAGTCAATTTAGTCCTAATATTCAATTCTAGAACTGTACTGTGGGATCAGTTTCATAAGCCACTTCAACACACTTAATAAGCATTAAAAACCCCCACTATCTTTAGCACATTTAATTAGTGATAATTTACATGAATTAGCTGCACCACTCTACATGTTTCACATGGCAATTTTTGTTATTCATCCACAAGTCAAGTCTTATGTACTGGGGGGTGGGGGGGAAATCCCAAATGCTTTGAAAAAAAAAATAGGAGAGATCTGGAGTCAGCTCAGGGGAAGCCACTAAATGCTGGAACAGACTGGGATACCATGAGGAGGGTAAGTTGACTACTGGGGATTTATGGAAGGCAGGTATGAAGCAACATGCTGAACTAGGCATCTCTTCTGCAATTTCTGTTCTCTGCACATGTTTAGGTGAAGCACTTGAAATGCAGATGTGACATACAGCTGGCTGCAAGTTACACTCACATAAGGCACCTCAAATAAAAACAGTAGTCTCACAGGACTAGCATTAAACTCCTTTTGTTTCCAAATCCCTGGTCGTTTGCCTTGCTGCAGACTCTGCACGTCTCTGGGATCCCAACCCAGACAGACAGTTAAATTCACAATTTCTAAAATTCATTGGGATGGCAGCTCCTGCAATTCAGTTTCCACCAGCGAAAGGAAGTTAATAAATCAAACATACAGTATTGTAATTTAAAAAAAAAAAAGAGAGAGATGATGTAAACCACATGAAATTTTCATCCCTCAAAGCCATTTTCCTAATGGTAACAAATTAGTTAATGAAGCTAGAAAATTTTGGTTGATATAGAAACAGAGATGAGTTAGCTTAACAAAATAAAATTCCCTTTTTTTTACATCTGTAGTTCCAGGGGCTGGAAGGGCCTCACATAGCTAGCATAGGGTGTAACACACAGCATAGATGGGCAGGCTTCAAACCCACAACTTCTGGCACTGAAGTTGTTAAATGTTACCAGCTTTTGTTTTTCTAGACAGAGCTCCTCTCCCAATAATTGTTTATTTGAACTCCTGTTTAAACTTCCATTACGTGTCTGGTGTGGGGGTGGGTAAATGAAGAAAATAAACGTTTTCTAAAATAATGCAGTAAAAAAATGTTGATTTAATACACTGACCTTTTACCAGGTTATTTTTTAAATGTGATAAATGTGTGTCCTGTCTGGAGAAAGCAAACTAGCTGCCCAAACTCATCTTCCTGATTTGTAGCACAGGAAAACAACAGGAAATGAACAGCCACAAAACAGTATGATTTCATGAATAAGATAATCAAAATATGGATACTTCATCTGTAACATCACAGATGTCTTCTTGACAACCAGTGTTTTAGCAATTACAGTGCTTCATGCAAATATTTTTCTTCATAAGCATTTTCCACTTTTAGTGGAAGATTAATTTATCTAGATTTAGACAGTGAATAGCAAACTTCTATCAAGGGTTGATTAGTGTGTGTACAAAGGAAGCACTGGGTGGGGATTCACACGTCTCTGGAAAACAGTGATGTTCCAATCTCAACGGTAATTAAACACTGAGGAACCAAATGTCAAGATTCAAATGAGAAACCTTTACAACTATGACCAAGCTTTTCCATATGCTAAAATTAATCCCAAACCATAGATGTTATCCAAAATATCAATTCTTACCTGAAGATTGACTGCTGACTTCACCAGTTACAAAGACAAAGGCACCCACCGAGGATTTGAAGAACAGAAGGTAATTTGTTCTGCAGTCAGTTTTTAGTCTTGCTTTTCAATCAGTACTGGCAAGTCTGGATCTAAGTGCATTTCTAGAGCACACATATTAAAGGTGATTTAGTCTGTATAAAACATTTTCAGCACGTGTGAATAAGCACAAAGCTCTTTATGTTGTGGTTAATGGGTAAAATAAAGACACAAAACATAAAGTAACAGCATTTGAATATCCTGCAATGCTGCATTCAAATTAAAGAAACAAAACAGCCTGGGCTGGGGTCACCACAGCGTTATGCCAGAATGGCTCCAATTAAAATGAATGGAACATTAACCAGAATAAAATAGATTGCACAAAGTAACCAGCCACACCCAGTACACCTCTTACTGAAACTGGGCATGCAGACATGAGCTAGTTATTAATCCATAATTATACTGTTTAGTAGTACTGCTGGTATTTTGTCTTCACTTACTGTTCAGAAAACACATATGTAATACACTAATACTTCCACCTTGGTGATACAACAGTGTGTTAGTGAGCAAAGACTAAAGCTGAACCAAAGAATGCACATTTCAAGGAGTCAAAGCACTGTTTCATATAAACAAGGGCAGAGAAAAAAAAAACAACAACCCTGTGGATAAAAAAAAATAAAAAAAATAAATCAGACACTATTAAGGCCTCCTTGGACAATTCTATTTCAATCAGGAAAGAGGAGATGAAAAATTACTCTCAGTGGGAAAATGAAGGACAAACACAATCTCAATATTAAAACAAGGTTGATAAAAATCTCCCTGCCTTTGTCCTACCAGCTATGTTTTATGTCTCAGAAAAATGGGCACATACCACATAATAAATTTCAGAACTGCACAGAGAAAAATCGAGAGTGCAGCCTGAAGGTAGCTTTGTTCTATTATCAAGAGTTGCAAACTCATCCCTTATCATTATCGGCACACACATATAACTGCCCCTCAAATATTAATAACTTCAGTATTTCCAGACCTCTGTAGTGCAGGCACAATTAATCCCTATTTAACAAGATGGGAAAAACTCATTAAGGGGCAACAGCATTGGAAAGAGCAGTATGGAAGACAAACAGAAGAAAACAAAATGGTTCTTTAAAGGCCAGGCACGCATCAACGTTGGGATGAACTTTAGCAGCATCAGGATAAAGTTTTTATTTCCATCAAACCCATTTTGGCACTGGTGATAAACTTCATTGTTAACGGAAATAGTCTGAAACCAACATAGAACTTTCACAATACCCATCTAATAAATACACATACAAGAGTGAAAGACATTTCCCTTGCAATGAAATAAGACACTTCCAGCAGCCTTCACTTTTCATTGCATTTGAGCAAGGGCTGACCCACCTCTACTTGAACATCACGGCGCTAAGCATACACCTTGTTGGCATTAACAGAGATGTTGCACAGCAGCCAGTGTCATGCCATACTCCTCCTGCCCTGTGCTGAGTCCTGAGTAGAGATGTTGCAGCCAGTGTCATGCCATACTCCTCCTGCCCCGTGCTGAGCCCTGAGCACTGCTACCTGCACAGCACTGGAAGCTGGTTGACATGTAGGCAAGCAGATTGTAAAATACACCATGCTTCAACTAAAACATTGAATCAGCCTGTTGTTGCACTGCAGTGAGTCCTCAGGATGTTTAAGAAGTGTGGTCCTTTTTAATGCTTGTTTTTAGATGAACATGTCGTTTTCTTTCTCTGTTCAATTGATAACCACCTACATTTTCCAGGAACATACAAAGGGGGAGACGATTGCAAATAAATATTTAAAAGAATCCAATTAGCACTAAAATACTCTTGTAATCATGTACTAAAAGATGCATTAAATAGATGAGTACTAGAACTGTAAAGTGCTAAACAAAATTATGGCTTGAGCTTCTCTAGGAAACATACTGGACTTCACATTAACATAAGGCTTGTTGTCAGAATAAGAAATAAAACCCATCTCTCTCCTCTTGTCAACTTGAAAATCAAGGAGAACATCAAAGGTTTCAGCTGAACAAAACAAAAGCTAGCTAGGAAAACTCATGCAGAAGCAAGCCACCAAAACAAGCCCACACACCCCAAACCCAGTCTTAGAAAATAGGAAGCAAGCCTATAGGACATCATTCTTCTCTGAAACAATTCTTCATTCTCTCTCTTAACCTATTTTTTCCTCTTTGATCCTAGATGTAAAATGAGTTTTCTCTGAAAATCTTTATTTTCAGCAGAACCATGGATTACTCCTCAGTTCTGTACCTCACAACTAGAATGGGATGGAAGAGATCTTCCAGCTGGTTCTGAAGGAGCACCGTGGAGAACTGCAACCCAACAGGTTACCCTGTGTTGTGCTGAGCAGCACACAGCTGCTCCTTGCCTGGCACTAAGGGTCCTCTAGCATTTGCTCTGGTATGGATACACAAGGACTACAGTAAATTCAAGCTCCTATAGGCTTTCCAACACCGAAGCTGGAGCTGCTTGGCAGTTTCAATACAGATGAAGGAGAATGTGCTCCTGTAAAGCCCCTTTGAACCCTGCAAGCATGTGGTAACAACTTCTTACTGGTGGCATAAAGGATAAGAACAAACAAACCAATTAGATGATCAATAGGACATCCTGTAAAGCTATCTAGCAACCTGCTGTGCTGTTTGCACATCAGTACACAAATTACTCTCCTCTCCAAGAACTAAGATTGCATATGCACTAGGAAGTAAGGGTGAAAGCTCCTGTGAGTACAGAGCCTTTTAAAACAACCTCTGTCATTCCCAAGGGCTGCCAAATACCACAATGCAGTCAGGCACAGCACGAAGTATTTGCAAGTATCAGGTGTTCTGCAAAGAATCTGCAACAGCTTTTGTGTTCAGCAATCTTCTGGTTTTATTAAATGTGGCTGAAAAACCTGTAGCAATAGAAGGAAATACAACAATGAAGCCTTCAAATGCTGCACAAAACAAAACAGGACAGAGCCAAGTATGAACTTGTACCTAATTCAGTTTGGCAAATCCCAGGGACGAATCAAATATGAAAAAAAAACATTAGAGAGACTTTGGGAGTTAATATTTGTTTTCTTTTTTTTCCTGACCATATTTACACCAGTATCACTGCTTATAATGCACAGATTACTTTCCACACAGATAGGAAGACTCAGAATACGAATTTAGGAGAGGTAGTTACCATTTTGCACATATTATTTAAAAATTTGAGTTGACCTTGCACTTCTTCAGAATAAAATCCTGCTGCTCTTAATCTTAAGTGGTACACATCTACTTTCTTAAACAGGCAAATTAGTTCTAATTTATAATCACAATCACAGAGCTGATCACAACACTGATGAGCTTTAATTTAGGGATTGAACAAGACTGCCCCTCTCCAGTCACAACCAGTCAGGGTAATAAAATGTCCATTATCCACGGAGCCAAGAAAGCCAGCACCATTAAGAAGCATTAAAGTATTCATGATGAAATCAAACCAAATGTGAAAAGTGACAGAAGCAGATATAAGTATCACTTCATATATATATATATGATAACCAGAGTATACAGAAGCAGCTCTTCACTCAGCATGAGGAGAGGGCAAAGACCCATGAAGATTTCTGAATTCCTAGGGAATAAAATCCAAGAACACTGTCCAGAAAATTACATAATTAAAATAAAGAGGAGGAAGACACGACAAAGAACCGTATTTTTCTTTTATTCAACATAAATAGGATTTCTCAGAACACTGCTTGAAATTCCTCACAAAAACTGGAGAACTCAGAAGTCAGTCTCAAATAACTGTTCTCTGGCTAGTTTGTACAGCTGTTTAGCTGCCGCCAGTATTTATAGTTAATTATTTATACTAATGAGGAAATAATTTCAGTGATCAATTGTAGCTGTTTCATGTTCCTCCTCACTAAAAAACTGAGCAGTTGTGCAGTCTCTGAAAAAAAAAAAAAAAANCCCCAAAAAAAAAAAAAAAAAAAACAAACCCACAACAAACCAAAACGAAAACCAAAACATAACAGGAGAAAATTTTAAGAGAAGATGACTGAAAGTCATCTTTAGAGGGTTGGTCTCAATGATCCCTTGAGGTCCCTTCCAACCCCTACAATTCTGGGATTCTGTGAATGTGGTTATGGTGTAAAACCACATAAATTTATTTCTATTTTAGAATTTTTAGTGAGAACTGAGAAGTCACTTCACAATGATTCAGAAAGCAAGAGAGCATCTCCTGCTCAATTTCAGTCATTTCTACTAGACAGCATTCTCTTCATTCCATAATGACCTAATGCCAAACAAGATCCACATTTCCAATTCAATGCTCATCATCATTAGATATTTTGAATTTTGTTGTAAAGCACATCAGACACCTCAAAAGTGAGCAAAACTAAAAAAAAATCTTTCCAATGCAGCAGTTCAGAACAAATCCACGTGCTATGCCCCCTGCATTTAGAAAAAAAAAAAAAAAATACACCACATACATTCAGTCTAAACGATTTTTTGCTTCCAGTGCAGTTTGAGGTAGTTCTGGTTCCTACCACTTGACTGGGCTGTGCCCTTGTGACTGTTCTGTCTTCACATAAGTGTCATACAGTTCTCTCAAATGCAACAGCAGTTCCTCTAGGTTGTCTCCTGTCAATGCAGACAATGCAATGACCCGGTGATCTACCTGTTCTTTAAGGAGTGGCAGATTGATCTTGGACTGGGGAAGGTCAATCTTATTTCCAATGACAACACAAGGCCTCTCAGACAATCCTTTTTTATATTGCTCCAGTTCGTATTTTAAGTCTTGCAGCTGAATCCATGGCTGAGACACAGAGAGATCCACGACATAGAGGAGAAAGCTGCAGCGTTCAATATGCCTCAGGAAGGCCATCCCAAGGCCCCTGTTCTGATGAGCACCTTTTATTAGGCCAGGAATGTCAGCAACTACGAGAGAAATATCACCGTGAATCAAAACATATCCAACAAAACAAGCAAACAAAAACACCCCCGACAGTCTTTTACTGGCCAGTGCAAGTACTTGTGGCATTACATCTCAATACATCAATATTAAAGCATACCTTACATTACATTTTGCTGATATTGTATTTTAAAACCCCTACATTTAGATCATTCCAGTGGAGGCAGAACACAGGTTGCTAGTTTGATACTAATGTCATATATACATGAAACAGCCTTTCAGTCTGGTACTGATTGAAGATCTTTTGAACTCACAAGAATCCTACAGAAGTGCTAAGCTTATTTCTGCAGCATTTCAAAGAATAGCCCAGGTAACCCAAACTGCCTCCCAGGTACACACAACATAGAACATTTCTTACCTGCTACTTGTTCATAGTCTTGATAGTGAACAATACCAACATGAGGATTTAGGGTTGTGAACGGGTAGGCAGCCACTGCCGGCCTTGCTCTGGAGACTGCTCTCAAAAGCGATGATTTACCAGCATTGGGAAAGCCCACCTGGAATACAAACACTCCTTAAAGCCACAGTTCTAGATTAATCCCAATTAAATACAAGAAAAACCTTCTGCAGGTGTGGCAAGCTTCTTCTGGCATTAATAGAACAACATGAATTTTGTGTACTTAGTTCTGAAACATCCTGGTTTCCCTTTTTTGTTTCTCCCAAGTCCTGATTTACATGTGCATTTTCTCATAAGCAACGATAAATCAACGATAGAACAATCACCTTAACATTTCTGTGCCATCTTAAGTATCTGTTCAGAGTATTTGGCACTTTGTTCAGAGACAAAAGGGTATATACCATAAGAGATGTTGTATGCTGAAATAATGCCACTTTGTCCTGCACTTATCATTTTATCTGTGTTTCCTAACTCCGATTTATTATTTTCAAAAATAATTCAGAACTGGTTTTAACCTTAATTTAGTAACATAGTTTGGCCTGTAAGTAACCTGAATGTCTACAAGTTTGGGATTTCACAGCTCTCCATGGTCTCAACATCAAAAAAGAAAATCAAGTAAAACTTGGCCTTCTTAGAAGGTGGCAAGAACTTAAACAAACCTATCCCAGAAATAAAGTTATTCAGTCATATCCTTTAATTGACATATGATAGCTACATAGATGGTCAATGATCCTCAGATGACAGTAGATCAAACACTGTGAACTCTTGAAGAAGTCAAGTACAAGAAAGATTAACGTCAGAATTCCAAATTAGTGCCAAAAATGTGAGAAGTGGCCCAGAGTGTCCAGCTGGTCAGAGAATTGAGTGTATTGGTCCACCGATGCTTTTAAGTCTCTGAATAAATTCACAACATTCTCCTAGATCAGTTACTCTGCAGTTGTTAAACGACAGCAAGAACTCTTTGCAGCAGAGCATAATTTTAACTGCTTTACCAGCTGGTGCTAAAACATTTCCACACTTAGAAGTGAAAACAGCTTAAGCCCTAAATTGACTTAGTATTCAGAGTATTTTCATTTAAGAGGATGCTAAACCTGAAACTAACAAAGTAAACTGTTTAATATCTGTAAAAAGATAAATATAGCAATGAAATAGATTATTTTAACTTTATCATTTTGAAACAAGTAAAAATAAAACAAAAATTAGTTTATAAGAACTCTCCATACTCTACAGTTCATCTGCAGAACTGTCATCAGACAAAATCTGCTGTATATTATCACTGAATCTGTTAATCACTGATTAATTTGCCACACTGCTTTTCTATATATAGTTTTGATTTTAGTGCAAGTAAAATGACGTCAAGTAGCAAGACAGCGACAGCTCTGCAAATCACTTCAGACACCCTTCTGCCAAGTCACAGCAAGAAAGCATCAAGCTGCATCTCTAAACAAGCAAGCCAAAAGGCTAACAAAAATGTTATCAAACATTACTTCTTCAGTCAGTCAAGTGTCATCCTACAATGACACAGAAGTTGAAGAACAACAGCAACACTCACCAATCCTGCATGAGCTGTTGTCTTGAGTTCCAGATGGAGAACCCTTTCCTGACCTGGCTCTCCTGGAGTATATAATGTCGGAGCTCGGTTTTCATTGGAAAGAAAAAAGCGATTGCCTTTCCCTCCAGCTCCTCCGTAAGCTGCAACATACTCTTCACCATCGTGAGTGAGGTCAGCCACAACCTCCCCATCCTCCTTAACCAATGTACCCACAGGGACCTTAAAGTGAAGAGAGATGCAAGCATTACATAGAAGCAGTTTGCAGAGCAGTCCAGCAGATCCTTTACCTGTTCATTTCAGAAGTGTACTTTACGAGGTACATATGGTAGGTGTACACCATGAGAAACATATTGTAAGTGTGCACCAAAAGAGACATGTTGAAGAGGTTTTTTCTTTAAAGAAAAAAAGAAGTTAACATGACACAGTAGCATGTAATCTTAACTTACATACTTTTACATACACACATGCACCGTTAGCTCCATAACAGTTTTTGCTTCCTCCTCTCCCTCCATGGAACCCCTTATAGAAAGGGAGGACTGAAGAAAGTGATTTCATTTGCCGGTCAGCTGTAAAGCAAAATATGCATACATTAAACACACTGATTTTGAATATTGCATGAACACATATCCTATGTGCTGTCTTCCTTGATTCTGAGTTACCAGTGAGACTAATATTTATGTAAGTTATGATCAAGTTTAACTGCCTTTACTTATATGCTGAAGTTCATTAACCATACACTTCATTAAGTGGTTGTTCCAAAATCAACCATTACAAAATACTCTGGAAAATTCATCTGCTAGATTAGCAGATTTTGCAGCAGGGTGGTGGCAGAAATAGCTTTATCCATCTTAAAGAGTAAAATTTGATCAGATCCTAGCCTTGTCCTAACATAGGCATCAGCAACTAAAATGTGCACAAAATACCTTGATTTTCAAAATGCTTCCTAAGGCTGTCAGTGTCATTTATGTCCCTGTTACTACAGCTCAGGACAAAGCTTAAAAAGCAAAGATATCTTATACAGAAATAACCATTTTAACTTTTTCCACCATACACTTGTTGTTGTTTTTGCTGGTGGGTGGGGTGTTAAGCAATGAGACAACATAAACCAAAACTGATTTGGTGAGCTTTACCTTTCAAGATGACATGACCACCATCACCACCATTTCCACCATCAGGACCTCCAAATATTTTTCTTGGTTCACTATAAAAAGAATGACCCCCTCCTCCTCCTTGTCCTCCAACCACACGCACTTTCCGGTGATCCACAAAATAGCGCGTCTGTAACAAGGATGGATTTGGGATCCATTAAGAACAGTTTATCAGTCAACATCCAACAAGCAGATTGATCTGTAAAGCTCAGTAATATGAAGACTTGCTATGTCATGAATAGCTCCACTCAACAGCAAAAGAAAAATTAAGAAATCACAATTCTGTCATTCACAGATCAACTAAATACAGAATACTAAGTATAATATTAAAGAAAAATAGATCCAATCTTTCAAGTATTTTTAAAACCCCTTAAAAGTATATGCCTGAGGGTATATTGATATAACCCAATGCAGCAACTCAGATACCAACAGTGCAAAATTCACATTAAGGGAACCAGTAACAGGAACAGTACTGCACTATAAGCCAAAAACACTCAGTAACTGTGTTCATACCCAAGAACTTTTTACTTTTCTTTAAACCACACTGAAATTTGCAGAAAAGACACAGTGCGTGTATGGGAGGGATATTCTCATGCTGATTCACACTTTGATCAAATGAAGGCAAACTTTAATCTTATAACAATTAAGAAAAATACTAAAGACAAAGAATAGAAAGTACTTGCAAATATAATAAGCAGATGAAATCTTAATATATGGCATAACAAGTTGCTTGAAGGCTAAAAAAAGAACAAAGACAATTCCACATCTTGCTCTATTTTTACATTAGCTTAATATTTGTTTTCTGGCAAACTAATTATACCTTACTATGTTTCAACTTTTTTGACAGCAAAATCAGGTTTATGATATTTGCTTGCCTCTAGCAAGTGGGCTGAAATCCTCAAGTGAAAATATCAGAGGAATACATTCATACAGGTAGGTGAGTTGTTTATATATCAGGATGAAAAGAGCAATGTGTGATTGCAGTTACATTCAACTTCTTAAAAAGCCTCTTTTTAGAGGAGCATTTGGCACCACCACACGGTGAGACAGGAAACTATTGATTTAAATGGTAAATGTTTTATTGATGCTTAAAAAATAATTTTCCATAGTCGTGTAATTAAAAAATCAGTATTAAGCTCTAGGACCCTGCAGTCTGACATTAACCCTAACTGCTATGCAAGACTATAAAACAAAACAGTATTTAGCTTTATAAATACACGGGACGTCCTCCTTTGTCTCCTACGCATACTTTCAGCCCAAGAAGAACACTTACCCCTACTGCAACCCCTCTCGACACCGACAGTGCCACATCGCAGCCATCTCCTCGCTAGTCACAAAGTCACCTGGGTTTCCGACAGCCCCTCGCATCACGGGCACGTACGCGATCGCCGAGGAGCGCACGGCGAGGAGCGGGCCGAGGGCAGTTTCCTAACGTGTTCGGGGAGGTGAGCACCCAGCAAGGGAACTGCATTGCGAACTGCTGATTTACTCAAGAACTTACCAGTTTCCTCTCGGAAATGACTCTTTTCTGCCTCAGCCGCCTGTTCGAACACCTCACGCAGGCTGTGGAGAAAGGCAGCTGCCGGGCTGCCGCCGGAAGCTGGGTAAGGAGAGGGAGCGGACTCCACGGAGGCCGGCCACCCAGCACGGCCCAGCACCGTGATAGCAGGGCGCTGACAGCCGCAGGGACAGCCCCGGGGACCGCCGCCGGGGCAGCCCTCCCGCTCAGCGCGGCCCAGCGCGGCAGCACCATGGCGGTACATCCGCCACCACAACCCGCCCCACGAACACCAGCGCGCCCGCTCCGCCCCCGGCCGCTCTCCGCCGCGCGCATGCGCGCGCAGTTGAGCCGCTCTGGAGAAAGCGCGGGAAGGTGCAGCACCGGCTGTTTCTTCCCCCTCTCCCCTCTTCATCCTCCCCCCACAACCCACGGCTTTTCCTCTCACACTGCCAGCCCTCCCTGCCTCACAGCGGCCACTCCAAGGAGAGTGTCGCGTCTGGGCGCTGAGGTGTGCGCAAGTGCCCTCGGTACTTGTGTCCCAGCCTCGAATCTCGCAGGCAGAGCTCGCTCCCGTGAGGGTTCAGTTGGTCCCTGAAAGAGCGGTCCTGCGCGCCCCGGGGTCGAGCGGCGAAGGAGAGGCGGCGGGAAGCCTGAGAAACTCGGTTTTGGGTTCCTTTCCCCGCTGGGGCGCGCTGAATGTCCTGCCTGTTTTGGTCATAACGGCGCTAGACGTCGCTGTCCCCACAGCGAGCTAACGTAACGTGTGTGGAGGTGCACCCCGGCCGGCCGGGTTGTCGGCTGGCCGGGGTGTCTCCTGCCCCGCGCCCGCCTGTGAGGCGAGTCGTTCACGGTGTTCGTCCACTCTCCACACACGCAGCGTTTGATCTTCGCACCTAAAAAAATCTGGAAGCTGGGACATGGTTTTGTCATTCACAATTATCTATGAAGTGTATCGGAGAAGTAGGGGAGAAGGACCTGAAAGGAATCTCCCCTTATCTGTTGTTTCCACTCAAAAGTCTGGGTCATAAGAAAAGTACTACCAACTTCATTTTCAGATCATTTTTAACCTAAACAGTTTTCAAGCATTCTGTATTACAAAACAGAAGATGATACAGTTAATGGAAGAAGTCAAAATGCTGGCATCACTTTGTTTCCACATTAATACATAAAAATGGACAACACATTAAATAAACATTTTGTTATTAACAATTAGAAATATTAACACCAAAAATCATGTATAAATTAGGAAATAAATGTACAAACTATTTCCAAAGTGCTCTTTCAAATACATTATATACACAACATTCAAGAAGTTCTTAATGTAAGACATTTCAGATTGGTGTAATGTTGCTGTTTCACTTTAAGTGGTGTTCGTATTCTCTCAAAAGTATTTCAGCACTTTCAAAAACCACATAAAAGGCATATTTCCAAGCTGGCAACGAGCAATATTGCATTCTTCTGGCTACCTGTAATATTAAAGTACTGTAAAGAAAATAACCTTTCTTCCTCTCTGTTCCTTGGTATTTGAGAGTACTTACTTCTGAAAACACCAGCAGAAAAGATGAGAGAAATGAGGACTGACTAAAAAAATGTCTTCTATTTTATCAGTAACTGAAATTATTAACATATCAAGGGCAGTGCTTGGACAACAGTTAATTGTAAACTCTTCAGCTGTCCCGTTGAAGACTTTCCTCCACAGGAAAAATAAATACATAATGAATTTGAGAGATCTTTTCCTTGTGGTCTTGGTTTTAAAAAATGTAAACTACTAGAACTCAAAATCCCATAAATACACCATTTTTGACAGAGCAAAGGAGAAAAATTCTACAGAGGGTGTATTTTCTCTATATTGTAAATTTACAGTTAATCTCATATTAAAAAATGCTCATGGAGTATATTCATCCTAGCCTTTTGCCTCAGAGACGTTTGGACACGGTATTTCATTCAGCACTTAAATAAGCACTTTATAAGTGCTTTTTTCAACACTTTTTAAGAACATATAAAAATGAATAGAAGTGACTTACATTGTTCATACTGGCTTTTACATACCACTAGTTTTTATTTCTAAATTCTCCTTCTATAGGTATTCTCTCACTGGTTGACCCCATTAATAGTTCTCTATATGCATATTAATTCACAATTAAATCTGAATTTACTTGCTTTTCTGGAATAAAGATGTTTTTTTTTTCCTTTCTGAACTATTTCTTTCAAGCTACAAGTGAAAAATAAAAATGGTGATGAGCTGTAAGAGCAGCTGACCAGAAGATTTGACATTTATAGTTATAATGCTTGCTGGAGAATCTGAGCAGGGCAATGGAACAATCAGAAATAAAGAAGGATGCCAGCCACCTGCTTGTAAAATTTGGTATTTAAATGCATAAGCAAGTTATTAAATTTGGAGTAGCTATTAAAGACTAGAGTTTTGCCAGATGTTTTCTCAGCTAAGCGCGATATGAAGCAATATTGACTTCTAGTAGGCTGACACTGCAGATCTCCGAGCTCCCTTCTATCTTTCTTTCCATGATAGAAGTACCTTAGTTTATACAGATCTATAAAAGGTGCCTCTAGTGATGAACATTTCTTTCAATATAGGTTTTGATCATCTTTTTGAACCTTTTACAACATAAATGTGGACTTATGCAGAGTACTGAATTGTAAGACTTGGTAATTTACAGGTATACAGAAATTGCCGTTGATTTTAGTTTTATTACATGGCATAGAACTGTCTTCACATAAGGAATGTATCCATCCCCTTATTCTTAAGAAGTGGATTTCAGAGGCTGGCAGGTAAACTTCAACTCATTCAGTTAAAAGATCAATAACCAAACATGGGATACTGAGATATGACTGAATGGCTTTGTACTGAGTCAGACTGCAGAATAACCTGGCTCTTTTCCAGAACAGGGCACAACTGTGATCAAATGATCCTAAAGCTATTTAGAGACACCAAGAATGGGGCAAGAGGGGTAAATTAAAAACTTCTGCATTGTATCAACATACAGTACTATACACAGCACCAAATATCAAACCATTAAAGCATTGTATTGTTACCAGTAGTGCACTGCTTCATATCCAGCATGAAATGAACACTGTTCACATACAGACGCTGCTTTGTGCTAAGGGGTAACCAACATATTACAATTAATCAAAACTGCCTGTACATCCAGTTCAAAAGATGGAGATACTATTGAAATGAATCTGACACAGGATCATATTCTTTTATTGCTGGTAATTTCCATATTGTCCCTATAAAAAAAAAAGAGAGAAATAATAATGTTGACAAGTAATAGATCAGAGTTTTACAAACAGTGACTTAAACAATTTATTTTGGTCTATGAATTATGAAAGACCCACTGAAGTATCCCCAATATGCCAAAATATCAGCTAGATTTATATGCAGCCTGAAGGGCTAAATCAGTTTTTTCATAGCAGAGATTTGGACAATTTACCTGCTCGTAGCCGTAAGGCCTCTGTTGCTGAGCAGATGGGCCTGTCTGAGAAGCTCTGTAACTTCCGTATTGCTGCCCCTGTCCCTGTTGGTAGCTGGAATACTGTGAAGAGGCTCCTTGTGCAGGACCTGAGAACACAGTGAAGTCTATTTGTAAGGCTTGATTTACTAAGGGAAGTCCTTATTGTTAACACAACATAAAACATGATGGTAACAAAGATAGCTCTGCCAGTATGAACTGTGAGTAAATTTTGCCTAGACCTCCCCTCTCTCTAGCTTTACACTAGAGTGTGTTAATACTGATAATGATCTAGATGCAGCAATGTAAACTACAAGTTTCAGAAAATGTAATATACTTTTAAGTGATATGCTGAAATCTGAAATCTCTGAAATCTGTATTGGCACAACTCAATTATTACCCACATACAACCTGGTCTTTATTTATCTATTTTTATCTGGCTGTGCCACCATAAGCATGGCTGACTGGGCAAAACCCAAGAAATCTCTCACATATAGAGATACTTCTAAAAAACTTTAACTCTGATACAACTGCATGGGGATATTGATTTCCTTCTACTTGGGACTGTATGTTCTGTCTACAGAGAGCTGTGTGCATTTGCTTGGTAGTATTATTGGTGGCTTTTTACATAGAAAAACTTCTTAGAAGAGGACAGATCTTAACATTATAAATTTTAACTTTGGGCATGATTTCACAAAATTCTGTCTGGTTTGAGTAGTTGAAACTACCTACTAGTAGTGCAGAATCAGGTGTTAATAATTTAACTTTTTAGGGATGTTACATTTCTAAAATGGATACGCAGATTTTTATCAACATCAACTTATCAAGTTTGGTTAACATTGTTGGTTCAAGGTCAAGTGCCATCATATTTGGGAGATGCAGCAGAAATCCCTTGACTTGAAGCTTCGATTATCCCAATTTTTCAGGTTGCCATTTTTGTACTAAATATCCTGAAATGGTTTCTTTTTCCCAAAGGCTTGGGATACATACAAGCTACCTCCAAATGGTCAGAAAACTCCATGACGGCTATCAAACTCTGATTCTTTTGATGTCAGTGGGAAGATCTGCCACTAGTCACCAGACAGGTTCAAAAGCTCTGTGCCAGTGGTAGCTGCACGGTCAAACACTTCCACTTTTGCCTCAGTCCCTCACTGAGGAATTAAAACCCCTGTGATGTTACAAGAAATCTGAGTGAGGGAGTCATGATTCTCTGGACTGCTGATGTTATGTTTTCATGTCAGTTATGGAACTGGATGTGTAGGAGACCTGAGAATCCAGGCCCTGACCTCCTATTGACACTTACCGGGAAGTCAACACAAGGCAAAAGTGTATTTTCTAACTTTGTAACTTTCTTTCAAAACAAAATGAATCACGAAACTAATGTAACAGTATGGAGCACAGTGCTATAGTAATGTCTGTCACTGCCTAGAATCTCTTTACATGCTATATTCTTTGGCTAGTTTTGGTATGTGGATGTCCAAGGTTAATCAAAAACTTAGTTTACAGTGTATTTTAGCTTAGGAATGGAGGAATCTGGATGAAGTAGTGCAAACACTTGACCAGTCAGTTTTCTCACCATATCCTTGCTGCTGTCCTGGGTAACTTTGTTGGTTTGGATATTGCTGCTGGGAATACGTTTGCTGTTGTGCAGCTCCCTGTTGGTATCCTGCCTGCTGCTGGCTGTACTGAGAATTTCCTAAGGAGGGAAAAATGGAAAGAGTTTGGTTATAGACGAGGCAGGTATTTTGTTGTACATGTGAATCATAAGGAAAACAAAGGTGTAAGGAGCCTTGGCCTGGAACTCATAGCCAGCACTCTTTTCAGAAGCAGATGATTGCATTTTGCCCATCAGGATGTTTATTTCTTCAGTGATTTTTAGTTTTTGAACAGGAGAGAGTTGTATGTTTATATATTGTTAAATAAACAAACTAGCAACCTGTTCCGCAAAGGATTATTTTTTTTAACCCCTATAGTGTTTCAGAAGAAAAACACTCACAAAAATAGGGTGCCAGGGTAAAGAGTCAGTTTCTCAAAAAGCCCTCCCACTGTTATTTTCTTCACATTAATTATGTTTATTCCTATATCCCAGAAAGACCATTTATCTAGTTGTTCTGGTAGTTTTTTGATGGAAATTCTACACCTTATCTTGAAACAACAAAATGAATGGAGACTATACAGATGACATTGCTTTTCCTAAATGCCACCTCCCTGTATCATAATTAATATTTTTCAGTTCATTTAGAGGTCAATTATCTTAGTTGTATCACTGAATTTACTGACATATTGCTGTTGGGAGTTTTTTAGTGGTAAAATTGCAAACTCATAGTAACAGTGATTTTCAAAGATTAGTGATTTGGAAGGTGAATTAAGTAAGGTTAAAAAAAGTTAGACCTGGAATTAATCAGGAGGCTTTTCCACCTGGTTCAGCTACAACCAAAGATCATTTTTCTAATGAATACAAGGCTATACACAAGGAGTTAGAGGTCCCCCAGCATGACTGCTGCTCAGAACAATTACTGACATGATCCCGAGTGTACAGTCTAATATAGTCTTAGTATATAAAATGCTTTACATAGCTAAATTCTATTTCCTGGACACTCCTTGAGTAATAGCTAAGTAGCAGTTAGTGATGCAGAAACTGCAAGTTATACTTTACATTTTCATTAGCATTTCATTAGTATTTTAAGGGTTTTGAGCTTTCCTTTTCAGATTGCCAATATATTTTCCTACCTCCTTCATAATAGTGTTGTGTCGAGTCATCAAATGACCTGTCATAGCTCTGCTCAGTATAGGATGACTGCTGATAGGCATAATCACCATGTCCTACAAGGAAGCACAAAGATTTATCAGATACATTGTTAATATAACTAGAGATATATTGCAGAATATGTTACATATATTCATGTACCGTGAAGCTTCTTATGCCCAAAGATGAGGCTAAGAGGAAATACAGACCCCTTAGGAGGTTGAATAAATGGCAAGGAAAGCCACATCTGTGGAAAAATATTTATCCATCAGTAGCAGGGTGCACTGATGCATGTGTTTGTGTACCAGGCTCCCAAGCCAAGGGATTAGAATTTTCTAGCATTTAAACTGGAAATGAATCGTAACAGGTTTGCCATGTCCTTCCATGTCATGCTGGCCTACACTTCATCAGTATTACAGCTCAGAGGAATTACCATCTGGGTAATATTGCTGATTCATCGGTTCTGAGGAGCCTTGTCCATGACTATACTGTTCACTGTAATATTCTTCCTGACCCATGTACTGCTGCGAGGAACCTGCAAGGCAAAGACAAGAGAGAGCAAACTGAGCCTGTAAGATTCCTAAGGAATGTTTATTTCTTATCCACCTGGATAAACAAACAAGCTAACTATGTTGAGAGCAGTTTAAAAGATGTTTTGCTCACTAGAAAAAGGAAATAAATTTGTATTCTCAGAAAAAAGATGGTTGAAACTGAAATTACACAATGGTCAGCAACATGTCCTAAAACCACTTATTTTTCTGGCAGTACCAAAAGGAATGGCTACATTACATCTATTAATCTGAGTAACTAGGAAGCAGGGGAGTGTATCCCATGCTCAAGAACACAGACAGAATGAAATATATTTTCATTAATGTAATAATTTGGTTTTTAGCAAAATTCCATTTATGTTAGAATCAGTCTAGCAGCTTTATTACCTCTCAGACTTTTCCCAGAGAGGTCTTAGAGCTTGGTAGTTATCCCCTGGTGTTTTCCTTTCCTTGGCCTATTTTTTTGTACTAATTGCTGGCAAATTGTATCTTCTTTGCAGAAACATGTTCCTTGTTAACTGTGCCATGTTATGGCTGATCCAATACCATTTGAAGAATGTAAAAGATTCCCAGTGGCTTGAGAAAGCTGTATATCAAATTGTTTGTCTTTTCTTTAGACATATATGATCCCTTTTAGACAGAATTATTTTTCTAAATACATAAAGTAATTAAATAAATCTTGAAAACAGGTTAAAGTTCATCTGATGGTCATGATACTTCCACCATTCAAGATTTCCCATGTTCTCAGATGGGATTCCCTTTTCATAAATGTGACTTGAAAATTTTGCTGGCTTACTTACCCCGCAGGACAGACTTCGTATCATCAATGTGATAATAGCTTATCATTAGTAACAGATTTACCTTGCTGTGAAGCTCTGTAAGGGCCCATTGGCCGCTGACCCATCATGCTGTTGCCTTGGTTGCTCTGACTCATCATGGCAATGGAGGACTGCCCCTGGTAATGCTGGCTCCCTCCTTGCGCCGAGTTGTAATGTGACGTTGCTGCTTGCTGGTGCATCATGGAGACTACAACGTACATGAAAAATATTGTTTACTAAAAGGATGTGACAGTTCTCTCCTTAGTCTCTTTGGAAGCAAGTTAAAGCCTTTAACTAACATGCATCCTGATCATTCTGTGAATTTTCCACAGGGGGAGGTGTTTTCCTAGTGCATGTATTTAACTCTTCTGCACTGTAGTCCAGAAAGGATGTTATTACATGGTCAGTTCTGGCCATTTGCATCGGTCAGACATTTAAAAATACATCTAGCCTTATTTATTATTATTTAAAATAATGTAATCATTATTACAGTAGGGCCAAAGAAAGAAATAAGAACTGATGCTTGTTCCTCTCTACCTCCTGACTAATTCATTGCTGCATTTCTCTTCTAATATAGATTCTTCTACTTCCATCTCGTTATATACACCTGATGATTGTACACTTTAAGTAAACTGGCATTCAAGGATTTCGGATTGTGGGAAAGAATTCTTAAGCACTGGACATCCCATTTAATACTCAGTAGCCAACTTTTTCACAAATTAAGAGATTAATTCTGAGTTGTCTGCTAGTCTCTCTATGCCCTGCAAGCAGTGTGAAGTATCAATAACATAACAAAAAATTGGGTAGCAATGTACAAACAGTAATTGTGTAATACTTTTTGGCAAGCTCTTTCGGTTAGTATAAAGGTGCTTCTCAGATTCCTCCCACAGTTGTGGGATTTGCTGCCAGGTAGTGCTGGTGCACTTTCAGCTAACCCTCTTTTCCAAACTCACTGCTAACCATAGCAAGTTGGTGTAACTTAAAGCAAGTCTGAAACTGTTCTGACTTACACTGGTGCCTGACACCTTGAAATTCAGAGATGTCTTAGAGCTCTTTTCTTTTTGTATGTTTGTCGCTGTCTACAGAAAATATTTACAGAACAAATTCATGTGTGGTAAACCTCTGAGGTCACTGAAAAGTCACGTTGGCCCAGAAGGAGGAAGAGGGAGTTTACCTGGATTAGACTGCATGTTGATGTTTGTTCGAGAGACATAATTGCCTATTGACCCCTGGCCTTGCATTGGCACATTCTGAGATGCAGGCACTGTATGGCTATAACCAGGCCCAGTTCCATGACTGCTGACAGTCATACTCAGAGAGGTCGTGGGCATAGTGTTCTGGCCTGACTGCTGCATAGACACGTGATTAGGACCTAGAAAAATTAAAGAGAGCAACAAGAAAATCTGTGCTATTATTGGCAACGTACAGTGAGCATTAAAGCCCTTACGGCCTTTCTGAAATACCTTATGATAAGGCAAAACAAAACAAAAAAAAATCCCTCATTATTAAAATTCCCTGTTATTTACAGACAAATCCAAACTGCCTACTGCATAGTTACAGTGATCTTCCTCTTCCTGGCAGCCAAATCCAGGCTGTACAGAATTGCAGGCAGGAAGAACAAAACCAGCAGCAATGACTTAGAACCAGCTCCTCGCGGGCAGCAGAATTAACAGATGCCAGTAATTTCAGATGCTTCAGAAAATCCACGGACTCTGGAAACATCCCAGCCTTCTGTAACTTGTCCTTTGCTTCCTCCTGCCCTGCTCTTGACTCCTCTTCCCCCTTCACACAGATGGTGACAATGGGAAGGCACAGTAGCAGCTGAGAAACACTTTGCACTTGCTGCACCCATTTGTTTCCTTTACAACCAACTAACCTTCTCAGCTGGGGCTTAGGAAGTACCAGGACCCTCTCCTGAGGACAAGACTGTCTCTCCTTTCCTGAAGTTTGACTAGAAGGGCCTCAGACTTTGAGCAGACAAATTTTACAAGTCACCATAATAATCCCACTTCTTACAATACTTCCTTTCCAACATCACTGTATGTAATTATCAGACTGCTCCAACTACAGCCTGGGTTTGTATCATCCTGCTTACCTGGCAGGATGCTTATTTTTTAAATTCTGGTGTTGGGTGACTAAAATTGGGGAGAATCTGGTCCTTATTTTTTGTTGTTGGTTGCTGTAAATACTTTTATGAATAAGTGTGGGAAAGTTGTTTTCATTGTGTATTGCTACTATCTCAAATTGGATCATGTGTATTGTTGTCTGCCTAAATTCAGCTCTATTATTGTCATCCTAAATTAATTTAGGTTGAATGGAAGACATGCAGAATCCCTAGAAGAGACAGGATTATGTTGTAATGTTTAGATAACAGTATTTTAATTCAGTTATTAAGTGTATCTACAGCTTCTGAAAAATGTATCTAATTCTCTTAGTACAAAATTCTTTAATTACTCTTAATTGTGCTTATAGGCATCAAAATTAGAAAAATCAGTTTAGATTATTATATTTCCCTCTCTTGGAGAGATGCAAGCAGCATTTTCAACAAGAGATAAAGCAAGCGAGCTCTACTGAAATCAGTGGAGCCAGGTCAATATACCGCTACAGAGATGTTGTGTTTTGCTACAGTTTTGTTTGTCTTTTAACTCTGATACTTTTACTTGTGCAACACAAGGCCACAAGGTGCTTAAATGGAGCCAGTGTTGGTAAACCTTGTCCTATTTGTATGGGTAAACTTAAAGAATCCTCACCTTATTAAAAGTGAAAAAAAAGGCTAATTTGGGATTGTAAGGAAAAGTATGAAAGTGTGACCAAAACTGTTTAAAATATAGCTACTAACATAGTAAGATAAATACAAAGCATTGAACCTCTTTTATACTTTCATCAATCTAAAGCAGTTGGGTTGTTCCTTGAAAAGCCTCATTCATGATTTCTGAACAGTTAAATTCACAGCTGGGCCAAATTCTGTCAGAGGCAGCTAAATTTCACTGGTTGGTTTACAGCATCTAACTGGTTTGTCTGCAGGGCTATTGCATGAAGAATCACTGACTTGTGGAGGATGGAAATCCCAGTGGGTTGGTTTTTAACTGGTCACCATCAACAGAGTTACCATTACAATTGACCTAGCTCAGTGTGTGTAGGGAATTAGATAGTTACTGCCCTGCAGAGGTGATCCTTGTAAAGTCCTGACTGAGGGAATAACGAATAAAATGTAGTAACTCCTATGTATCTTCCCCGTTCTTTCTGCTCTTACAATGCTGTGCCTGCACATTACAGACTTTCATCTGTATTGCCATTAGATGGGAAATTTTCACAAGTTGAGCCCCTATCTTTGATTTGTTTGTGCATATTTACTCCTAATTTCCAGAAACTGCTGTTGACTGATATGAAGTACTTTCTCCATCTCAAAGTCTCTCCATACATCAAGACTAGTGTATCATACAGCATCTTTAGCTGGCACAGAGACAGTAGTAGAGGCTGGCAACCAAGGGGAGTGTTCCCAAGCCCAAGGGTGTGAGGGTCCTATTCTCACAGCCGGCATTAGCAGCAGTGCACGTGCCATCACTGCTGCTCTTACCTAGAGGCCACTCAGCAGAGGCAGGGTACTGCCTTCTCAGTCACTCCTTCGTTCTCAAGTGGAGCTACCACCTCTGCCTGTTCTCCAGAGGAATTATATTTTCATCATATAATACTACCCAGGTGACTGAGTGAGAGTGAACTACCCTCAGAACCTACAAACTCAGGCTGGGGTTTAGTACTGGGTTGGGGCAGCATGAGGTTAAACTTGCAACTTGAAGTTAACTGCTCTGGCTGCTTCTGTTCTGCTGATGAGTCTTGGGGACAGCCAGGCTGGCTCTTTCAATCAGCACTAAATTGCTCCAAAGATCTGGAGGGTGGGCAGGAGGGGGAAATAAAAAAAAAAAAAAAAGCAACAATGACATTGAAAATGTAGATTCTTAGTAACACAAAACAAAGTTTTGACTGAGTTATTATAATAGTCACACTACACAATAAATCTTTCAAAGAGAAGGCCTGGATAAATTTAATAAGTTCACTTTACAAGCTGTAACTGTTTAAAGAGGTACCTCATCCATTAGTTTAAAAGGTACTATCTGCTTGACCACAAATGGGTTTTTAAAAAGTCAGAAATAATTTCATGACTTGTATCTGCTCTTGAGTCCCTCTGCCAAGGTCTGCGATTTTACAATCTTATATTTCTATTTACAGAAACTGTTTGGTCTCCCTGTCACTCTGAGAAAGACCCACAGAAACAAGAAATGGACTAAATACCTGTGAACTACAGAATAAACAGATTCTTCAAACTATAAAGTGCACAGAGTAAAAAAAATAAAAGTCTTGCAAATTAGATTCTTTTTAGTTGTATGAACAAAAGAAACAAATAGACAAGTATGTTATCTTATTGATATGAAATGTCTGTGCAAACTCTTTGTCTATGTAGTACAATCTCTGCAAGCTTCTGTAGAGGACAAAGACTGATGCAACACTAAATTACATTTAATATATAGGCATGTATCCTGGGAGTTCTTTGCAATCTAAAGGCTTGGTTGTGTGGTTAGTCATGCAAACAATTCCATTTTACCCCGGTCAACCCCACCACTTCCAAGAAAAGAATACCACAATATATAATTTTTCTTACTAAGAACTTGGATGCATCTTTACTTGGTGATTTTCATGACATATTTTTAAAAAAAAAACATTTTTAATTTCCCTTATAGAAGTACTGAGCACCTTGGAGTCCTTGCAGAAGCCAACATCATTACTGACTGTAGCCATTTTGTGATGATTTCAGCATGTGCCTGAAATCCCCATATGCCTGAAAGGTGAGTTAGGAGAGGTCTTTTACAGCTCTGTAAGTATATTCTGCATTAATGATTTTGTTGCCAAGCAACAGCAAAGCAGCACAAAGGGGACCGAAGCTCACCATTGCTAATCTGACTCTGCATGAGGGAGGAAGGAGGAAGGCCCGTCCCAATTGCATCGCTGAGATTGCTCTGTGAATGGAGAGATTGGTTGGATGCACTCTGAGTCATTCCTCCTGGGCCCAAGTTTATGTTTTGCGTTGGTGGCTGCAAATAACAAGGAGGAGAAGCAAATTTTCAGTTAGGTTTTAATTAGAAAAATAATAACCCCCAAATTAGCCTGACTATGACTAAAAACTACTTCAACTAAATATGTGCATCCTTCACTTTTGGGCTTGCTAGTGTAAACCTTTCTTCATTTGACTACTACCTGTGAATGACATTTAGCATGATACAGAGGAGCTGGTATGGAGCACAGCAAAGACCTTAAAATTGTTCTTAAAATCAGGTCTGGCTTCTCTGCCCACTCTTCTGTACTTGCAAGATTGTGTTTTCTGATGGTCAGAACATAACTGCTGGGGGAATATCTGTTAGCAAAGACACACAGAAGTGTGTTAACAAACTGACCTCTGCCAAGCATAAAGCTATGCTGTATTTTGTGTTATGTGTGATACCTCCATATTACCCCCAAAATCCATTTATCAAGAATAACACAATGTTTAAAGAAAAAGCAGTGCTCAAGCATTGAATTAGATTTCTGATGTAACATAGTTGCATTTTTTTTCCTGAGTAGAGAACACTGGAAGAATAGGTAATGAGTAAAAATTCTGGAACAAATGGAGCCTGTTCAGATCTGTACCACTGCACTATTTATAATACATAGACCTTGAGCTCCAGAGACAGAGATTAACACAAATGTCCCAAAGAATATGATTTAAATTCAGTAAAAGTAGCTTTTGAATTGTTTAGTGGTCTACTTAACCACTTCAAAACTTTAGCTGGAAAATACTTAAAATTGTTTTATTGACAGTGATCAGTAACAGAATCAAAGAACATTTCCCTCTGGCATAGTAAATGTATCTGATGGTAGCACTGGTACTTACAGCAGGAAGCAAGGACTGCATATTCTGGTTAGAATCTGCTATTGTTGCCAGGTAAACCAGGTTTCTGTGCAAGATTTGTTGGTATCTACAGAATAAGGAGTAAAGCTTATTTGGAAAGGGCTAACAATACAGAAAATTCCAAACCTTTCTTTCTCTCTTTTCTTTTTCTTTCCATTTACAAACAATTAGTTAAATTACATTACACCACTTTTCATCTGTGATAATAATTAGTAATGACCTCTATCTGTGCTGTCACGCCTTTCACCAAGGATCAGTGTGTTCAACACCTCCTTTACAAATGAGTAAACTTGGGGGAAGGGAGAAATAAAACACACTCTCCTTTGAAAGCACTTTGAGTGAACTGTGAAGCTGGGACCTCAGTCTTTGAGCACTGACACCTGGTCAGCTGCTCTGACAATTACCCAGTTTTTCTTCCTCTGTTTAACAAGGGTCCTAGGAGTAATGAAACCCCAGAACTCCTAAAACCAAAGCCTGTTTGCCCTGCCACCAAGCCAAGAAGAACAAGATTTTTGGGGATTTTTTTTCAAGAGTGCTCTAACTGGAGTGTTTACTCAAGTAAGCACCAACTGAACCATTTCCGCTTCTTCACAGTTCTGGATGAACTGGGAAAGCTCCTAATAAACAATGGGAGGGCATGGAAAAGCAAACTAACAGCTGTGCCACAGAACAAAGTGAAGAGGCAAACTTTTGGAAACAGGGATGGTTCCAATAAAGAAAGAGAAATTATTAATTTCCTCTTTTTTTGTATGGGTTTTCTTCTGATAAGGGGAGAACATGTGTGAAGTGGGAAAAGCAGAAAAAAAATGAAGCCAGATTGGTGGCTTCACTTTAGCAAAAGTATCTTTGTTAAGACAATTTCTTTAAAAGCACACCTTTCTGTGTTTAACCCCATAACTGGACATTTCATGGAGGAGACTGGCTGAGATTTAACCCATAAAGTTTCTATTAGGGATTGTCTGCAGTGACACAAACTGAAATGTCTACATGCATGCTGTTTTAGCCATGGCTAGCCACATTGCTGATCCTTCACACTGACTTACTTTATGATGAAAATGTGTTACTAACTTTGTACCCTATTCTGCTGTTCAGTGAATCTGCATAGCACAAGTGCTCCATTAACCATAATTGTTTACAAATATTGTAGTAAATGATCTGTCAGAAATACTGTAAATACTCAAAATACTTTTGAAAAAAATCTGTTTCAAGAACAATATATATCTCTAAATACAAGGGAATTTAGAAAAAAAGGGTCCAAGTTTTTTTTTTTTTACTGATCAGTCATAAGAACTGTTCATTGTGCTGCTCTTGAGGAAAAGTACACCAACAATTTCAAATGTACTCCAAAACTCATAATACTCACTGAGTACATTCTGCAGTTTTCCCCTTGCTCTGATAATCCATAATACACTGTATTAGGTGGTGATTTTCGTCTAGCATCTGCATAAAAGAGACACGATCAGAACACGTTACTACAAGAATCGCGCTGAAGGTCGGTGTTTTCGTGATACATTCACCCTTCTTGGTGGTGGATGGTGTTTTGTGCAGGTTTGTTGCCTTGGGATATTACAAAGTATCTACACGTGGCTCTATTGAGCCACAAGATTGTGCCTTCCAGATGATTTGTTTATGAACAGTTACCTTTAAAGTAGTTTACTGAAATACCCAACAAGGAAGAATTAATGGACTTACCATTTTTGCTCCTTAAATAGCAGATAGATTTTTTTATTCTGAAGAATGAAAACACCTCTGCCTCATTCTAAAGCATCACCCAACTCTTTCCAAAACTTAAAGTTTTACTAACCTGCCTACTTTAAAATAAGAAATATACTTTCAAGCAATTTAAACCTACTAATTTTCCTGCTTAGGACTAGTGTGTGTGCAGCTTCTGAACTTGATGAGGCATACAATTTACTTTAGTTGATCTACTGAAGCCACATTTAACAGAACTACATTCCAGTACGTTCTAATACAGAGAGGGCTTAAAATGGAATCACAGAGCAATTTTGTATCGCTTAATTTATGTATCAGTGGCTGCTAGCATAGCCTGGTTGACTGAATTCTAGAGACTGACTCATTCCAAGAAAATCAGGGCTGCTGGACAAAATGACCATTGACCTTTATTTAATGAACTGATAATGCAATTAAAAGCTTAAAATATCCTTTGCTTCATTTAAAAATGTTAAGTAAAATAGTCTGTGGCTTTCTTTCGAATGCAGCAAGCTTTCTGCAGGTGAATGAATGCAAAAATAACAACAGTATTTACACGTTTAGATTTGCCTCTGGCAAAGACTCACTACATAATACCATGGATAGGCACCACTATTAGGTGCTTGCAGGGCTGGACCTTTGAACCACTGTGGCATTAGGGCAGAAGAGCTCTTAAGGAAAGAGTAATACATTTATATATGAGTTGAATGTGAATTAATCTGTGTAGGAATGTGTTGTGATCACAAATAAAAAATCCTGACCCATTCTGATGCAAACAAAGGGCCAGGTTACAGAGAAAGGATCAGGGAGTCTTTCTGAAGCGCTCACAATCCAGCCAGTCGCTCCCTCTGAGAACTCAGCTTGTCCTGCTTCTTGCTTGTAATATGCAAGTTGGTCTCAACTTCTCTGGACAGCCTTGTCCGCCACAGGCTCCGGCTGCTGGGACTCGTGGGGATCGCCTGCACTCAAGCCAGCGAGGCTCTGAGAACAGGGCATCGCTGTGGCCTGCCGCGGCAGGTTAGCGGGCTGCTCGCTCCGACGCTGACAGGGAACGTCAGAACCGTGTCAGTCAAGAATCCATGTTCCTCCTGCATGCGTGCCGATGCTCACATGGCAACCTGGCCACAGCATGTAATTTTAAGAGAAAACACTCCCGCCTGATGCACGGCGCAGCTCTTTGTTTCATGCTCGTACCCACTGCACAGAATTTTCACCTCTGTCAGTGGAAATTCTGTATCTAGAATTAGCAAAGAATACAAAGGCGTCCTTTCCAGTTCCACAACAGCTCTCACGGGCACCCTTTTCACATCCAGTTAAGATCCGTGGTAAACATCAAGAGTCCAAGCAATATTATGAGTATCTCCATCAGAAAAGGGCTATGCTTCTACGGTTTGCTGAGGAACATTTTGCTTGCTGAAAAAGGAATCAGGAATAGCTCTTTTTCAAACTAGGAAAAAAAACCCCTGAGCTCTGATCTCCATTACACAGAAGAAATTGAAGTTTACTGCCCTGCAAATGCTATTTGAGGAACTATTCTAAAGCACCGCCATCACTGCTGTCTTGTCTAAAGCGCTAACTTCCTCCACATGAAATCTATTTTAGGAATAGTTGGTGCTGGAATAATAACAGCTCTGAAAGATTATTATGAATACAAAGAGAGAACCTTGTTTTTCAGTGAAACCAGTATGTGTTCTAAAATGCTCAACTGGCCAAGGATTTTCTAAGCCACTAGTCCAGCACCTGCCCTCCTCTCACTGCCCCATTTCTATACTTGACTATACAGCCCACCCAGTTACTGTGCCTTCAAGTCTCTTCCTCAGCATCACCGCTTGTCAAAAAGAAATCACTGTCAAGAGCCCAATACTGACAAACACTTCTGAAGTAATATCCCAGCAAACGTACCTGAGATGGCAAGTGTTTTTACACATTACTGGTGAAGAAATAGCATTTCAAAGCTTCCGTAAAGTTTATGAACATGTAAAAAGGAAAGGGCTTGAAAATCAAACTGCAGATTCTCTGCCTGCCCTTTGTGGATACAATCATGGTTTTAAGTACAAACTATATGAATTATGTCATTCTGCCCCAACCCAACCCAATCTGGGGGTTTGAGAAAAACTCCACTAAGTTGGAGATATTTCAATAGGTAAAACAAATTGGTTCACAATACTACATGTGCTGCAGGAGCCATGCAAAACTGGATCAGTTTCCAAACAGTCATCCAAAATTCAAGTCATCTCTTCGGTCTCTCTTGTGACAGTTCGCTCTGCCTTAACCTCTGCCCTGTTGCAGTCTTTCCCCCCTGAAAGTCATAAACTGGCACCGGGTAACAGTTTGGCTGCAAACCCCGCAGATGATCGGTTAATGCTATACCAGCAATGGCCCAGAATGGCCCACGCAGAGCACACACACCTCGCTTCCACCGCGCGACACAGCTCCGCATAAACAAAATACCTACGCGGTGGGGAACACGCCAGGGAAACGGTAGAAGTACAAATGACAAATAGCGGTCAAAGTAAAAACATGCATGTTCTTTATTGACATTTCCAGCCTCTTCCTTCTGGACTGTTACCTTCTGCAAGAGGAAGGGGTGTCAGGCATGTGTGCACGGTCCCTGCTGCCAATCCTGTGAAATAGGAAACAATAACTTCCCAGCTAGGAACCCTCTGCTTTGGGCTCCGCATGAGACCCATCTGGAGATGTCTCTTCCAGAGAAAAATCTTTCAAAACCTTTGTTTGTCATTAGACATCAATAAGCGCATCACAAATGGTAATAATAGGAATGAAAAATACCAGTGATCGGTGCTCCCTCTATCTTCTGAGAGATTAAAATTCTGCATCCAAATACAAAAGAAATCCCTTGCAAATTCAAGGTTTGCGTTTGAATTCATTTTCTAGGTTGGATCTTTTGGGGGCCACAAGCTGCCATACCACCAGAAATTAACCATCAATTCGAAAATTTTATTTTGCGAATTTCCCGATCCATTATTGACAGCGGTGTCCCCCCACCTTTGCGAGCAGCAGACAACGTGCCACCCCGATTTTATCTCCCGAGTCCTTCTCTCGCTCTCTTTGCAGTGATCCCAACACCTTTGCTTTGTTCCACCTCCTCCTCCTCCTCCTCCTTCCCCCACCTCTCTCTCCAGCTGTCCATCTCTGCAGCCCTCGCAAATTCACTAGTTTCCCTGGTCGCCCTAGAAATAAGCCTCCTTCCTCGGCTGCGGGCGCACGGTCGGAATAAATGTCTAAAATCGTCTGTAGAAAAACATGCTTTTTTACCTTCTGGATAGTTTGCTGGGTGACCTCCCCTTTGCCTCTTGGGCGAGCAGAAGCAAAGGCAACCGACATGGTGGGGGTTTTTTATGTGTCTACACTACACCGGTTCCAGGCTCTACTAATGTTGTTATTATCTGGCCGCTATTGCCGTGCACAGATTCTCCGCAGTGCACGGGGAGGGGAGGCGGCGCAGATGGTACGTTCTGCCACCCGCCACAACCGCGGCCGCCGCACCACCAGCCGGCACACGCACCGCCCTCGCCTCGCCGCCCGGGTTCACGGGTCGGGGCGGGGAGGCGGCGGCTGGGATTTGGGGAGGGAGGAGGGAAGCTGCAGCGGTTTCCCACACTCCCCCACCTCCCCCGCCGCCTCCTCCCCGCTAGCCCGCACATGGTGCGTCCCTGCTGCCGGGCTTCCTGTCGCAGGCGAGCGGCATCTCCCTGCCTTCGCCAGCCGCCAGCCAGCTGCGCCAACTGCGTAGGACGGCCACCGCGTACGCCAAGTGCGCCAGAGAGGGGAAAGGGAGAGGGGTTGTGGTGGTGGTGGGGAAAGAGAGTGGCCGCCTACGCTGAGTGCGTAACGCGGTTTCCATACGCCAAGAGCGTAGATAGGGCCCCGCCTCCCGCTTCTCTTCGCGTACGGAGTTGGCGCAGGGGGCGCAGTCGGCGCGCCGCCGGAATGGCGCGCGGCCCCGGAAGCGGCGCGCGGGGGGGCGGGGGGATGAGTGTGCTGTTTTGAGGGAGGCGGCTGGTTCCGGCCCCGCGGGGACGCACGGGCGGCAGCCATGAGCTACGACCGCGCCATCACCGTCTTCTCCCCGGACGGGCACCTCTTCCAGGTGGAGTACGCTCAGGAGGCGGTGAAGAAGGGCTCCACCGCGGTGAGTGAGAGCGGCGTGCTGCGGGCAGGCCCGGAGCGGGGCCTTGTCGGGCCCGAGGGTCGGCGCTGTCCGCCGCGCTGAGGGCTGATGGGACCCTGGTCCTTCTCCACCGGCGGAACCGGGCGGCCTCGGAGGGAGGGGGCCCAGC
>VXBZ01004041.1:669845-688291 GCA_013399135.1 Heliornis fulica
TCCCACCACCCCCCCGAAATGAATAACACTGTAAAGCCGAGCACCTAGTACAATGCACCTCTGTCCTGTCTCTTGTTGAGGGTGATGTTTTTGGAAACATCCCTAACACACTAACAGCAGGGCCACCCCATAAAAAAAATTAACCCCTCCGCTCTGTGAGAAGCTGTGGGAATGAGCGTGAAAGGCTCATGACTGAGGACGTTAAGGCAGCAAGCTGCTGACAGGCTGCTTGGGTGAGTTTCACTTGGTGATTATCAGTGGTTTGAGAATCACTGGACTGATTGGACTGGTAGTGTTGTGGTTGATCCCACTTCATTGGCTGTGGAAACACCGGTGCTGAGTTGGGGAAAGCACTATTGGTAAAAGGAGTGGTCTCAGGAGCCACACGGATTTGAATTGCCATAAGCTGGTTGTGAAACTGCTCCCGAACACAATTTTTGTTACATCAGTCCTTTCTCCAGGTTGTGGCAAGAAGAAATAAAATCCTAGCTGTGTACTTCAGTAACGTTTACAGTGTGGGGTTTGTGCATTTGCTTCCTTGTTAATTTCATCAAAGTCTGAATTAATGGGTATTTTTGGGCCTAGCTTAACTTCTTGGTTTGGTTTTTTTTTTCCTTTTAATGTGTTGAAGGTTGGAGTAAGAGGGAAGGATATTGTTGTTCTTGGTGTGGAAAAGAAGTCTGTGGCAAAGCTCCAGGATGAAAGAACTGTACGGAAGATCTGTGCTCTCGATGACAATGTCTGCATGGCTTTTGCAGGTATGTGATCTTTCAGGGGTTGCTGGAGCACCTTTGAGTACGCTTATGGATTCTGAGAGTCTTGGTATAACTGGCTGGGGACTCTGGGGAAGGAGTATATTCCCACAGTTGCTTATCCTTTTTAAAATAAGAGCAGCCTACTGAATGTAGATAGATAGATAGATAGATATAGAAGCAAGCTATCTATCTGATGGGAGGAAATAGGTTTTTAAATCACAAAGGTCCTCCAGGTTTAATGTGAGATTGAAGGCCGAGAATTGATGCTGCTGGCTCAGATACAGATATACATGGTTTAAATATATCTGTATTTAAATGTATGTGTCTATATTTTACCTATTTTTTTAAAATATATACAAAATATATATTCCCTATAAAATAAGCTTTATCAATGCATTGTCACAGGAGCTATAAGAGACATTTGTCAGTTATGGGAATCTTTTCCCTTGTGTATCAAGCCAAAAAAGCTAAATTTTGTAGACTTGTATAAAACAAAAATCTCCTCTCCCAGTTCAAAAGACTCTTCCTGAATAAACAGGTCTGGGTTTGGAGCATAAATATTCTAGTTCCACATTCTTCCTTCTCCACATACCTACATTTCCATTGTTCAGAGCTTAAAATGGGAGACATGAACGTTAAAACACAAAGTAAATGGAGATAAAAAAATGTATTTCAGACAATTTCTATTTCTGCCAGTTGAATCAGGACAATGGGGTTTGGGTTTCATGTGCAAGAGGGATAAGCTCAACTACTTGTGTGGGCTGACTTGCTTAGCTAAAGGTTGGTGTACATGCAGGTGGGCTCACAAGTTCTCTGCTAGAAGTGAAACAGTAAAGTGAAAATGACATCATATGTGAGAAAGTTAAATGAGAAGCTTCATTTTAGTTTTTATTTTCAAAAGGTCATACTCATTTTTGCCAGCTGCTGTAGTCTCTAAAGCTGCCTTACGGATGGCTTTGGTAATTTGCTGTTAGCTGGAATGCTGTCAGTCTGTCAGTAACACTGCGATTACCTGTTTCAGAACTGCGTGAAAGCTGTAAACTGAACCCTCTGCTTATTTTAGTGCATTAGCTGCTTTCTGTTGCCTTAAAAATTCTATTTTGCTCATCAAACCTCAGAAATCGTGATCATAGTTTGTTCTTTTCACTGCTGTTGCTGCTGACCCGTGAGCCTTTCGGGGCAAGACTGTTTTAATTTTGTTTGTGCCAAGTCTGAGAATACCCTGTCGTTTCAGGGCTGACAGCTGATGCCAGGATAGTTATAAATAGAGCTCGTGTGGAGTGTCAAAGCCACAGACTTACAGTGGAGGATCCTGTCACCGTGGAGTACATCACACGTTACATTGCTAGTCTGAAACAGGTATGTCAGCCCATGTGGGGATGTTTGACATATGTCCTGACGAGCAGCGCTTCCAACAGAGCATGTGAGATGTCTGTCCTGGCCCTGTTCTACTCAGCTGGTAAAAAACAGTGTAACTGAGCACATTGTGGGTGGCTGTTGGAAACAGGGATGTAGTAATAGAAAAGGGGGATTGATTGCTGTTTGGATTTTGTCCAGAGATGAAGAAATTAATGAGCGCTTGTAAGGACTGTGTAACTGCGTTTGGTATCATCCAGAACACTGTGCTGACCCTCAGCTCTAATTCACTCCCGTTACAATGTGCTGTGGTGGTGTCGAAACACCTGCAGGGCTCCTGTTTGTTTTCCCTCCTAAGCTGCTGCAGGGTGGTCTGGGAGGGGAGCAAGTCAGTGGAGTGCTTAAGATGTTTTACACTTATGAATTTCAAATGAATTACAGAGTCAAGACATGGCCAACTGCATTCTGTGATACAGTTATTCACTTGCCAGTGTATTCAGTTCATTTTCAGCAACTAGTGGTGATTAGAGTGGAAGTTAGACATGGACATGTTTTAGTAGAGCAATGATGGCAGTGGTGTAAGTGCTTGCCCACCAGAGCAGATCACTGCTTTCCAAAGCTCTGCTCCATTCCCTCACAGCAATCTCACATTTACATCTCATTCTGCCGCGTTCCTGATTCCTCTCAAACTGATAAACCATGAACCTCACACAGTGTTCCTTCTGTGATAGTTAACACCAGTGTCAGACCTCCCTGATCCTGGGCACTTCTGGGGTGTGACGTGGCAAAGACCTTGCCAAACCAGTGTCAGCAGGCTGCTTATCCCCACAGAGGCTGCTGTGATTTCCGATTGGAAGCATCCCTTTGTGTTCAGGTGTCACTGTCCTCTCTTTGCTTCCTACAAAAGCTTGTCAAAGCAGAGGGCTATACCTGGGCTGGCAGATTCAGTGCACTCAGCACCACCCAGCAGGGGAGATACTTCTCGATAGCTGAAATCCTGCAGCAAACTTTAGTGTGGGTTAGGAGCAGGGGTTGAACAGTAACCACCTCTTTGTTGTCATGCCTGCGACTGTGTAAGATGCAGAATCCTAACTTAAACCAGGAGGTAGGTAGGAAAGCCCACTAAAATTCATTCTGATGCCTGTTGTGTTTATAACTCATGCATTTCACTCACAAAACGTGTCTTGAACCGCGTCTGAAATAAGCGTCTCTCCTGCTCAGAGATACACACAGAGCAACGGCCGCAGACCCTTTGGTATCTCTGCTCTTATTGTGGGATTTGACTTCGATGGAACCCCCCGGCTGTACCAGACTGACCCCTCTGGCACCTACCATGCTTGGAAGGTGAGTTGATTCTGTCTCCTGGAGAGGTACTAAGTGTTTGTGAGTTAGTCTCCTTTAAAGAGAGGCTGGTGTGGAAGGGACATCTAACTGGCCAGATGGTGCTGGCTCACAGCTGCAAAAATCCTCAATGATCATATTTACTGAGAATGACAGTCTGCAGCTCAGCTTCACTGGGCAGACCTTGTCCTGGTTGGAAAAAACCACAGACCAGCCCAAACCCACCTGTGCTCAACAACTGTCTTCATGCTTTCAGTCTCCTGAAATATGTGGTGGTCACAGACTGTTTTAAGACTGTGTAATTACACAACTCAAACTCCATGCTTACTCTGTAAATGAAGTCTTCTCTAAACTTCCTTTTTTATCCCCTTGATGTTTCCAGGCTAATGCCATTGGCAGAGGAGCCAAATCCGTGCGTGAATTTTTGGAGAAAAACTACACCGATGAAGCCATTGAAACAGATGATTTAACTATTAAACTTGTCATCAAGGCTCTTCTCGAGGTGGGTCTGTCAGATCCCTTGTGTGATTAGCCTCTTCATTGTCAGTATGTGTGTGGACAGGGGAACACTGTTCCTGTAGGTCCATGGCTTACATGGAAGAACTCAGAGCAGTTCTGGGTGTTCAGGCCACTGCACCAGCTATGTGCCAAACCATACTCAGAATGCTTTGCTTCTGCTTTCAAGTTTAAGATGCAAAAAATACCAAAAGCCAGTTGGGGGCACAGAGGGAAGAGCTGTTCCCCAGCCTTGCAGTGTTGGTGGCAGAATGAAGACCCCCATCAGTTGTGCTGCTACTGGAGTGGGGAGCTTAGAGCTACTTCCCATCCCTGTCTCTCTCTTAAGGGGGTTGTTAGTTAATGGCCACACTCCCAACACCTGTATCTGTTCCCTGTTAAGGTTGTACAGTCTGGTGGGAAGAACATCGAGCTGGCGGTTATGAGGCGAGAACAGCCCCTGAAGGTAAGGTTGATGTTCTGCTTTCTCCCTGGCAGCCTGATACTGTCCTTGTTGGCCTGTGTGAGCTGCCAGCCCTTCATCTCCTGGTCTGCTCTGGCAAATAGTGTGTGTGTGATGTTTGTGGCCCAGGAATGGTGGTGTGTCTGCATAAAGGAACTTGAGTGGAGATGAACACCTGGAAACGTTTTCTTCCTCTTGGAACTGAACTGGCTTTAATTAAAAGGCTCCCAGTTGTGTTGGTATCTTGATGGTCACCAATGTTTCTGGTTTTAGATCCTAAACCCTGAAGAAATTGAGAAGTATGTTGCTGAAATTGAAAAAGAAAAGGAAGAAAACGAAAAGAAAAAGCAGAAGAAAACATCATGATGAATGAAATCCAACTGCTTAGCTGCTTTTTAATTCAAGCGCTGGGTTACTCTGTATAGACAACATGTAGGCATTCCACTTACCCAACTGTGCCCCTCTTGAGACCTACAATAAACCTACTGATTTTTTTTTTTAAACTGTTATTTTAAAAATCTCTCAGTTCCTTGGAGTTCACTTCCCTAGGATTATTTGGTTGGCTGTGATGCAGCAGCAGTGCCCCATTAAAGGACAAAGACTTTGCCTTCTTTCCTTGTACATAGCAGTAGTTTGACGTTTCTCTTCCCCACTCAGTTGGTAGCTTCTCCCCCTGCCTTTTGTTTTGTTTTTAGTAACTGGGGGTGTGTTATGACCTTGGCAGAACAAACTAACCTGGTATTGGGCTTTTTCCTCTAACATCCACCTGTCAGTGCTAGGCTTGGCTGTAAGCCTTGCAGCAGCCTGGGAAGGAGGGACTTAATGCACTGCCACAGGCTGTGTTAGGAAGCCAGAGCTGCCCCTGGCAGGCATGGCATCCAGTGGGGTGTGGGGCTGGGGCAGTGCCTGTTGGGGCTTCCCCGTACTAAAAATAACTCCAAAGAAACTACCTGTGCCAGTTACCCCCACTGTTTCCTCTGTCCATCTCATTCCCAGGTGTTGGGTTTAACTCTGTTCCTGGTGGGAACTCTTCTCTTCCCTCCAGCAGCCAGACATGTCTTGGGTGCTGTCAAGGGTGCAGAGACCAGAGTCCTGCTTTTGAAAGGCAGATGCAGCAGTTAACATATAGAACATAATATATAACATAATGAACCTAGAGATATGTAAATTTGAAGGTGTCAGGTGGGAGCTGCCTGCTTTAGTGCCTTACACCTAGCACAGAGGACAGGGAAGGGAATTTTATTTCAGATGGGTACCTGAGTGATATATCTCCACTGTCCTGCTGAGGTCAACAAGCTCTTCCCAGCTGCCCAGGGCCCTGTGCTGCTGAGGTGTGGTACCAACAGGGCAGTGAGGGCTCCTGGCCCTTTGTGCTGCACAGGGATGAGCAGGATCAACATCAGCCCCTTCAGTGCCACCCTGCACTGCCCTATAAACTCATAGCTTTCCTTTGGTTCAGGAGTGTTAAAGCCTTTTCCTGTGCTTACCCAGCCTCCATCCATCACCCCAGGGAGATGCTGCACACTCAGCCAATGTTTCCCAGCTGGGAGAAACCTCAGACCCCTCACCCCCCTGAGCTCCTGCCCCCCAAGGCTCTCTCCCTGCTTGCCATAGCAGTACCTGCCACAGGACAAGTTTCCCTATTGATATCCAAGGGCCCAGAACAGCCCCCCCAGAGTGGGCTGTTTGCTCCTGCACCAGTACTGGTTTCACAGGTACCAGAGCGGGGGCTGAAGGCTCAGGGGAGCCAGGCAGCTCCCGTCAGGAATTCTCACACACTCCCTGGCCTCTGTTTACAGCTAAAGGCAGCAAAGCAAAGTGTGGGCAGAGGATCCCACAGGAATCAAGGACAGGAAGGCAGCTGGGCTGCTGCTGCTCAGGGTGCCAGAGCACATCAGTGAGGAGGGGGAGTTGCTGGAGTACTGTGGTGTTCCCTTATCAGTCCTTGGGCGGGAAGGTTGAGTTACAGCAGCTGTGGCTGGGCCCCAGCACATCCCCACTGTCATTCCTCATGCTGGTGGACTCTCCCACAGAGCAGCTGAGGGGGCTGCAGCAGGACCCCAGGGACAGCCCCACATGGCTCCCACATCGGCCAAGGACAGCACTCAGACAGGGTGACACCCCTCCCCCAGTGCCCCCAGCACTGTCAGTAGCTGTGATAGTGCTGGAGGTGGGGCTCTACAGCAGAAACAAGGGGACTTACTGCCTTAGAAAGAGAGGTAATAGTGGGGACAACCAGTGCCCCAAGTGACATCTGTTCCTCCTCAAACCACAGGATCAAGGGCAGCACCACCCATACTGGGATTCTTAAACCCATTTCAAACCCAGTGCAGGTCTGGCAGAACTCCACAGGGCAGTTCTCTCTGCTAGGGCAGGCACCTGTGAGGCCGTAGGGACTGGTGTCCCTGAACTCCATACAGAACAGAGACCACAGAAGCGTTAAACATTTACATGTTTATTATAATTACAATTTACATTACTCCAAAGAGCAGCCCCACTGCTATGTTCTAATTCTTAGCAATAAAGTCCTACAAAAATAAATCCAAGCTCTTACAGTAACCTAGGTCAACGCATAACTAAAAAGTTCTAGCTATGAAAGGGGTTCGGTCATCAAGGTGCTTTTCCAACGAAATTCCCTACCAACCAAAAGAGGGACACATGCCTATAGCAATTAACCCACTTAGTCATGCAAACAAATGTAACCCCTCCCTCCCAGCCCTCTCCCCACATACAGATTTTTAAAAACAAAAAGAGAAAAAAAAACTAAACTATTTACAGTATGGGGGCATAGAGGAAACAAATTAAACATGCCCATAAGCTTCATTTATATGGACTCCCATCCCTAATTTAATGAAAACATTCCATAGTGTTCCACCACAGTCTACTAGTGTACAGGAGCTGTTTGCGCTTGGTACGAGCGGGGAGCGAGGCACAAGCCGGGGCAGGGAGTCAGGTCCTTCCCAGACAGTGGATCACTGCCAAAAACTCTTCATGAGTGCGAGCGGAGACACTTCCCACTCCTGTCCCTTCGAGGCCACAGCACCCTGTGTCCCCCTGTCCTGACCCAACAAGGAGCTCCCAGCCTGAGGAGCGCCCAGCACCCCTCAGCCCGAGGGCGTCACGGCTACCCACAGCACCTCTGCATCAGTACCAGCCGACAAACAGTTGTACAGTCATTTACACTACTACATGATCCACAATCCAGTATTCCCAAGTGACAATATACACAACTTCTCAGCACCAGGAATCCTTCACACCTGCTGCTGACAACAGCAGCACCGAAGAATCCGTTTGGTTACTCAGAACAAATTCTAGCTGGTTTGTTTCAAGTGAGCTTTGGTTCCATGTTAAAACAGCATGATTTCTCTTCTTCAGGGTTCAGAAAAGGAGTCTGACTTTAAGCTTTGACTATAGCAGCCTTTGAGAGACCCAGAAAGAAGAACCATGAAGTTAGTCTGCACTTAAAAAGAAATGAAAACACAAACAACAAAAAGACACCCTGAAGAAGGTACCCCTGAACACATTCCCTCTTCCAAAGAATACTCCAGCTGACAGCTGCTGGTCCAAAATAAGTCCAAATAGAAGCAGTAGTACATGTGTTCTGTCACTTGAGCTGAGACAGTAAACAATATGAACCATTTTCCCACATTAGTGCAGCAGTTGGTTGGTTTTTTTCTATATACAGTTTCATCCCCTCAGGATCAATGCTCAAACCTATGCAGAGAGAAGGCAGAATTAGGTTTAGTATCATGGGGATTCTCCCTCAGGAGAGAGAGAGACAAGTTCTCACTCCTGCACTGACTGGAAAGCCTCAGGTCAAGTAAGCAGCTCTTGCTTCCACAGGCAGAAGGCAAGACACCCCTCCCCACGACAATCAATCAACAGATTAAATCACTCTTATTTCCTTCTATCACTCTGAAGGACAAGTCAGATACAATAAGGAACAGTTCTTGATGTATCTGTGAGACTGGAAAGCAAGAGAGGTTACACATTCCTTGCACAGACAAGGAGTAAGACAAGCCTGGTTCAGAATTACTCCTGCTAGGACATTTACCTCTGAAGTTACACTCTGCCAGTACCAGCTCTGTGAGTGGTTTGGTTTCGCCTTGCTGCTCCGCTACCCCTTCCCCCTCGGAATCCACCACGGAAGCTGCGGCCGCGAAGGAACCGTCCAGACACTCCAAATGTCTCGGTGTTGAGCTTCCTCTCTTCAGCCCACGTGGTGCGCCTAGAACTGAACGAGCTCACAGTTAACCTTGAACAGCCACCAACCCGTTTAGTGAGGGAGCCTCAGGCATCCCCATCTGCTGAGCTGCACCAAGAGCACAGCACACACGGTCACTCGCTCAGTCCCCCCACTAAACACAGATGTGAGTGGTGGCTGTTGGCTTTGGTAAGATTCTTCACTACTGGAAAAGTAACAACAGGTCTAGAAAGAGGTGGAACACGGTCTCGCTAGCATTTCAAGCCCTGTCTGGCTTTCCTGACCTATGCAAACTCCCAGCTCTGTTGAAACCTCTGAGAAAGCTGGGAAGCCCCATCCCACATGAGGATGAGCAGAGTGCCACTGGTGCAGCTCCACAGGTCCCTTCCCCAACAGGGCCTGCCTAGTCCCAAACACCTCACAGTGAGCACTTTAGAGAGCTCTGCTAACAGGAAGCAGAAATATTACCAAGGAGTTTCACATACTGACACTAAAGGGATGTCTGACTACACCAGGCAGTCGATAACACCAGTGTCAGCAGCAAGAAATGAAGCTTTCTTTTAATCCCCACATTTAATGTGTTTCTGCAGACAGAGCTGACCTCCTCCCTGCCTCAGCTCCAGGTTTAGCAAGCTCCTGCCTGCAGGCTGCACCTCTCCAGCCCAGCATGACCCTGATGCTGCTTCCTCCCACACACCAGATAAGAAAACTGTTCAAAATCAATGGGCTTAATGTCAGTACTGGAAAACAGAGCTGGAAACTCCTGTATCATAGTTCAGGCAAGTGCATCAGTATCAGCTGAAATACTTGCTTTTTGTTTGATCCCACTGCATGAAGCATGGTTGATACCACTTGTAAGCTATTAAGTGCACAGCAAAACACCATTCTAAAGGCTTTCTTGCCTTCTAATTTAGAGAAGACCATGTGATACAGATTGTCTACAATTCCCTGTCTAAAACTGCACAAAAAAACCCCAAGCTTTCAGCAAACACTCACCTAGACTTCAGTTCTGAAGAAATGTTGTCAAAGAAAGACTTGGATTTATCATAATAGCAGTTGGGTCCCAGAAGGTCCTCCTCTGCATTACTGTCATTGTTTTGCGTTGCTACGCCAGGGTCCCCTTTTTCTTCCCCCGTCTCTGCTTTGTCATCTGAAGATAATAAAATGTATTACAGCTCCTTGATGCATTCTGAAGAGCCATCTGCTCTCTTGCTCCCTCAAACAAGATTTGAGATGCCACCACATGCAATCATGCAGTTTCTCACAGGTTTGTCTATTTACTACTAGCTCAGCAGTTCATATTAATGAAGTCACAAACCTTTAAAGTTTAGTTTCTTCTTGAACTCTTTATCAAGTTCCTCTCTGTTGAATTGTGCGTTTGCACTTTCAAAGTCAAAGTCGCCTTCAAACTTTATCGTATTCTCCTTCACAGTAGTTGGTCTGTTTTGTCCTCTAGAACGGTTTCTGGTTCTCCTGTTTCCTGAAAGCAGGAGAGTTTGAACACTGGGTAACACACAGGGAGGCTAAGGGACTTGCTCAAGACCAGAAGAAACCAGGGATAGAACTCAGGAGTTTCTGGCTTCCAGTCCTGCAGTTAAGCCATCCCACTCAAAGTTACTTCTGAACTTGGCTGCAGAGACACTTTATTAGTGACACAAACTTTCTGAAGAGCACTGCAGGATGTCAGTCTTACCATTACAACAGGTTTACCCCACTTCCCTTCCAGCCTGAGGAGGGATGTCAGAACAAACACCATACCAAGAAAAGCTGGGGGAAAACAATCTCTCCTGTCTGCTCTTCATCTGCAAACAGTACTGGAACTGGCCTACAAACTTGTCACAATTGAAAAAGGGAGCAGGGAAACTGTTTCAGGAAACCCACCCAAGACTCAACTACCCATCAAGGGAGTTTGTACAGCTTCTGTTTTCCAGCTGAGAAGCTGCAACTCCTTTTTTGAAGGGGTACAACCCCTTCTGCAGCACTGTACCCAAACAAACTAGTTTGAACACCCCACAGTCTGAAGTCTTGTTTCCTGCCTTTTCTCAGTCTGCCTGGGCAGAAATATCTGTTTGAATTTAACTTTCTTTTCATCTGTGCTTAAACTGCAGCCTTGAGCTAAAACTACTTGGCCCTATGGAAGAAAGAACTCCACAGTTCCTTTCAGCTACAAGTCTTTGGAAATTCTTAAACTGCCCTTCCCAGTAAGAAAGCCTCAAGTTTCAGAGAAACTAGATGTTTCTGCCACCTCACAGCATCAGGTTAACCTACCTGATCTTCTCCGTTGAGGTCTTCTGTTCTCATCATTCACCTGTCCCTGGATTTGCACAGGTGCTGCCGGGACCGTATCTACTGAACAAGGATAACGCTTAGTGCCGGGGCACAAGACCAGAACCCAGGCACTTCAGTCTTGCTATGCACCCCTGAGGATGCTTCCAAGGGCCCTTGGGCAGTGAATTGGTGCACACATACCGCTTGTCTTGCTGCTCTGCGGAACCTGCCGTCCATTGCGCTGAACCCCCGGAGTTACTTTGACTGGGGGTGGCTTTTGGGAATTCATGTTGTCAACGGGGCCGGTCTGCACAGCCTGCTCCACCATCGGGCTTTTGCGGACAGGGTGGACGGAAGGGAAGCCAGCACCTGGAAGAAACCCCAATTACTAAGTGCCTCAAAATGCACCAGCGCTACTCAAACCCTACCCGCTTCTACGGAGAAAGCACTCTGTCAAGAGGGACTCAAAGCCTTGGTGTTTATCACTACACGCTGTGTCTGAGTGGAGTATCCACTAGGTAAGGCAGTACTGCCACACGAGTCTTGGCTCCCACATCCAGAGCTTTAACATCAAGGAATCTGCCCACTTCTTAAACCAAGTCAGATAGATGTTAAACAAGCTAGATCAGTCTTAGTTTATACCAAAATCCAATTTCTAGGTGTATCCTTGGTTACACAAGACTGTACTTTATAAGGCACTTCAAATCTGAAGCGAAAATCCACCATTTTCAAACTGCTCAAGAAAGCTTCCCCACCTTGCCAAAAACACTTCTGCAGCAAAAGCTTAACCACATCAACTATATCCCATTTTGTAAGCTGCTTTTAGAAGTCCTTCAACTCTACCGCTTATTGTTAGCTTTCAAACAAAGAAAACCTGAAACCAGACCAGGATCTCAAAGTTACCCTTTTAAATTCCTTCTTGGTCAAGGCCAAACTGTTACCAAGACTTCTGTTGCTCTTCCATCCAGGCTTATTTATTCACACTACAAAACATGTAAATACTTTTCATGGTTTGGTATACCGCACACCAATTATATCAAAAAGTGACAATCTTCAGTACTCAGAAGAAACACTGCATTCTAGATTTAATTAGAAGTTCTGGAGTACTACAGGTTTATGTAGTTATGCACAAGAACTGCTTGGAAGCAAACTTTGAATATACTTCAGAGCAGGAAAAAGTGAAAAGCCGAGGGGTACACACAAACCAAGCCACTGACACTTCTGGGTGATCCAAGCCACATGAGATCTACCCAGTAGGTAACATCATGCAGGTTCCCAGTTAATGTACACCTGGAAAGCTTGTAAGGAAGACAGACATATCCTAAGGATTATTCAAGTAGGCCAAAGCTGCTGTGCCAGTTTAACATGAGAAAGTTTCAAAGCTTAGCCAGAATATTGAGAAAATACATACAGATCGAGGGCCAAAACTTGAGAGTAAGTAACAGTTTCATGCCAACACAAGCACACATGCTTAAGTTAAAAACAGATTAAACTAATTACCATGTTTAAATGCAGGCTGCACCTGGGCTCTGTGCTCTGAGGATGGTCAGTCTAGTATCTCTACTCAATCTCCTTTAAATGTTTTTACACACAGAAGCAAGCACCTAGAACTACATTATCTCATCTTACAACACAAAAATTGCTTACTGTTAGTCATACTTTGCTAATTGGGAGTCTTGACAAAGTAGGATGCCCCATCATGCATTAAAGCTGTCCTGGTATTTCCTCAATTACAGCAATACTCCTGTATTTCCTATTAACCTGTGCCTCTAACTGTAAGGCCACCCATGATTTAAGCAGTGCACTTGTCTTTCCAGGGAAGACTGATTCCACATCCAGCCTCTAAGGTGACACATGTTCCTAGATGGGATGCAGCACATTCACATCCCTGAACTTCAGCCCTCTCCTGATACTTACACAGATGACCCACTGACTTGTACTTTTTCCTTTCTCCTGTCTTTCTAATTGATACTTCTAGGACAGGAGGCATACTTCATATAATGAAAGGCAAAAATAGCTGAGAACAAACTAGTTCCACTGTTACCCATATAAGTACTATCATTCTAGGAGGGGTTAACAACAACAGAGTGTTTGCAAGTGCCATGCAGTTCTTCCAAATATTTGGAGTCCTCAAACTGCTGTTACCCTTGGAAGAGAGCTGATGGGGCTCTGAAGACATGTCAGGCTCTGAAACAGGTTGTGGAGACGGAGAAGAACTAGGGCTGGAAGCAGCTGCTGATGCTGGAGGGCTTACCAATTTTTCTAAAGAGATAGAGGGAAGAAGAGAAAGCAAAGATATACGGATAAGATACAAGGTAGTGAAACACCTGAAGGACCTGGAAAGAGATACAAGAATCTGTAGCACAGCATTAGAGCAGCTTATTTACAGTCCTCTCTGGGAATACTAGTCCTTTTGACATGTGTAGGTGGGGTATATAAGTGAACTGGCCTCAAATTTGAGTATTCCCATTACTTTCAGAAAGAAACCATAGCTATTTAGCCGGTTTCTTCTGTCTCTCTGTGTGTAAGTGAAACACAGGCCTCCTTGCAGTAAGATCACTGCACAAAGTGTTAACTACTCATTCACTGCTTGCTGCTGCCTGACACTTGGCAAGGAATTCTGAATTAGTTACTGTCATTTAGGTTCACAGTAACTGCATACAAGGACTGTCCCTTTATACCAGCAAGTAAAGTTTTTACTTACCTAAACCTAAGGAAGCTGCATACTGCTGGCTAAGTAAAGAGCTGGCAGCAAGCTGGCTGTAAGGTGGCATACCTCTAAACGGGCTGTAAGGCACGTGTGGCTGAAAGGATGACGTAGAGGCAGAGCCCAGTGAAGACTGTAAAAGACAAAGTACACTTCCATTTACAGTGTCCAGAAGTCAACTTGCTTTGGCAGAGATTCTCTACTTCACACCCAACACTACTAAAGCTCAAGTAAATACTACAAAGAGTTACTTTACTTCATGCATTCTCAGCTAGGTAAGCTAGCTCTGGCTTCTGCTGATTTAAGTCTTTAATTCTGCTGTTACTTCAGACATTACAATAAAATTTAGGATGCTTCAAACAGAAGATTACTAGAGATGCTTATCTGCCTTCATTTTTATATATTTATAAAAAAAATCAAATCTTTCATCACCAATGTTTTATCACAGCTTTCCATCAACACTTCAGGCTAACTTACTTGAACAATGGCAGGATCTTGTGGCAGCGTATGTTGAGCCTTTGGAGGTTCACAGACCGTGATGTCTTTGATGTCACTTCCTCGAAAAATAATGTACTCGTAGATTTCTTCTCTGGGAGGAGCAGGTCTGTCTGTGGGCCGGTCCTCAGTACCAAAGGATCGCACTTCAGTGTTAGAAAGATCACAGTTAGCCCAGTACTACCATCACAGCACTGCTTAATAGAACATTTATGCAATTAAAAGTGCTCTTGCCAAAAGTAACAACAAAGGTTACCTCCAGAACCTCCACTCTCCTTATTGCACACATCTGTTCCCTTGAATGCCAACTTTTCCAGCAGCCTGTATAAACAGTTTTGTTTACATCAAGCTGTGAAGGTAAAGACCATCGACCAGCTGGAGTGACACATCCTACTCCAAATCTGAGGATGTCCCCATAATGCTGTATTGTCACATTCCCCCTTTCCCTTCCCAGCACCATGTGAGCATTCAGCTTGAGACAACTGCCACAGGAGTTCCTCTGAAGCAGCGGGAGAAAAATCCAGAGGACTTTAGAGATGAAATTTGCACCTTTGACTTCACTATTTATTATGCAGATCAGGGTAAAGTTTTATCAGTGACAAGAGCTTCCCATTAAAACTCTCTCCTTTCCATGCCACTGGCTTTGTGATTAATATCCACTGGCTATAAAGCAAGGGTTTAGTGATAAACCCAAAACCTCAGTGCCTACTGAGGGTGTGCTGAGTCCCAGCTATCAAAACACTCAAGAGATACTAATCGGTGGTGTTGCCCATTACAGTGGGGGGAAAAAACCCTGCACTGGATTGTGTAGCAGCTACCAGGTAGAAGCATAAATTAGAGCCATTAAAGAGGAAAAGGTCAGACCCAGACTTACAGGATTATCATCGCAGGAAAAGTAGTAACAGTTAAATCAGACACCAACATATGAAAGCTTGAAATTTCAGCCGCAAGTTACAGAAGATCAGTGAGTTTACCAGTCTAGTTGTTTTCTCTTTGTGAGGCTTCACCAGTTCAGATAAGCACCGGCACATACTGGTTTGATGTATGCTTTCTGCCAACAGAAGAATTCTGTGCTGACATTGAATCAACTGCCTCTAACAGGTTAGAGTAGAAGTAGTCAGGGCACACCACAGTTCCTGCAGTACCTTTACAAACTACATCCTTAACAGACTTTCACAAGCACCTGCCATGCCACAGCCTGTGGTGAGGTGCCAGCCAGCTGACACTCCCGCTGCACAGATACAAAGATACAAGCTGGCAGATCTGTCACATGTATCATAGGGGATGGGGGTACCATGGCTTACCTGGAATGTCATCAAGACATGGATACACCCAACCCTGGTGTTGGGCATTCCTGGTACTGATACTTTCCAGGAGGGCTGACAGTGGTAGGCAGAACTACTCAAGAGTCCTGTATCACAGGTTGTTCCCCCTCCAAGGAGCTCTATGCTGCAAGCAGTCATCACTCCTGTGAAGCTCACAAGGAGCAGTAAGCTCTAGGTACAGCAGCTCAATGCCAGACTTTGTCCCAGTCACACTGATGGTGTTTAGTACCCCAGCTTGTTGACAGTCACTTCCTCTGAAGTACTGTCTTCCCTTAAGTTGAGTACACACACTCCCCCCCCAACATATTTTCGATCTCCAGGGGCTGTTTGATCATACCACAGCTGTAAGCTTGCAGCAGATCATTAACCAAAAGCAGTGCTTGTACCGCTGATAGCCCTGCTCAAGATTAGATTAGCACAGCACATAGCTCACGGCAAGACAAAGCTATCCAGACACTGCTGCACAATCCCATGTCTAGCTTGGGAAGCACCAGGTCTTCTGAGCACCAGCATCAACCTGTTGACTTCCACAGAGAAACACACAACCTGCAAAGCCCAAAGCTGTCCAGGCAGCCTCTCAGGTGGCTTGTCCCAAGGCTTCTAACCAAGAAGCTGGAACTAGGTGACCTTTAAGGTCCCTTTCAACCCAAACCATTCTATGACTCTTAAATCATGGTGGCATACACATCTGAAAATGATGCCCTTCGTGTAGACATAAGGGTAGAGCAGGCACTTGAGGGCTCTCAGCACTGAGCACACCTGCCCCTGCATTTGAGCCGTTGAACAGTTTGCAGCACATCACAGGGTATAGCTCTGTTTCAGCAGCAGTCTGAGGGCTGTCTCCCACGAAGAGTTACAGCGCCTGCTGCTCACAGATGAACAGGAAATCAATCCCACACTGTGCTGCGGCTCGTGTTCTTCCCTATGGTCTGTATTTGTGTGGAGGGCTCTGTGGAACCAGACCTCTGAAGGGGCAGGAAGCATAACAAGAGTGACTGGATGTCTGGAAAGCAGAGCCTGCACGGATACTTCTTGCTTAAACACTTTATTTTCCTCAGACTTCTACAGAAGGGGGAGTAAGCGTCTGGCATTCACTGCTGACAGGACAGTAATGGGCTTAAGCTTCCTTTGTTTGCAATTTAAGTTCAGCATCTAACAAGACAGACAGCTTTCTTGCAATTCTTATGTAAGCACATGGAATCTCCTCATCCAGTGTTTAAGAGGCCACGCACGTGTTGAGATTTAACAGGAACCAAACACAAAGCAGTTGAGGTTCTCTCTGCTTTGAGGAAGGGGCTGAGCCAGGATCCTTCCTCAGGTCTCTTGCAATCTAGTTGTTTTTCTTTGTACCACTAGGTTGATATAAAGAGAATAGCACTTAAGGTACATACTGAAGTTGCCTGATCCTTAAACAGGAGCATCTAGGGCTTAACAACATCATAGTAGCTATCTTGACAACTTCAACCACATGTCAGTGATCCATGGTTCTTCTAACCCTTTAGAAACTTGTTATGTTCATAACTCTGACGTTAATTTTAAGAGGTTCTAAATTTAAAAACCTCTCCAAGCTAAAATAAAAAGCAGGGTTTGTACTGTGAAGTTTATAGAGGAGCACTTTAAGGGGGGATGTATTCTCCATCTGTTGTAACAATTACTTCTTAAGACATTCCAGTTCATCAAAACTGAACACTTAGAGGCCAATAAGTTAAATAACTGCCAGAAATCTTATACTGACATGCACATTTTCACACCATAAAGCACTTTAATCACAAATGCCTTTGAAACACATCACTTAAGTTCTGAAGTATCAAGTCTATGGGGAAGCCGTAACTGTGAAACCATTTCCACTTGCTGCTGGGCAGAGGCAAAGATGTTCCTGCACATTCAGTACAGGAATCCCATCCTTTCTGCAGCCTCTCAGTTACTTTAACACAACGTTAATGTAAATAGCTCAATTTGTACATTTAAGTAAACAAAGTTTTTAAGTAAAGCGGGAATTTGTGAAAACTCATTTTATACTTCAGATTACACACTAGTAAGTGTCACATACAAGTGATTGTACTAAACACAAGAGTGGCACAGGTTTGCTTTGAGGATAGTTGAGAGTCAAGTATCATGTATGTGCCAGCAGATTGGTTTGTGGATAATCCTGATGGGTTGCTGAAAACAATGAATGTGTGAACTGCCCAAAATAGGGAAGGACAAAACTCTGAAATAAAAAGCTGATGCACATGCGCTGGACATGAAAGCAGTAAGACCTGGCTTGAAAACTAAACAAGACGGGGCAGATATTTCTGAGAGTAAATACAGGAGTTCACAGTACAGGTGACAACTGAATACAAATGACACTATTTAAGCAGAAGATAAAGATCAGCGTTTCTACTGTGAAACAATATGCAAAGCCTTAACGAGCAGCACCCTGTGATGCAGGAAGATCCAGACCCGTGTGCAGACACCCCAGAGCAGAGCGCTCTGCACACCCGCTCACCCTCCTCACCTGAGCAGAGTCCACTTATTGATCATGAAGGGAACAAAGACACATCAACAGCAACTCTTGTTTTCCCCAGCACTTGCTAGGGCCCTGCTCAAGCCACGCACCCAGACACTGCCGGGCATCCACACACAGCCAGGAGAGGGGAACCAAACCATGGACTGCGTTGCAGACCATCGCCGTTCTGGCTCTGACAACGGGAACAGGAGCCAGCACTGCTGGCAGCTCTCCAGTAACCCGGTAACTTCCCGTGGAAACCCAGGGCTCCTCAGCATCTCGGGCGCCGCCGGCCCCCAGAGCCCCTCCGAGAGACACAACGAACCCCCGCCACGGCCCGCGCCCGTCCCCGCGTCGCCGAGCGGCCTCTCAAGTGCTGACTCACGGAAAGGCAGCAGCACCGAACCCACGGGGCTCCAACCCCGCTGCTCCCCCCCCGCTCCCCCCCAACCCGCAGCTCCCCAAGCCCCACTGCAGCCCCTCCGGGCGGGCGGGCTCTGACCGCCGCTCGCCCAGGCCGGGCTCATTGTTCAGAGGACGGAGGCGGCG
>VXBZ01004041.1:688721-702252 GCA_013399135.1 Heliornis fulica
GGCTGCTGGAGGTGACTGTGGTGGCGGTGGCGGAGGTGGTGCCGCCGCCGTGCCTCGCCTCGTTACCGGTCGCTGCCCGCTCAGCCGTGTCGCAGAGGTTTTGTCACGTAATGCGCTGTGTGTGGTGGCATCTCCCGCCGAGCCGATCTCTGAGGGGAGCTTCTCCCGCCCTGAGAGCCGCCTCGCCTCACCCCGCAGCCCGCCAGACCCTCCTGGGCTTGTGAGGCAGAGAGCCTGCTCTAGGGCTACCCGCGGCCGCCCGCTGCCTCAAGCCGCAGCAGCGTGTGGCAGGGCCCCGCCGGGGAGCACAGGGATGACGGCTGCCTCCCAGCTCCCTGCCCCTTTCCCCTCTCCAGTGCCGTGGCGGGTGAAGAGCCTGGCTGCAGAGCCCTTGGTGCGTGCGGGGGCTGCCTGCGAGGCGCACACTGTGCCTTTGTTCAGCAGACAGAGGAGACGCACTCGTCGCGCTGATGGCGGCAAGTCACATCGTGGCAGAGGGACCACAATGCCAGGCCGCAGCTGGAGAATGAATCTCTCAGTGCAGTGTCCCCTGGGGTTTCTCTGGCTCCCCAGCCATCTGCGGGTCAGTGAGAGACAACCGGTAGCATCTGGCAGTCGCAGGAGGTGAAGTCACTCACCGAGGTGAGGGTGGATGGGGATCAGGCAGGGCAGTTCCATTTGGGGCAGCAGGTCAGAGTGCACAAATCTCGCTAATTTGTCTGACGCAAATGAATAAGTTCAAAACCAGCAGCTGGAGACAATACAGCGGGAGCCATTGTCCAAGTGTAAAGAGGTTTGTAGGAGCTGCATACGCCCGGGCCTTGCTTACATGGCTTCTGGCAGTGACACAGTGGTGACACGGTAGTATGCAGTCCACAGGTTTATCCTCCTGTCACGAGGACCTGCTCAGAGAGCTCTTTCCAAATGCCTCAAGCTGTCTGCTCGGTGATCTTGCATATTTTATGATGCTCTTCATACAGCCTGGAGAGCAGATATCTGCACAGGCGAGACACCTTCCTTCTCTCTCTCTCTTATGGACGTACATGTGCAGTCTTTCTCTTGTTAAATTTTCATCCTTCTAGCGTGGAGAGAGTTGCTAAAAAATAAATAAATAGTTTTATATATATAAATTGGGCAAACAGTATTTTTGAATAAGAAAGCCAGCCCTTAAAGTCTTAAAGCCCTTAAAATTCTTTTTCAGATTTTTAGCTCAGTCTAAAGTATAACCTATGTAGAGCAAGAAATGGTTCCTTTTTTTACTGTAGTAAACAGTGCCCTTTAGTGGGCAAATTACTGGTTAGACACTTCCCTGAAGTGAAAGCTCTAGTGCTACTGAATGAGGAGTGTCTGGTTTAAGAATATGGAAAAGTTCAAATGGAGAAAAAATAGGGCAAGAAATCATCATAATAATACGCTCAGTTGGGTGTCAGTCACAAATAATTATTTTGAATGGGACAAATGATGCAGTGCAACCAAATATAGAGAACTGGTACTCCCTCTTTTGGTTTGTATGCTCAAACTCCACAGTGTATTTAACTATAATAACATTATGATGTTCCTTATTTCTACTTTTAATTTTTTTAGTAATGGTTAATGGGTCCCCAGGCTTTTCAGTCCAGCTTCTTTTTTATTTCTTCATGCACACCAAAGTGTCACTGATTTATAAACACCTCTAGTTCCAGTATTTTTTTCTGTATACAGCCAAAGGTTCTGTGATTGTTTTATCCTTTCACTTTTTTTTTATTTAATACCAGGGAAGAGAAAGGGATGATCATGTACTGATACAGCAGTGTGGATTGCATAGGAAGACAAATTAAAGCAATGCAGAAAAAGAAGTATACACCAAAATGGCACAAACTGTACGCTGGTAAGGAGAGATATGCAAACAGAGTATGTTACAATCATCATAGCCATGAATTGATCTGCTTCTGGAAGATAGTCTTAATTAACTTCCTCAGTATCTTTTCTTTGACAACAGTCAGAGATAGCAAATAATATGCCAGAAGAAATACAGCACCTGAAATTTCAAATGCCCTGTTAGTGTTTTTTATTCTGCTAAAAACTACACTGCTTTATCCATTAAGTGTTGAAAAAGTGGCTTTCACTATGCAAATAAGTGTGTGATCCTGGGCTTCCCTCATATGAAGAGGGAATATTCAGTTTCATGTGAAGAAGCCACTTGCAGTTCATCATGGTACTATGAAGTAACCTCGAAGTGTCACAGCAGACACAGAAGAGCATTTTGTATGACCCGTAACTGTGGTCTGTGGAGTCTGTGGGTAGGGTACAGTCAGAGTATGTAACTACATTTATAGGAAACCCAAAGTTGCCAGAACTAAGAAGACTCCCATGCCAGTTGGAATGCAACTAGTGGTATTTGGGAGGGTCACCACTGATAGATCTAATGACATTTCATAGCAGTTAAAAAACATACAGCAACAATGAGAATTTGTGGGGCGTATGATGGTGAGAGAACACTTATGTGGTGCTTCATGGCCATGTCCACAGCAACATGAGCTGAAGGGATACCTGACGTTGCTGACGGGATGTTTGCGGTTGGTTAATGACAGAGAGCAGTGGTTGGAAAGGCTCTGACAGGCTCCAACTGCCAGAAGCAGAGAGCCAGGCACTGGCTGCTGGAGCATCACCTCTTCCACCTGGGGACAGCGGGATGTTTGCGGTTGGTGGCAGTAGGAGTTACCAGGACACGGCCAGCTGCTGAGGAAAATGGCAGCTAATTGGCAGGTACAGGGCTTGAACTGAAATTCTAGGAGTTGGCTGTGGGCAAAAGTAGCAGAGGTGGCATAGGGAAGGCTAGGGTCTCCAAAGTTAGGGGGAAGAGGAAAGAGAGACTAGCATGGAGAACAGAGGCAGCAAAAGTGGATCGGAGACTTGAATTGGGTGTGGCAAGCAAAACAAATGGTACAAAGGAAGGCAGAAACATGTGAGCCCTAGAGGAAGAAAAGTTAGAAACATACAGGTAGTTTCAAAGGAAAAAATGCGGTAGCTGCAGGGAAGGAGAGTAAGGTCTCCAAACAGAATGTGATTCTATAGCAGGGCAGGGAATGGGTAGGAGAAAAGAGCCCAGGAATGAAGTAGCGACTAGGAAAAGGAGGAACTGAAAAGTTGCAGGAAAGATGAGAAGAAAAAAAAAGATCCATCTATGCAAGTGTTTTTTATTCTACATAAAGAAAAGCAGAGAAAGTGGAATAAAGACAGAAGCATACAAAGTCAACTAGAATAAAGGGAAGAGAGAGGGAAGGAGAATAGAATAAGGAAATGAAAAAAATGAAAACATGGTAACTTTTATTTAGATAACGTGTGCTTCATACAATTAGTTTCTCCATTTCCCACTGTCTAAGAAAAAGTGATAGAATAATGTATGTAGATTAGATGGGATATCAGGGGGAAATTCTTCATGGAAAAAGTGGTGAGGTGCTGGAACGGGCTGCACAGAGAGGTGGCGGATGGTCCAACCCTGGAGGTGTTTAGGGCCAGGTTGGATGGGGCCCTGGGCAACATTGTCTAGATCTAGGTCTGGAGGTTGGTGGCCCTGCATGTAGCGGGGGGTGGAACTTGATGATTCTTGGGGTCCCTTCCAACCCAGACCAGTCTGGGATTCTGCAAATAGTTCTTCATTACATTAATTTGTCTTGCATTGCAGGAAAAGGGGTATCTCTTCTGAAAAAAATTCATTAAAACAATAGTTGTTGTTTTCTTTCTTATTCCAGAAATAGAGACTGTAATACATGTAATACTGTTCTGTCCTTTCACCCCTTTCCCTTGTTCTCAAATTTGAGTCTTCAGACTTTTAAATTCTGACATCTTTCGTTCCACCCCCATATATCAAACTTAAAGTCAGTTTGATTCCTGGATTTAAATTAAATGTTTTATAAAGTGACAGAGTTTTAATTTTGTGTGGGATTGGCTCTCTCTAATTAGTACCTTGACTGTGTACTTAGTGCAACTGGCATAAATCGACATTATTCCATTGCATTTCTCAGCAGTCCAAGTGTGCTTCACAGTCAAGATAAAATATTTTACCAATAGGGATATGATGGCAGAGAGTCTAAACTTCTCATCCAGACCCACAAAGTTTGTGAGTGTCAGAGCAAGACCACAGTTTGGGTGCTGCTGTTTATTTCCCATGTTCTAACTGTATGAAATGCAGATATAAGTTGTGTTTGATTACCCAAACCTACTGAGGCTAGAAGTCACTGGGACACTTGATGCAACAGAGTAAGGAGGGAATTTATACATACTTACTTTTAGAAAATGGAAATACCTTGGACATGCATAACATTTTTATTAGGATGGACACACACTGCTATTCTGGACATTTTTCACACATCACTACAGTGTCTACTTTACAAGCTGTGAAAATCAGACCAAAAAACCACACCTAGTAACAGACACAGACCAAGAGCATAACCCAGAATCCTGTCTGCTGTGGCAATTCATTTAGTCATTGAAGCAGGGGGGGATCAAGCAATTAGAGGCTTTTATACTGAGGCTTTCTGAATCACAAATGGCAAGATGAAGTTATCCTGGCTAACTAGGTGATGATTTATTCACGGATGTGGAAGATGGAGATAAATTTTAAGAGATCCTTTCACAAAGTCAGGTAAATGGATAAGGTATGTGATACAAAAAAAATAAAAAGGGGGTGATGAAACTGAAGTTTTCAGTTTGGTCACAATAATTGAAGGATGAAGCCTTATAAGCCAGACCTAGATTCTAAAAAAGGTGTTTAGGCATGTTTCTCCCATTCAAATGAGTAATGGGACTCAGACCTAAGTTTAGAAATAATTAGGGCATAAAGAGAGATAGTTGTCTATCTAGGACAGTGGGGAGCACTTGAACACAGTCTAAAATACAAAGTTCCATTAGGAAAAATCTCTGATTGGTTTGTTGTTGTTTTCTGGGGTGTTTTTTCTTGAGTTTTTTTCTCTGTGTGGGCTGCTTTTTCTTGAGTAGCGTAGCACTAACATTAACTGCAGGCCTCTGTGTATCCTTGTCACAGGTGCACTGATCTGAGGGGATGGGGTGCAAATTAGATTTCATAGTTTTTTCAGGCATGGAGTTAGCAAAAAGTTGAGTGAAGAGCATGCTGGAAGGCAAATAGGTGATAATAAATGGAGAAAGGGGGCAAAAAATTTGTCTTTAAATGATATGATTGTATGATAAAACACTGCAGAGATTTAGTCTGCAAATAAAGATTTGTGGTGTTTCAGGTTTATGCATTAATTGGGAGAAGAAAAGTCTGTGTATTTAACTTCATGCCCAACTTTCCAAGAGGTTCAAGAGCTGCAGTGATATGCAATGATCTCAATCCACTTTTAGGCCAAAAAGTCCAAGTTACAGCCAATGACCTACCTGGTATGCTTGACAGTAGTGGAGTGTCTCTCAGTGGAGAGACTACAGAGTAGGTGGGAGTAAACGTGATGCCCCTCCTCCCTCTGTACTTCTATCTTGCTCTACAAATTATTGAACACATTCAGGCTATCCCAGGAGTTGGAATTCATGATCTTTATGAGCCCCTTTCAGCTCAGGATATTCTGTGATTCTATGATTCTGTCAGTATTGAGCACTCAGCCCTTGGCACTGGGGCTTGAATGGGGTGAACCTGCTGCCCAGTTTCTGCTAGTGCAAATGAAATCATAGGCCAACATACATCATTGGGCTGAGAACATAGAGGGTAGAGCTCCTTTATTAGATGCTTTAGTTCAGAGACATCATTGGCATTAATTCTCTACAGTTCTTGAGCCAAGAAATTAATATCCCTCTCCTTACCTGTTTTACAAACCACTAGTAGATTCTGCTTCTTTCTGTTCAGCTAGGCAACATATCATCTTACCTAGACTCGACAGTATGCTGTTCTTTCCCTGCACAACATCTGCTGCAGTTTTCAGAGCTTGAATTGTTCTTAGACTTGTTTTAAAAAGCATGTTTCAGAAATGCCTCTGAGGATGTAATTGTTTTATCTGCAAGGGTGCTCTTCATTTATGCTTGTCATTTTACTTTTTAAAATAAGACTAAGCAGGCTTTGGAATGTAAAGTTTATAGGTTCTACTTCAGTTTTAGTTTAAAGATATCAAGAATGGTAAGGTGATTGATAGCAACAGGATTTTAGTGCAGTTTCAGAAAGCAATTTATTTTTGTGTGACAATAAACTAGCATTTAATCTCCTTCACATTTTAGAAGTTGAACTGTAAATCAGTCTTCACATAAGACAGCAGTGTCTCTCTCTGCCAGGTCAGCTGTAACCCATGCTTCTTACTGTTGTAGTATCTGTATACACACTCTCCATGTACACCTGAAAATTCTGACATTTACCATTCCAAAGCCTTTTCATTATTTGTACTTCATACCTCATATCTCTATACTTCATGTATGATAAGGGTTTTGCTGGTTAGTGCACTTCTAAATCACATTTTTGTTCTGAAAGTAACCCTAAAAATAAAAATAATAGCAACAACATTTGATTTGGCTTTTCAATTTTTTCACTTGATTCAAATTAACATGCTTAATTTTTTCCAGAGAGCCTCACAGCTTCATCTTGAACTCTGTTTCACCCAGCAGCATCCTCAGCAATACTCAGCCCATGACATAACTTGGGAAAACTTCTAAAGGCGATCTGGGACATGGCTGTTTATAAGGCATTTTGAATGCAAAAGGTTCGTGCATGTATAACTCAGAGCAGGTACTTGTCTGAAGAATCTTAATTGTTGTTGATGAAACAGAAAGAATTTCAATTAGAGTTGAGAGTGATGTGAGTTAGGAAAAAACTCCTTATAAACTGAAAGAAATAGTTTCTATAGTTGAATCGTTGACAGTTGCATCTGCAAGAGAATGAACTGGAAGCCCAAGTGACACAGTACTGGATAATTTTTTGAATAATTTGAGGTGTAATGGGATAATGATGCACTCTGATCTTACATGGCAAGAGTAAGCAATTCAGTCTCTGCGTGGTACTGGTGGCTCAATACTGCACCCAGATATAGAAGATGATGTGGCTCCTCTAGGAGAGATGTTCCTTCTGAATGAAAAAGGTTGAATTTATAACACATAAAAGCAGTCAAACTGCAAGGGAAACTTTAAGGGTTCTGTTTTCTGTCAATCTCTTAATGACAGGAAAGCTTTAGGAAAGGGGCAACTTGACCCTGCACAGACTTTGATGTTTTACAGTAATAGTGATGGTGACGTTGTTCTTCTTCTGTGGGAATGGAAGAGTATTGCAAGCAACCCTATACAGACAAAATTGACAATAAGGAACTTAACATAAAAACTTGGCCTTCCATCTGGGTGTGTCATTTCCTCTGGGTTGGAAGTTTTCCCCATCTTGCATTTCGAGAGATAAAATATTTGTCTGACTTGTTTCAAAACATGTAATAGTTTCTTCTGTCAACTGTAGGAACACATCCCATATTTAATTGAGTTACTGGATTTATTTGGAGTTCCAAATATGAGCAAAAGCTCATTAAAGGAATAGGCAAGTCCCTGAACTCTGTCTCCAATAGTGAGAATGTACTTTAGGTAGTATAAGAAAGTAACCTGCAGTCTGGAATCATCTCCCTAACGATGTTAGTCTGCTGGCAAATCCAGAAAGAAACTCTTGTATTCTTGTCTTTCGTGCTGTGTTTTCATTAAGTGTGAGGCAGCTCAATAAAGAAGCTACAACATGATTTATTTTAATCAGTTATTACAGGGAAGTCATTAAAAAAAAACTAAACCAAACAACTTGGCAAAATCTTGCTTACATACTTCTTGCATTCCAAATCCACAAAATGTTTAGATACAATCTCATTTCTTTATAACCAAAACAAAGCTCTTTTACTAGATTTATTTCTCTTTTTTTTTTTCTTTAAATGATGTTTTAAACATACTTCTTCTGTCTACACCAGCTTCCCAGTTCAGTGTCTTTTGTGTCTGTTTTCTTTATAATGTCACTGAGATTAGTCAAATTGCTCTGAGGAATCCTGTCGTCTCATAAGGCTTGGTAAGAGCGTTTGGCAGACTATGAACTAGAGGCGGAGTAGGGAAAATGATTTAGCCATTTTTGTCATCTGAAGATGACTTTCAGAAACCCTTGCACATGTGATTATTTTTCTAGTTCAAACATACAACAATCTGGATTTTGACCTATGTATTGTATGTACACTGACAGTTTTACCAGCTTGTTTGCATGTTAATTTCATTTGACATTTCTTATTATTGAGATATGTTCAAGCACTTACACTCCTCTTTTTAAATAATTCTCTTTTTTAAAAGAGGGGTGCCATGGGGCTACCAAATGATTCAGATAGGGACATAAGGACACAGAATGTGTCCTGCTCTGTTCCTGTAACTTATGGTCTGTAGGCATTGTGATAAAACAAGTGCCTATCAAATTCCTTAGGACAAATGTTTTTATCTACAGCAACTGCTGTTTCATGATCGACGTGGCGTTAACTGTACCTGTTCTTTGCACTGACTAAAACCAAACAAAATGAAGATTTATCTTCCATTCTTTCATTTGTTTTTATTTATGTATTTTTGAAGTTGAGTGATTGGAGGGAAGTATGTAAGGAAAGAGGATTCACTGCTTGACATAACTGGTCAGTTTAAACAAATGTCCAGTAAAAAATCTTGTTGATAGCTTGAAACTATAATGATCTGAGAATGCACTGTCATGGTTTTGACTGGGAAAGGACTCATACAGTCTTTATTTCTTTAAGGAGTTCCAGCTTTGAAAGTGTATGTTGCTATGCTCTTGATGTACAGAATGGGGAGTGTAATAGCATCACACCACTTGGGCTCCCATCTCCTCTGCCTCTTGGCTTCATCTGAAGAGTATTACAGAGATGAGGAAGCAGTGCACAGCAGCACATACAGCATAATCAGTGACAACAGAACAGTGTGTTAACACACTAGGAATTTTTCTGTGGCCTTTACATCTCAAGCCAACCTAACTATAACTCTTAAGAGCAACCTGAGTGACCGTTACTGTATGTCATGCAGAGGTGTAAGCAGAAGTTACCTTCTGACTATAGCAAGCTACCGAGCTTGTGTCTGGAGGCAAGGGACTGATCTGACTACTGTCTTTTTAATTACTGGGCTGTGGAGAATCACAATCTAGAAAAGGAATAAAGATGGAAGAGGACCAGTGACCTGTATTGCTAAAAAAAATAATTAGTGAGGACTTGTTGGAAACTTCCACCTTCTTAACACCAGATCTCCTTTGGCATAGCAAAGTTGCCTAGCTCTTCCCTTACAGATGAGTCTGGATATTGATACTTCTTATACTGGCAGGCAGTAACAAGGATGGCAATTCAGATTAAGAGCAGTTGGGAATGAAAAACACATATTCCACAGCTCTTTTATACCACAAAGCCTTGAATGCCTTTAAACAATAATCCTTTATCCCAGAGAATATATCCAGCATATTCTCTGTGCATCTTCCTTTGGGCACAGGATGTTCCTGCATGGACTTTGATATGCCTCAGCACAGCCATACTGAACTAACTCTTATGTGAATTCCATGTGGCATGGATTAGTGACACAGGCTTCTGAATCATAAAAACCAGAGAAGGTTGTCAAGGCAAGCTTGTGCTCAGCTAACTTTTCCCTTTGAAACTCAAGCTTGTAAGTAGTCTCTAACAGATATTTTCTGTACATTCTTTAATTAACTAGGTATTGTTAAATAGGTTGTTTTTAAAGAGGATGTCCCTTAAGATGTCAAATATTTGTTCAGTCCTATCTCACTATACTTTATAGAGAAAAAAAATGTTTATTTCTCTGCTCCACTTCTGGAGTTCCAGATAGGTTATGCAGATATGAAGATATAAATGAGGCTGGTTTAGCCAAACCTCTTCTCTAGCTGTAGTGTCCCAGTGTTCTGTCTGGAACAGAGCTGCAGTCAAAGGGTTGTGCTTCTGTACCTAGCAGAAATTATCTAGTACACATCAGGATATGTGCTGTCCTTAAGTGGAAATAGGGGTGTAGCTAGGTATTATGATTAAAGGTACAATGACCTTAAAATAAAAAATAGGACTGTAAAGTTGCTTTCAAAATTTACTGTTAATCACTTTTTATTTTACAATGCAAGGACTAATACATTTTCCTGGAGCATACCATGCTTAATTTTGAATATTAATCTCTGTATTTTAGGATTATTAGACTTCTGCAGGGATTCACTTAAGGATAGCTGAAGTGCATGGGACAATTTTAAAACCAAGACTTTAACAGTATCATGAGATAGCAAAGAGAAGACAAAGTCCATAGACTGCAAAGAGGCACTATAATTGTTTTATTTGTTTCCATGTGCATGTCTGTAGTAAGACCACATTTGCCTCTAAATTTAAAATCAAATACATAAAACAGGAATATTTTTCCTACAGATTGTCAAACATTTGTATTCCAGATGCCTGTGAAGTCTTTCTGGTGTTGCTGAACACTTGTTAGTGCAGACTGACATCCATCTGCAGAAGAAACAGCATAGACTTTCAAGTTCAGAAACTGGAGCTTTGCAAAGAACTGCATCATCTCCAACCAGGGCTCCACTCCTTTTCTCCTCCTGACACTGTACTTACCAGATTGTCCTTTGAGCTCTTGTGCCTCTCAAACAAAAAACAAACAAACAATCAAATAAAAGGAAATGGGGTACCAGGCAGAAAGGCAGGCTGGAATACTGGCTACAAAGACAACGAAGCTTTCTTAATAAAACCAAAATTCTTGCAGATTCCATCATCTTGTTTGTCTGAACTCAAGGTATTGCTAGTTAAAACCCAGCTTTCAGACTTGAAATGATCAGTGCATGGGTAAGGAGAGAGAAAGGGCCACGAAAGGAGCAAAAATAATAAAAAAAAACCCAAAACACCCATAAAAATTATCACAGTCAGTTTTTAATCTATTTATTGATGGGACTTCAGGATTTGACCAGTCAGTTAAGACTCAAAGGAGCTATGTGCAGACAACCAAGAACAACTCTCCATCTCACAAACAATTTGTGGGCTTCTGATATGTCCCTTACCACCACAGTCCATGCTGCAGTCACCTGTAATGAATTCCAGCCTAACTACATCTTTAGAAAGTAACCAGAAAGAGAACTGGGTTAACACTTGTATCTCCAGACCATCTCTGTGCCATGATCTATATATAGTCTAGTTCGGGACCGGGGTTGGTGGGAGAGATAGTATTTTAAACAGAATAACCTAAAAGTAGCAGGTTAAAGGAATTGATGTTCTTCTGTTGTTCCTGTGCAGCTTCTTCTAACTTCTACCCTTGGACACCAGAAAATCCATACATGCCTGTAACATTCAAGATCTTTTAATGCAGTTGCTTATGAGTGAACCATAGCACGCCCTGTATATTGCATCTGTTTCTACCCAACAGAAGTAATTACCAGCAATCTATCACTAGAACTCTTACAGAAGTTGCTCTTTTATACAGTTTAAAACGGAAGGTGTGCAGTACCATGCAGAAGAGCAGGAATCCCAGTCTTGAAGAATCCAGCCCAGAAAGTTACTTCCGATGTCACACAAGAGGCAGAGAGTATGAACAGATAAATTATTCAGTAATGAATCCTACACACTTATAATGCACGAGTTGTAGCGAATCTCAGTTGGTCTTGTGATTTTGTAAAGTTGTTTACCTAATATGGTAGCTACGCCATATGGTACACTAAAGAGTGTTAGAACAAGGACACAAAGATTTCCAGGGTTTTATTTCTAGTTTTGTATGCAACTGAAAACTACATTCAAGCTGTCCTAGAATGTGAGCAGCAGAACACAGGCTGCTCTGACCCTTCATGCTGACTGCTGCTGCCATTCAATAATTTCATCCCTCTTGTCACTCCCTTCCTCCACCCCTCCTGGGGCACTGCAACCCAGCACTGGGCTGTGCTCCTCTTCAGATGCCACAGGAGACTTGCAGCCACTCTGCACCTTCGGGGTGTTTTAGCTTAAGTCTAGCTTTTTACCCTTAATAAATCATTTGAGCAGCTGATGTAGATTATCTCTTTCACTGGTTAGGGAATGTGAACAGACTTCTATTTTAGATAGTTCTTTGGTATGTTGCTTATAGAATTTCACCATAGCTAAAACTAGCAGCATGCTTGACTGTGGCAGCAGCAAACAGGTCAAGACTACTCCGCTTGAAGCAGCATTCCTGCCTTGTAAGAAACAGGCAACATGACCTACGGTGGCACCTGTAAAATCACAGCTACTTTCAGCACTACAATTTGGTAAAAAGTGGAAAATGGAAGTTACAAGTCGTAGAGAAGGAAAAGTATTCTTCTTTCTCTCCTTTTGAGTTTTGAATGATGGCTGAGAAAAGTTGCAGAATACAGGGCACTTGAACAGTTAAATTTTTTCTTTTCCTCAAAGGAGCCAGGCAGTTCCTTCTTGTGAGGCCACCCAATAAAGTGATGGGAACCGTATTTAAGCTCAATATTATATTTTTTACCAGCATCCAAAGTATACTGCAGGCAAGAGGATGGTAATATCCCTTACCATAAACTGAATTTGTAAGACTTCTGGTTTAAAGACATTTACTCACCCTACTAGTCAAGGCCTACGTGCTAAGAATAAACACCTATCAGGTTTTATGTTTCCCCTGCAAGGTTTTGGCAAACAGCTTCTCCCTTGTAGACATGTTTGCACATTTGAGGGCAGGATAGGGCATGGGACAGTGCTTCAACTCCGTGCCCATACCCCTCATGGGGCCAGCAAGTGAGCAGAACCATTTAACTCACCCTACAGCACTATAAGCAAGCTACCACCACAAATAATGTAACGCAGGAAACGTTGACACCCATGTTTGGGCAACCCTAAGTAGAGAATACTTTGTCTCTGACCTATTTAAAGCAATCCCTTCTCACAGAGAACTCACAACTCATTCTTCCAAGTCTCCACCTTCGCAGTGTTCAGCCAGCCATCGGAGCAGTCAGCGCTGGGTATCAGCGCCCAGGCCATCAGCAGGTGCTGAGTCAATCCCACTGCCACGCAGCTCCAGCCTCTAATTCCACCCATTCCCGATACGTAAGAGCAAAGCTTATTTTATAATACTGAAATAAGAGGTGCTATTTTAAGCTTGTTGCCCCTTAAAACTTACCACACGCTACGATTTGTCTTTCAGCTAATATTGTTCCAATAGCTCAGCTTTCTGGCAGAACAGTGCCTGGCAGAAGAGAGTATTCATTCAAAGGCAGGATACATTTTTACTTTAACTATATTTACTTTCTTTATGATGGTTGCACAACAAGGTCAAAGTGTAGCTCCCTACTAGAAGGCCGGCACTCAACAAGACGTGTCCACCTGCAGCCAGCGCCCGGCTCCGCACCACCGCGCCCCTCCGGCCCACACCCGGGGCTCCGGCCCGAAGCCCGGCGCGATGGGGAGCCTGCTGCTGCGGGGGGCAGCCCCAGAGCGCCCCGGCTCCTCGCTAAGCGCCGTTTCTTAGACACATGGCTCTGCCCCCCAAGGGTTAAGCGGCAGCGGGGGTGTAACACACGCCGACACACGGGCGGGGACCGTCCCCAGCGCGGCGGGGG
>VXBZ01004041.1:704326-771855 GCA_013399135.1 Heliornis fulica
CCCGCCCTCCCTGGATACCTGGGAATATTCCCCTCTCCCTGTGGTGAAGATCGTAGGGGGATAGTGTGAAGGCTGGGACGGAGAGCTCACTCCATGGGAATGGAGGGAAGCTGGTTTTCAGGGGAATTAAAAAAAAATGTCTCCCCAGAATATCTCTGCAATTCCTCCCCTCCCCCCATTTTTTTTCCCTTTCTTTTCTATTGCTGAAGTGTAAGAAGATATTGCAGACCTTCTGTCATGATTAATGATGCTCTTCTAGGAGGATCTCCTTAACCCTTATAACATGCATCTCGGTATCTGTCTGTCACTATTCTTTTCCCATTTCTGTCTCCTTAGGACCTGGACTGTGTGTGATTGTACTTGTGATAACACCAGGCCTCATCAAGGGGCATGAGGATTAATCAGGACAAGAAGACATCATCTTGTCCCTTCTCAAAGCCAGCTTTGCTTTTTATTTATTTATTTTTAACTACCTCTGGTTGAGGGAACTTCAGATACAGAAGAACAGAGTCTGTAATAAATCGGAGGGATCTTCTGGTAACCTACTCCAGGCCTTGCAGTGCTTCTTACCTTGCCAGGCTGTTTTTCTTTCCTTTCACTTTTTTGTATTTTGCTGTTTCTGAGCCTCCTGATCTAACTGACTTACTCTGTCGGAGATGAAAGGATTAAAGGGTAACGTGTGCTGGTCATAGGGAATATGCCTTATTAATGTGTCTTCCATTGCCGGTTCTCTCTCCTTGCAGTTGCAGTCCTGTTGTTAAATGTAATTTCAGGATCTAGAATGGGGAAGAGGTCCAAGGTGATCTTCCTTCTGCCTTCTCTCGGTTCATATCAAATCTGTTTTCCTTATTTTTGTCTTGCTGTAGTGTTGAAGGTAGGGTTGTTACAATTAATAGTGAATCTGTCGGTCTTGGGTGAGAATTTGGAGGCTCCAAGATAATGACTTCAAAGTTATCTTCAGTTTGTGTTCTGTCGTGGTTTTTTGGCTCCAGGAAGGCAGCCTGGGAAATGGAGAAGACTTGGTGGTGAGGGAGAACATTCTGTCTTTGCTGGACTTCTTGTCTTGTTCATTCTCCCTGTTTAACCTTGTCGTTGTTTTGCAGGAGCAGGAGGAGTGCAAGGGGGCGTTATTAATCATAACACCAGGTCCCAGACTTCAGCTCTGGATGGAGCCACCGCAACAAGCACCAGCACCACCACTGCAGCAGCAGGAGGATCGGAAGTCACTGCTGCTCCAGGGACCCTCAGTCAGGGCAAATCGGTGGTTATCAGCACCATGGCAACAGCCTTGTCCACCAGGAATGGCAAGATCGGGACCACAACAGTGCAAACTTTGAATGGGAGTAACGTGGTGATGAACTCGCACCACACAGGAAGTGCTGCGTTCCCTGGGACTCCTGTGACTGCTAACCCTGCTTCTGCACCTGCTGTTGCCCCTCTTGTTAACAATGGACCTGGATCTGTGGGGAAAGGAAATACTGTTAATGCTGTTTTGCCGTCGGCTTCCAACACTGTCATCCAGACTTCTTTCCTTAATACTGCTGTGTCCTCTGCATCTTCCCCCTCGCCCACAGTTATCTCCTCACAGCCTCCACCGAGCATTGGAACTGGGGCACCTACGGTAACGCTTGTGAGGCCACCGATCCACACAGCAGGACCCACGGTAGCCGCAGCTGGTGCGGCCACTCAGAATGGGAGCAATACTGTGATCAATTCGACCATCAGTGTGGGGAGTTTTCCTGCTGTTGCTACAGCCACTGTGGGATCTGGAGTTTCTCTCCAGACATCGCTTGTGAACAGCCAGTCTGGTTCCGCTGTGCCAGCGGCTCCAGCCACACAGGTCATCAAATCAGAGTCTCCTAAAACTATAGTCCAGGCAGTATCCCAACAACAGACGCTGGCTACTGGTGGCCAGCCCAGTACTACAGGGGGTAACATGATTATTGGGCAAACTATGCAAGCTGGGCTCTCAAATGTTGCTCCCAATCCTGGTGGGATACCTCCTGCAGCTCCTGGCACCCCCACAGGAATGGCTAAAGGCACTGCCAACACAGTGGCACAAAGTCTGCCGAGGACTCCAACAGCAACTACAAGTGGAATCAGAGCAACTTTGACTCCTACAGTTTTAGCACCTCGTTTGCCTCAGCCACCTCAGAATCCAACTAACATTCAGAATTTTCAGTTACCCCCAGGTAAGTAAGAACATCAAGGGGTTTTATTTTGAAAATGTTTTTTTTTTTCTTGCAGAAAGGAACATATCCAAAAAGGTTTCTTGTTGTTTAATTGTGGACTGTGGAAAAGGCATTGTGTTTAACAGCGAGGGTAGTTTGGTTTTCAGTAGTGGAATAGTAGCATTCCTATACTTAGCATATGATTTCAGATGACCAAAAAGGCTTTTCAGCAGTAATAATTAGAAAATAATTCTGCCTGGTGTCTTTGTTACCATGTGAGTGTAGATGAAGCTGTCAACTGACAAAGCATGAGAATGGAATATTATCAAATTAAATGTTGGTAGTGCATTTTCATGTAAGGCATTTTGACTTGTAAGGCGATTTTGCCAGTAGTTCGTGTAACCTTTGCATGCTGTTCAGTTCCCTCCCTGTCCCTGCATGCCCCCAGTACCATAGACCACTCATGAATAGAGAAGTAGCACATAGAACACAAGAAAACTACCACCTTCTGCTTTAAATACCTTCAAAGTCTGACTTAAAACTCAGAGATATGAAGCTTATAATGATCTTTTTAGTCGCTGCAGTTGTGATACAAAAGGCAGTCCTCCTATGTCCTTACCTCACCCTGTTGTGTCTAGGGTTGCAGCTTTTGTAGTAGCTAGTCTCATGCCTAGTGCTGAGCATTTCTGGACAAGAAATCTAGTCCTGAACTCAGTGGGTGAGCAGAAAGCAGGATGAGAAGCATTTCTTTTGAGAACTGCCCTGTCCCTCCTCAGATATCCTAGATTTGGAGACTTAAGGTTATATATTTGCTGTTATTTTGAACCAGTATTCAATAACCTACTTGTATCCAGTTTCACTTTTAACTGAAAATACTTGTGTGAGCCTACACTGTTTCCTGTCTAATAATAACAGTAATATCTGTTCACTGTTTTCAGGGCAGTACATAAAGAGAACTAGTTAAATTTTGCTACTAGTACTGAAGGAAATCAGGTGAGGTTGTATATTGTCTATTTCAGTTGTTCTTAGTAAAAGTAAATCTGTTGGAACTCCTAACCAACCTTAAAGCAATGCACCTGTCACTTAAGGTAGATCAGAAACCACACTGTGTTACTGCACACCATCCTTTTGTGCAATGTACTATTTGTTATGTAGTGCTATGTAGCTTGATTAGGTCTGTCAAACAGCCTGTGTGTCATAAGTAGGGATTTTTTTTTTATGCAAGATTATTTCCCTATGTGAGCAATCAGAATTACAGGTTGCTGATGTAAAAACTAGCAGCAAAACTCAGACCTTGAAATCCCAGTGCTTAATTTGAAGCTTGCAAATCGATTGGCTGGAGAAGCCTTATTTATTTATTTCTTGCCACAGAGCATGGAAGGATTTTTTCAGGTTTACAGCCTATTGCCATGTATACCTACATTTTCACTAATAGTGTATTATAAACCTGATTACAGGAAAAAGAGTATGGTTGAGTCCAGTGGGACCTTTTTTCCAGGTAGTGGCTGTTTTCAAACTGCCACAGTGTACTGAAATGTGTTACTCTTAGAAACAGTGTTGCCAGTCCTTAAGCATAATTGGACCATAAATTGCTCCTTTGGAGGTCTTGATAGATCAAAGTAGAACAATATAGGTTCTAAACACTTGAGGTTTTTTATTAAGCACTTTTTCTTGTCTGTCCTACACTTTAAAAATATTTATAACTTCAAAAAAAGAATAGCCTGACTCTTACAATAAGCAAGCATACAGAACTGAAAACATAGAAATTGGAAATTGGGCTCTTGTATGATGACACAGGGTTAATGTTGGAAAGGCTTTTTTTTTAAGTAGAACAGATTTGTTTTTTAAATATTGCTTTGGTTTGCATTTTTATACATTGTGAAAGTAGCCAACTTTTAAAATGTTTTGCATAAAGCGATTTTTACGGAGCTTTTAAGAATTGATGGATGTTGAGTTCTTACATCTCACACGTGCAAGAGCTAAGCACCTCTTAGAGTCCAGCCACATGCAACTGTTCTAATCTTTTGTGGAGTGAATATACATTCATAGTGAAATGAGAATAGATGGCCCTGCTTCTGAAATTGTATTTCAAATTACAGTGTCACGGGACAGATTCTTAAAGGCAGTTTGGTAGTGTAAAGCTGCACCTGTAGCATCAAATTTGTGTGAACAAGTTAATGTTTTTAAAAGTTAGTAGTTTGTGCTAATAGGAGTTTGTAAGACTTGGAACTGAAGCTATTTCAAGCACTTACACCATACATGTTGCTTTTTACACCAGGACTTAAAACACTTAGGAAGAAACTTCTTATGGAAGGTTTGCCCAATAAGTAGCATGTTTTGCAGTTATTTTCTTACCCTCAAATATTGTTTCTAGCTCTTGAAAATAGTTAGAGTTTCTCATGTATGGAAAACGGGATATAAAATGTTAGTAAGTGTTATTAACCTGGGATTTGAAAGTTAGAAACCTTGATAGGTTTCAGATATTCTCTTAAAAAAGAGTATGTGGGATAAAAGCTTGATCAGTGCTCTTTAAAATATATTACTTTTGCAGTAATGCTTTGCATTGCATCAAGGTGGTTGTACATCAACCATTGACTGACCAAATTAGAGATATTTGAAGAGCTAATGGGCCATAGTTGTTGTGACCTTACTGGATTCTGGCATATTGCTTCCCAAAGAAGTGGTTTTCCACTAGTAACACCTTAAAGGAAGAGGACTATTGCACTTAGTCTTCAGGAGCCTGTATTTGGAACTCTGGTCCAATTGGACAGATCTGGGTAATGAAGGTCCAAAAATAACCTTATTTATAGCTTCTTAACAAAGGCAGTAAAATACTGTCAGAAAACACAAGTTTCTCCTTATAAAATGCTTCTTTAAAGATGCAACATCTTTTGAAACTGTGACTGAAAATAAATGGTAGAAAGTTCTTTATTTCAGAGCACTTCAGGCAATAATGTGAAGTGTGTTGTGTACAGTAATACTTTAAGAGATAGGAAAATTGGTGAGTTAAAGTGTTCAGTCAGTGTTCTGCTGTTAGGGATGCTCAGAAAAGCCAGCAGAAAGGCATAGCTGAGATTAATGTCTTAAGACATTAATCTTTTGCAATGTAAGAGTTCGTAGAAGTGTTTAGAGGTCATCACTGACACATGGTAGAATCATCTTGTAAAACGACAACACTTGGTGCTTTAAAATCACTTTTCAAAATGCTGTTGTCTTCCAACAATGCTATAATACAATTTCAAACCAAATGTCTATGAGCTTATACTTTAGCAGTATTGTCATCTTAAGGCTTCAGTTTTCTGTTCTTGCAGATGTTTTATGTTACTCCTTTGCTTTATTTTTTACTTTATTTTTTTATGTACAGCAGCTTATAACAAGCTTTTAAGATGCCTGCTTAAAGAAAGGAACAAGTTGGAGAGAGTGTTGTAGGTATAGAGTAACATAAAGCTGGTAGGTCTGGGCCATTTTTCACCACCAACTTAGGTGAAACTGAAATCTAGAAAACTACTTTCTCCAGCCTCTCTTTTCTTTTACCTTCTAAGGGAATGTTAGTACTTAGGGAAATGTGCTAGCTTGATCCTAAGGACAATTTTTGTTTTTTTCTGAATAAATACGATTCAGTGAGCCTCAGTCCTGTTTGAAGGTAGCAGGTTATGTAGCTTTTTACTTTTCTGAACACGACCAGTGTTTACATTAGCAGTAGTACAGTTGTATGGCTATGGCAGATTTGTTCTGCTTTAATATTAAAACTGCTTTATCTAATATTAAAACTTCTGTTAGTTTCACAAAACTGGGATCTGTCAGTAACTGCTAGTAGGGGATGAGACTAGATTTCTTTCCTGAGGGGGTGGTCGGCCCTGGAACAGGCTCCCAGGGAAGTGGTCCCAGCACGCACCTTGGCTGAGGTCAAGAAGCATCTGGATGATGTGCTCAGTCCCCTGCTCTGACTGGGCTGGTCCTGTGTGGAGCCAGGAGTTGGACTCCATGGTCCTTATGGGTCCCTTCCAACTCTGTATGTTCTGTCATTCTATGGTTCTAGAGTTTTCCACTGCTTTCTGGAGAGCATCTTGTGTACTGTTTGTGGCAACTGTTTGGCAGCTGTTTCCAAACTGTTGAACTGGTAGAGTTCCTGTAAAATGGAATGTTCTAGAGTTTTGAACTAATGCTTCAGAACTGACAGTTGTTTTAAACTTTGTGGTGGTACCCTCTAGAAGAGGGTACCTGGATTTGGAAGTAATCAAGAACATTGGTGATACACATCTGTAGATAGTGGAGGATGGACTAAATCAGTTTGCATGGTCAATGTACTCTTGACAGCCTCAGAGCCTGGAAAAATGTGAAGCTTAACATTTCTGGAAACCAGTTGTTTCCAAGTATTCTAACTTAGGTCTTGTTTGGCTTTAGGATGGGAAAACTGCCTGAATACACAGTTAATTTAAAGTGTGAGTCCTTTTGACTTGAGCAGTCAGGCTTATTGGAGCTGGAGTCACCGGAAAGTAACTGCCGTGGGAGTAGTTCAGTTTCCTCAGTGAGGAGTTGGGGTGCTGGGCTGTGGGGCAAAAGGGAGAGTTTGGAAAAGGGAGGGAGGGGGCAGGCTGAGAAAAATCAATCTTAATTGTAAACCAGCTCGTGTAACTTTTTCATACTGAATGCTGCACTCTTGAAACATGTGCCTCAGAAGTGCTTAAAGTAACTACAGATGTAAACAGATGAGGGAATCTACAGGCTTCCATAATACAAGAATTACAGAAAGGAACAGAAGAAATACTATGAAGTAGTGGAATGTAGTTGTTTCTATTTCTCACTGATTAGCAGCGAGTTCAAACATATCCTGATTATAGTTTGCCTGTATGTTGCATGTGCTGCCAATGTTATGCCTGTGAACAGTGTTGGCATGGCTGTAGTTTGTTAAAAGTTATGTCTGTAATGCACAATGATCATAGGAGCATCTTACAGTACTTACAGTATGTTTGACTTTCAAAGCATTTAACAAAATTTAACACTTGCAACTTGCCTGTGTGGTTGGTAAATAAAGTAGTGTGAGCTCTGCTTCACTGCTGGGGGAAAGAGCAAGTTAGAGAAGTTCTGACTTGCCCAAGGCCATGAGGGAATCGATATTTTGCCAAGATTAGAGCTTGGGAGTCCTGTACTTGGCACATATTGTGGTATCTCTCTTTCTGAAAGATAACTGTGGATCTCTTCTGCAGAACTCTTCTGGGTGAGGGGTGGTTTTTATGTTCAAATCATGCATCAGCAAAAGGAACATTCTGCTTTATTTGAAATCTGCTACCTCAGATCTGCCATATGTCGCCAGACTGAAAGTTGTGTTTGTTCTTATTACAACTTTCAGAACTGATGAATCCTGCATTCTTAGCTTTTGTACCCCAAAGAACTTAGGACTTGGAGCTGCATGGCTGGTTTTGTTGTTAAAATGAGCATCATGAGGCAAGCCAGTGCCTTGTTTTGCACATCTGATAAGGGTGTCTCTTCAAGTGATGGGATCTAATGGGAATATAATTATGATTCTGTTAAGCTATGAAAACTATTAACTGACTATGTATTGTTCAGTTCTGTTAGGGGAAATATTGTTGTTACCAAAAATTTTTGGTGGATCATGTATGGATTTTTTTGTATGCCTATCTATACACTTCAACATATGGTCTTCCTGGGTGTGTTTTTTGTTGTGTGTTAGGTTTTTTTTTAATCACTAGGCTTTTATAACCAAGGTAGTTGGTCAGTGACCAATCTTTTATTTCAGACTACCAATCTTTTATTTCTTCTGAGCCATTTCACAGTCTGCTACTCCAGAAGTTACATGGTGTTTCTGTGTTCAGTAAGCTAAATGAGCTCTGGAAATCTGTGTGGGTTAAATGTAGTGTCTTGGGTCGAGGACCACAAACTGGGATGCTGCCAAGGATTTGAATCACTTAGGATGCTGCAGCAAAGTTAGCCTGAGATAATGCAAGAGTTTTGGGTACTGATTAGATACAAATTAATAGGTATCACAAACTCTCTTGAAATGTTATGTTTTATAAAAACTTACTCCTGCTTTACTTCTCTGTTTTGGGAAATGATGCGTAAATAAAATCCTAAAAAACACTGTAGGTTTCAGGAGCAGTTGAAAATACTGATATTTATCTGGGTGGGTTTTAGCAAAGAGAAGAAGTTGGCTTGTGGAAAGCTTGCTTTCTGTTCACATAAAAACTGGTCAAATACTCAGTCTGCTTGGTGGGAACTAGACATAGGAGTTACTTGTGAACGTAGCATGTTAAATGCTTTTTGGTTACCATATGCAGTGTTTTGTTTGGGTTTTTGTTTTTGTTTTTTTTTTGGTCAGAAATACTTGGAAACAGCATTTTTACCTGAAAATAACTACTTTCCTCAGGATTGTTCTGTGTTGCAACTTTATGACTGTTTGTTTGTAACTCCATTTATCTGTCTGAATCTGCTTCTTGAATCTATGCCATTCCCTGATGTTAAAAAATTACTTTTGCCAGAAGGAAGACAGTAAGTTTAACTTTTTTTTTGTAGGCATATTATCTTTTGGGAAAGAAGATTTGAAGGGGTAGTGGCATGGAAAAAAAAAGTCATTTTGAAAATTTGGTTTCTCACTACTGAAGGTGATTTTGGTGGTACTGTGTTGACAGATGTTTCAGTTGCATTGTGAACTATAAAACTGCGTGTGAAGGAAGGCCAGACTCTAGAGATGGTATGTGGCACTCCCAAGTTACAAAGGGCTTTTTCAGTGCATGGCCACAGGGATGTTCCTGTGTACAGATACTTGTGTGATCTGTGAATGTTGCCGAAGTTTCACTGATGCTTTTCTGGGACCGAAGCCTTGGTATGTCTCTTTGACAGGTTGCAGGGTTGTTTTACAGAAACAGTGGCTGTGGGCATGTTCAGGCTTTGGATTTGTGTTGTAAGTTGTTAATGCATTGACTTGAATTTGTTTTTAAAGTTAATTTTGGTCTTACACTACAACTTCTGGCATGTAGGTATTTATACTGACACAGGTTTCTTGAAAGTTGTAAAAACTTGATATAGTTCGTGCTGTGTCAGCTCTCTTGCATACTGCTTCCTTGTAAGAGAAGGAAAATAGCTTATATAATAAATAACTTTTACAACAGGATGGTCATGTTCAATGTACCACCAAAACACTGTGGCAGAATAGTCCCATTTATACAGATCTTGAGAGAAGGCAAAGATGACTGTAATTAAACAGATGTTGAGACTGTGATCACTCATATTTCAAATAAGATGAGGCTTTTTTTTTCTTCTTCCCCTTTAGACCATGGACACATGAGTAGAACAAATGATTTATTTTGTTTTATGTTTAAAACCTTTTAGGACAGTTTTACTTCAGCTGAATCTGGACACTTTTACCTTGTGGTAATTTCCTTCTAGAAACACTGGCTGTTTTCTGGAGGTACAGATGTCTCAATTACTACAAGGTTTCCTGTCTTGGAGTGATTTTCTTTAGGTGTCTTTAGTGTAATATTTAATAATTGGTCCTTGAGGCCTTACTTATGCCTTTAAGGGGTTTAAAAATGTAGATTATTTTTGAAATGAGAACAAAACCTTGGTTGCCATCACTCTATAATGGTATAGATTATCAGTAATCAGTAAAGAGGTGATAACTCCAAGGGGTTGATACAGCTGTGTCCTGTTTCTTCAGTGGGATCTCCATAGGCAGAGTTCAGCCCCTCCATAGAGCTGTCTTAAGGCATTGTACAATTGTAGGTAATCTGTGGCTCCATAGCTGTTGTCAGGCTGGAAATAACATTTAAAAACGAGCTTCTGTACTTGTATTACCAATGGCCAGAAAGCTTTGAACATTTTGAACATAAAAGGTTGATTCTCAGCAAAGTGCATATATAGGTTTTATTAAGTGCTTTTACCCAAGGACAGTCCTTTCATTGTCTGTCTGAACAGGAGTAAGTGAAAGGTTTGACTCAGTTGCCAGCCACTTTTTGTGAGATTTAGAAATTGTATTGATAAAAATTGAGTAACTTCTTGTCAGTGTAGAACTCTACTTATAAATTAGAACTGTAAGTTGTTAGTGCTATGCATCTTTTTCTTTTTATGTTTTTTTTTTCCTTAAAATACATTATTAAACTATTTGTCTAGGTACTGGTTACTGGAAACAACTAGTAATATAAAATCTATGTAATATTATTCGGCATTGCTAGCATGAGTGTTCTGATATTTAATCAAGTCTCTCTACTAAGAATGGTCTAATTTATCTTTATAACTTGATTAATGTATGTTTCTGAGACTGGTTGAACTGTTAAAAGCTATCAGAGTACTTTTGTACAGAATAAAGTACATGCTGGATAGACTCAGTTCAGACAACCAGTGTAGATTCAGTTGAAAAATATGTTTACTAGATAGGAAACTACAAACAAAAACTAAGCAATGAGGTGCAGTGCCATGATCTAGTCTCTTAAATGGTTTGAGGGTCAGCAGGGCTGTAGTAAGCTGTTTTCACACCTTCTGCTAGTTTATTAATCAAATATTTCTGTAGGGAAGACTTAGTTTTAGTGGTGCTCTCAATGTATTAACATCAGGTGCATTCAGCATTAAGTGGTGGTGTGGCGAGTGGGACCAGTTGTACTGACATGAGTCAGAAATACCAACTCCAAGGAGTAGCTCTGAGGCATTGCAGCATCTGTGGCAAAAGAGTCAATGGAGGTGACGAGGGAAGTGTTTGCTGAGGGGTCAGTGGAGGAGGTCAGGACCAAACCTTGAAGTAGGAAGGCTGGGAGTGGCTACACTGTGCAGAAGGCTTGGGGAACTGTTAGCTTTTAATAGTTATTCATGCAGTCCTCTCAGTAGGAGTAGTAAGGGACAATTGGAAGAAGAGTCAAGTGTTGATGCCATGAACTTCAACCTCTTACTTGCTTTCATTCCTTCTTTTTTTCCAGTGTATCATTTAGTTTTCTTTCCTTCCCTCTCCTCCATGGGGGAGGGGGAGAGAAGACACTAATTATTTATAAGTGTTAGTCATACCCAGTCATTAAGCTTAGTCATTACTCAGGACTGTGCATTTGATGGTTAGTAAAAATCAAAACTAGACTTTTGTTTAAAAGCTTTCTGAATTCAAGCTTACAGGTGTGAAAAAAGCTCTTATTTCTGTGTTCAGCCTAACAGTAAAAGCTGTGCTATTTAATAAATTTGGGGTTGCTATCAGCCAAATGACATGTAATACCATGTCCACATTGATAGTTTGTATTTGAACTCACGGGCATAGTGTTTAGCATATTCTCAAAGCCAAATAACTTCTGAATCAGCAGCAAGAGAATCATAAAATAGCAAGCTGTTTCTGCTGAGGAGGGTTGGAAGGAAACCTTTCCATGAGGCTGCTCTGGGTAGCTGTCAGTCAAAGGAACTGTCTGACATCAGGTCTCCACAGTTCTGGGGGAAAAGGTGGCATCAGCAAATGGTTTTGTCATTGCTAAAATTGTGAAGGGTGTATACCTAGAGTAGGGGGATCCACAATGGGGATGAGTTTAGGGAATGCATTTTTATGGGTTTTAGGGTATTTCTTTTTGATGGAGGGTAACGTGGATTTAACGCATTACTCCTCATTTAAGTGTTTGTGTGCAGACTCTGGTTTGTGCAAAGCAGCTTTTCCATTCCCATTTCATCTGGTCCTTCAATAGCAGTTGATGTGCTTTGGTATAGAGAAACTGTTTGCCAGAAGTGAAGTCCAGTTGAGTTATAAATTCTACTAAACAGAAGATTTTAAAAAAGAATTAGTGACGTTTTACTATGTCTTGCTTTCTCAAAACCAAATTGGCATTGGTAATACTGCACTGCTGTTCCATGTAAGTATATTGAAATTAATGGCAGAGCTAAACCTGAATCACTTTGAGATGAACAATTAAAGGAAATGGTTTTGCTCTTGGTAGTGTTTTTCTTAGTTCTGTCTGCATCAGGCTAAAGACAGATTTGTGCAGCGATTGGGCTGCAGTTTGACAGAGCACTCTGGTGTGCTGGCTTTGTATGCTTGACTAGAAAGGAATGTTAATACACTTTCAAGGAATACAGCTTTCCAGAAAAGTCAAAATAGTTTCAAGTAACATTGTTGTTGAAACACTTGTCAGTTGTTGCTATATGAAATGACATATTTCCCAGAACACTTCTTACACATCTTTTCAACTGAGCAGGTAAGATTTTTTCCATATGGGATCACTGTTAAATCCAGTGGCTCTGTGGCACTCTAGCATGACGTTATTCCTTGAATATATCCTTAAAGGACTGTGAATCAATAGTTTACAAATTATTCCCTTCTTCCCTTTTTAAGCAGTAAAGTTCTGTAGTTTGAAACTGAATCCTTGCATAGTAAGAGTAAGCACTAACTTTTATATTGTTTCTTTTGTCTTTTGGCCCTTTAGTAAGGAAAAAAAACACCAATCAGTTTTTCATAATGTGAACTTTCATACTTGATCTGTTAAAAAATGTGTTTTGTGCACTGCAGTCAGGGTTTTTGATGATTTTTGAGCATGCGTCTTTCATCTGTGTTGGCAATAATCGTAAATCACCTGCTGAAGAATTAGTGCTTCACACACCATAACTGTTAGTTATGATCTGTGCATGCAGTTTGGGCATGTGGGGAGAGTGATGACAGGCGAGAGGAGTGTTGGAGGAAAATAGTGCTGTACCAACCTTTAGGCATTTCATTTTATTCCAGGGTGATGTGAGTTGAAAAGTGAAAGGAGTGATGTGTTTTTGTAGGTCTGTAGTGAGTTCTTGTCCAAAACCCTGTGCCAAGGCCAACCTTCACAAAGGTTTAGTGCCTGTCAGGAGACACTCCAAGTGTTTTGTGTTAGGGATGCTCTGGAGCAACACCTGACAGTCATGTATTTTCATGCCGAGGTGGAGCTCACCTGAAGCACAAGAGGTGCTGAATGTTTTAACAGGCACCTTTAGGGTGTGATCAGCATAGTGTGCACCGTGTGCTGTCAGTGCAACCCTGTGCAAAACCTCAGCGTTCCTTGCTTGGGGTGCCCGTCGCTCTAAAACAAGGTGTCAGGGCATCTGGTGCAGCATCTCAGGTTGCTCAGCGTGCTGGACAGCTCTATCACTGCCTGGCACTTTTATGGCCTGTAGACCTGCAACCGGTCAGGGAGTGTATCTGCTGCTACCTCCTGTTTGTACAGGCTGACCTCCCCTGTGCCAGCGCACGCAGGCGCTTCGGAGCAGGGGAGGGCACAGACAGCAGTGGGTTCGTTTTCAGTGAGTGTGCTTGCAGGAGCTGGTGCTTCACTGTGGCTCCTTTATAGAAGTCACAAACCAACCACATTTGTTCAAAAAAAGTCAAGAGCCTGGATCACTGACGGTATCAGAGACTTGGGCAGGTACAAAATACGGTGTCTTCAATAACATCTAATCCACAGCTGTGCTGCTATTGAAAGTTCTGTGGTATATATCTTGATTTGTAATCAGCTTCTGGTGAGTTGGGGTGTAGATTGTCCTTCACAAGCTGCTGCACCTCTGCTGGTTTATTACAGATGCTGCTATTTGACATATGTAAATAATTCCAAATTTTCTAAAAGTCGTTTCGTGTTAGGGAGGACTTCCTTAATTACCCAGATTTTCATGGAGCTACAGTGGGCTACTAGACTTCAATAGATTCTTCCCTGTTTCCTGGCTTTTTTTGTTCCTATAATGATATTTTTTCCAGGCAGGTCAGTTATCAAAAGAGGATGAATGGTGGATTGTTGGACAGTGTTGATGTATGTACCAGGTTATAATCTCCTTTTCTGCAGTAAGGGCTGTATCATACCTATCACTTCAGCTGCAAGTTCTTCCTGTGGTTTGTATAGGCAGCTATCCTTTTCTTCAGCTTCCTCTCCAGTATTCTTCTAGCTTTTTTTTTTGTATAGGGAAAACCTTAGAAACTTTGTCCTTTTATAAAGGTTTTGTCATTCCAGGGTCTCTATGCCTGATCCAATCATCTACAGAGCATTGACTCATCCCCTTTGCTTTATATGGTTTTTGTTGTGTGTATAATATCAGCTTGCATAACCTTACACACACTGGCTTTCCTTTTTATTGCAACAGAATCACTTCTGACAATACAGAAGGGACACTTATAAAGCTTTCTTCTGCTAATGTGGCACAGCCTGCTTGTGATTACTGTCAGATTTTCTTGCCATGTCAAATGTTTGCAACTTCTTGCCACAAATGAGTATGTGCTTGAGAGCTTAAGGCACAAACTACTTCGATGTTAAGATAACTTCTTAGTGAACTTTCTGGCAAATCTAGTTAGGATTTGAAGATGTGATAGATGTTAGTGGGCTTTATGATCAATAACCCTTTTTTTTTTCCCTAGAGATGTTTTCAAGGACTTTGGTTTCCTACACCAGAAGAGTCAATCCTATAGTTATTCTTTCAGGCTTGGGCATTATTTCTGAACATAAGCATGTGTCTATCTTGAAGGTGGTACTTTTCTGTCTGACAGTTCTTCCTGACCCTAACTGGTCTTTTCCTCTGGAAAAAAAAGTTCAGTTGCTTCCTTACTTTTAAGACAACAACTTCCTCAGAAAACTGGAAAAAGGGTATTCTATATGCAATTTCAACATCATGCATCCATTAATTCTTCTGTCATGGCTCAGCCATTCTAAAACCAAACAACTTATTAAAAGTGTAGGATCCTTAGTAATGGTTCTGAATTGGTCAGAATTAGACCACAAGCTATGTTGTGAATAATGAGCAAAACCTGCAAGTTTGAACCTTCTGTTCTTCTGTTCAGTACCTGCATCCGTGAGAGAGATGTTGTCACCTGTGATCTGATAGCAGACTTTCTGGGGGTTATATTTCACAGATATGCAGGTTTCATTCTCGCATGCTGGTGTGCCCAGTGACAAGCATGGGTGTATCTTTCTATGGTCCTCATGTTAGATGCTCCTGACTGTAGGTGAAGTCTTCCAGTATGTCACCTCCTGTATGAATAGTGTCCCTAGGACATGGAGACTTACTCTGCGAGAGGAGGACTCTTAGAAGTGGTGGTGTTTGAGTGGCTGCCTGCTAGGTGTGGTTGTCAGAGGTCACACTTGGTCAGAATGTGCTTCCTCAGAGCAGTAATCTGAAGATGCTGGCTGTGTCTGCAGGAAGTTTTAACTCTGTCCCTGGGAAGTCCAGCTCCTAGAAGTATCATCTGGGTTTACCAATGAAAGCTGGTAATGAAACAGGATATGTTTGGGTTGGGTTCTCTAGCAAGAAAGCTTTATGTCTTGGGAGACACTCAGGTATCAGAGTGCAAAAGGCTTCAAAATACTTTTTTCAATACCTCTTTTATTATTCTGATAATTGTTTTTTCTTTAGTGTTCACAAAGCCAAGCCAAGTTTCAAAGAAAAAAGGAAGAGAAAGGCATTAGTAAAAACCCTGGTTTGTGTTTTTCTGACCTGTCATGTGGACAGAGCTCTAACTTTTTTTCCAGTGCATAATTTTACAAGTTTTATTAATTAAACACCCTCCCCCCCAAAACAAAACACCAACCCAAACCACCCAAAGCACAACACTTTGTAAATGGAAATGTAATTAGCAAATTGAAATACAAATATAGCAAGAGGCAAAACCAGCACAGTGTAGCATCATGCAGCTACATCGTGTGCTAATGAACTTTGCCATCCAGATATTCAAAACCTGGGGAGATCTGGGAGGGTCTCTGCAGCAAGAACATGTGAGATGACCATTGTACTAGTGAGGAGCACAAGTGTATTTGGCATAAGGAGCAATCCAACTCACTTTTGTTAATCTTTCATTTGGAGCAGTGATGTTTAGTTTAATTCAAACTAAAATATGAGCCTCTTTGTGGATTCTCTTAAGCCTCTAACTTCTAACAAAAATGGTAATTAATTTTAATTTTAATTAGCTTTTTAATGAGACACTTGGAAAGAATGCTTGAATGTTTGCATTTCTAATAGTGAATGTGATTTTAAAGTACACAGGATCAGACTTCCTAGGAAAAAGAAGGCAGAGAGAAGTTTAAAATGGCCAAGTTTTATTGTCACTTTCTTTTTTAATTGAACATTGTCAATTATCTTTTTTAGCTGTTTGGTCTCAAACAGCAGTTCATCCATTTGTGCAACAAAAAGCTGGATGGTAAATGTGAAACAAAGATCTTTATTTCATCCTTACTTTACATATGTTGCTGAATTTAATTAGAGAAGTGAGATACCTTGATACAATTCTAGTTCTCTTCTAGTACATGGTGTTAATTTCTGATCTGGTTCGTACAGCACTTGCACCCTTCTGCATTGGAGTTTGAGGTTGTGATACTTGTCTGTATTTAAATACTTGAAATATAAGGTTTTTGAACATAAAATGAACTATCTTTCTGCACATGCAGTATTCAGCTCCTCCTATTTTCTGTTGCCATGAATGAATCCTCTGAGGTGGTTAATGTACCTATGGAGAGAGGGGTTGTTACAGTCCTAATGTGCTGAAGAGTGGGAAATAAATGGGACATTCTTTTTAATTCTTAATCAAGTTAGCTCCAGTAAGCTTTCTGAACTTCTCTGAAAACCTACTTAATGCTAGCTTGGGTATAGTTTTGGGTTAGTGAGTCTCTTTTTTAGCTAATTGGGTTGGAAAATAGTCTGTAGGAAAAGCTGGTGAAAGAGAAGATGGAGCAGCACAGACTCATTTTCTTTGAAGACTTCTCAACAAGGCTGGGGGTTGTTGAGCTTTCAGTCCAAACCTGCTTGCCCACACACTGTATTACTGGTGACTTTCTGTACAGAAATTCCAATAACAAAGTTCGTTGCAACCTGAATTTTTACACTATTTCTGAAATCACCCATATGATAACAAGATACAATCTCAAGCAGGTGAAATGTCTTAGATCATTGTACCACTGCTAAAGTTTGTGTAGGACTGCTGTTTCTAATTGTCTTTATGGTTGTATCCAGCCCACTGATAAATTGCTGTGTGCAGTTGTAGGTCCTAACTTAAGGACATGTTAGCAGCTGTCTAAATTGAAAATAACTGCATATAAATCACAACTGCAGTATGAAATAATTATTTAAATAGGGGTAGATATGAATGTAGCTTTGTATGAATGACTTTTAAAATTATGATTTCAATACTAGAGGGAAGGTTCAGACTTCCCATAGTTAGAAATCTAGAAGGATAGTGCTTAGAGTCAGGGTTTGAATTACAAATGATTGTTTTGTCTGTCTACTGCCAAGAATTGAACTTTCTTGATATGTTTTCTGAAGCTCACATTAATATGCTTTTCAACTGTCTGTTTCAGCAGTTGTGCTATGTTAATGTGTAGGCATGTTCTAATTTTGCATGTAGCTCGGGGAGAATATTTCATTGTTCAGGCATTGTGCTTGCTCTTCAGGGGTAGTCAACCTTCATTTAGTGGTTATCTCCCTTTTTTCTTTCTTTTCACATTCCTGTTTTGGGGAACAAAATAATGAGGTGACAGTAGTGGTGTCCCCAGGGAGGGTGGTGCTGTTGTGGGACACTTTTGTAGTGTGGACCCGTTTCCTAAGCCTGGTGCCTGTATTGAGCTGGAGACCAAAACAGGTAGAATAGAGCAGTGTACTGGTTCCTGATGCTGTGAAGGTTTCTCATCAACTGCTTTGGGTTGGCACTTTGAAATAACTTCATCACTTTACTTTAAACCCCAAACAATTTCCCCTCTCCAAACCCAAAGCTAGAATTAGTATCTCTGATGTTGCTTCTGGAAGGAAAAAAAATACGTAGCACAAAAGAATATGGATGGTATGTTAGCCCTAGAACATCCAAGGGAACTAAAAAATTGAGATTTATTTTAAGAAAAAATATTTTTATGGGAAGTCATTATAAATCTGTGACACTTAATGGCTTCTGAAAGCACAGCCATATATATAGTTGCATTGGGCCTTCTCAGTTGCTAGAAACTAAATGGTTATCAACAAGCATTAATATTTGATGCTGACTTGAAAATAGCTCATCTTTGCTGTACTGATGTTTTCAGTTAGTCATATAGAAGATGTCCACTGATTCAGTGTTTAACTTCTTCAGCCAGTTATTATGAGGGATGAACAAAAATTGGCAACAGGAGATTGTTTCCCAAGACTTTGCACACTGGAAGAGAATGTTAAGTTCTAAGCAGAAATGTGCTTGTTGTAGTAGCAGGTCACTCTCTAGTCTTTAAAACATTGAAATTCTCTGCTTTCTGTCAGCTCCCCTTTCACTGTAGCATCAGGCTGGTGGTGACAAAGTAGTGATGGTTCTAGTGAGCAGTTGTCAGGATCGAGCTCTGTATTCACTATTTAGGTGTTTCAATTTATTTAAAGCTGTGGTGTGATAGAGGGCTTTGCTGTTTTAATGAAAATGCTTCTCCTTACATAAGGTGCATAAGAAAAGACCTCTTTGGGGTGGTCAAGAAATGGGTTTTTGGACTTTATTGTCTTTCTCTCTGTAGTCTGCAAGATTTATAAATAAACTTTCCCCCTTCCTTCTTTCTTACAGAAAACTGGTTTGAGAATGTTTGTTAGATTCAACTCTTGTCCACAGCTCATTGCAGTCCCACCTTAGTGCTTCCAAATAAGTCTTGGTGGAAAGTTACCTTTTTGATGTAAACTCGTTTAACATATCTATGTGATTGTGCTTCATTGAAAGAGAGTTAGTGTAGAGAACTCAGGAAAAAATTAGGGGTGAATCAACTAAAATAATGTGTTTTTCTTTTGAACTACTACTTGTAGAAATTGCTATATGGATTTTTGCAGTTTAACATTAATTTTCTAACAGTCCAAGGAAACTAAAGCATTGTCTGTAAACATTTCATCGCTTCCTCTGGATAGGAGAGCAAATAAAAGCTTGATTCTTCTGAAGTAGTCATGCTCCGAGATTGCACAGACCACATCTTCAGATACTGTTGGGGAACGTGTATAGGCTTTTTATTCACTGAGCAACACTTAAGGAAAACTTTGATTTCAGTAGTGCCTCTTGATTTTTTTTTTTTTCCTGATGAAGTTTCCTCTTGTAGTTTGTTGCTCAGAAAGTCTAACTAATTTTGAGTGCCCAATTTGTTTCCTTAGGTGGCTTTTTCAGAGCTCATGAGGTCCTGAGGCTCTTGGGGACCGACTGAGGCGTGCTGAATGAATGAGCTCTTGGGAAAAGGTTCATGCTGACCAGATCCTGTTGTGCCTTCAAAGGAGAGACTATCATTTGAAAATCTGCTTGTTAAAATCTAGTTTCCTGTAGCTATGTGTTGGCTGTGATGTGGGGTTAAGTCTATTGATCTGAGTGACTGAACAGGGAATGACTGCTGCATTTCCCTCTCCATTTTATTTTTCTTTTGGGGTGTAACATGGCACAATGCAGTCTGTTGCAGATGCACATGAGAGAGATTATGATTTTATAGCCACTTTCGTTACTGAATTTGTTACGGGAAATTAATTTAGAGCTTAGACAATTCTGTTCCTGTCGACAGTGAAGCCTATGGTTTGATTGTCTGTCTATCTCTATTTTTACCTCTTAAAGAAAAACTAACAGGAATCTTGCATAATGGCAAGGGTTTTTTTTTATAATTGCAGTGTTTCATAAAACATTACACAGTAAATAATTTTTACCTTCAGTTGCTAATTCTAACACCCAGTCACATGGAATTATGTGGTTGGGGTAGACAGGACTAATTGTGTGTTCTGATGCCCACCATACTGAGCATTTTGATAGAGTATTTCTGCAATTAAGCTATTCTATAAAAAAAACAATAATATAGCTGGGTACTTTGCTTTTATTCTAACCCACTTTGTTAGCTGTTTAGCCCTTCAACAGTGCATTAATTCCTTATGTGTCCAGCTTCAATTTAAAAATAAAAAAAAACCCTGAAAAAGTAAATTCTGTGGTATTTGAAGAGGATGTATGCTTTCTTGACCAATTTCTTTCCCAACAGGCATGGTCATTGTGCGTAGTGAGAATGGGCAGTTGCTGATGATCCCTCAACAAGCCTTGGCGCAGATGCAAGCACAGGCACATGCCCAGTCTCAGCCTCAGAATACGATGGCTCCTCGTCCTGCTACACCTACCAGTGCTCCTCCAGTGCAGATATCGACAGTGCAGGTTAGCTCAGTAGTTTGTAGCACTTAAAACAGTAAGATTTATTTTTCCTGTGAAGAATAAACTAGAAAGTAAGGTATGAAGTTAGTGATTTGAAGAAACTGCTGATAAAGTCAGAGCTATGCAGGCTTTTTGATATGGCATAGGTGGTGTGTTTTGTTCCTAATTCTGTTCAGTTTTCTCATCCAAAAAGATTTTCATCTAGCTGAATGGCATTAAGTTTAAAAGTCTTTGATATAGAGACCATTCAAGACCATATATGGTTAATGTGTAGAAGAACTCTTTTCCCCAAAGAATCGTTATTCTCTATAAGGCTAAAAGAAAAAAGTGGATATGAGTGTATGTATACTGAAATCATAGTTGCAGTAAACTTAAGACTAAAAATCCTTCTTGCAGTTTTATAGTGGTTCAGATTTGTTCTTTTTTGTCTGTAATAACAGCAACTACCCAGACACAAAACACTATGTAGGTTAGGTTATATTTTCTATTGTATTATATTTATATTTTCTATATATATTATAATAATTGTATTTAAATATAGGATTTAATGTGACTGGTTTTTTATCCTCCTTGCCCAGGCTCCAGGAGCACCTATTATTGCACGACAGGTGACACCAACTACTATTATCAAGCAAGTGTCTCAGGCTCAAACGACAGTGCAGCCCACCACAACGCTACAGCGTCCTCCTGTTGTGCAAGTGAGTTTGTAGAGAAATAATGTATGCATGGGCACATCAGTTGTTAAGCTTAGTTGAAAACCTGCTTGAGACTGGTAGGAATATAGAAAATACAGTTGCTGAGTGTGTGAAAGAAGTAAATTTTCAATTATCCTTTAAAGCATTTGCAGATCTCCAATTATTTTATATTTTGGATGTATATCCATAACTTTTAATATGTATATTATTATTAGTATTCATATTATACCTATATGCATGTGTGTTTGAAGGTAACCAGGTAACCAGTACAATCACAGAAATACCTTTATGCTTTCTGCCTCAAGAAAATGACACCTATTCTCTCTGGATTTGGGTCTCTGATGTTATTTCTGCTATGAGTCTACAGTCCTCTGAATTCTGCAGCAAAATTTGCAATTTAAAAAAAAAAACCCAAAACCAAACCCCACACTGGTAGTAGTGTAGCCTTCCCTTCTTCAAGCCCTCTTACAGAGTCTCTGCCTTGTTCTGAGTACTTTGGGAGGTTCTGATAACTCAGGGATAAATAGTGATATCTTACTCTTCTAATAGCCTGGCCTTGTTTTTGTGACAGGCTTTCTTCCAGGTTTGTGGGTTTTTTTTTATTTGAAGGGTTGTGGCATGGGTTGAAAACACAGTGCAGAAGTGTGAGGTTCTCCACATGACGTCAGACCAACAGCGATACCATACGATTGCTCTTGCTTAATCTGTTTCATTGTGCTTTCTTCACCCTTTGAGTAGATGGGATTAGAGAGTTTTAATTTAAAACATTCAGGTTTTGCTATGCATACAGTTAACCTTTTTCCCCTCAGAGAGACTTTGCCTATGTCACTGTTCATTCCAGATCTAAGAGTTAATTTACCTAACTGAGTTTCCATAATTTACATGGCTGCTGTACTAGAAAAAAAAATCCATCTGCATATTTTTTTTTAATGAGCATACCATGAACTTAGTTTGGCCTGACTTCAAAAAATGAGACAAATTAAATCCCTGTCTTTTTTTCTTCCTTTTTTTTTTTTTCCCTTTTCCCTCCTCCCTGAAACTCAATGAAATTTAGCTTTGGCAGCACTGGAGCATCTTTTCTTGTGCATCTTTGCAAAAGAGCAAGTTTACAAATGATTTGTTAAAGTTCTGAGAGCTTTAGCTTGGTAGGAATTGGCATCTGAATTGTCATTAGTAATTACACTGTGGTGGAAGTCCATGAATAAACTGTGAACTTGAAAAGGTCTTGTTTAAAATGTTGATTCTTTAAGGGTGGTATTTCTACTCTGAATTAAGAAGTTGTATCCAAAACTAGAAAAATGTTTTGCCCTATTGTTCATCCAAAAGACCTGATAAACCCAGAGCTTTTGTTAGTTATCCTTTTCAGAAGTTATTTTCCATTTGAAAGTGGCATTTAAAGGAACAGGAGACAAAGCTATTGCACTCACAGAAATTCAGTACTCCTTTTAATTGTGCTGTGAAACTACAGTGTGTGAGGGTATGTTTATGGTGGTGTTTTGCTGTTTTATTCAATAACCAAAACCCGTGCGGTTCTTAATCAACTGAAGTGATTGCAGCCCCGAATGTGTAGTGTTTTGTGCCATCTGGTGGCGCTTCCTTTCCACTGCAGAGGAGTAACTCCTCTCTATAGGAGCTCTGGAAGGTGTTCTGCTGTCCTCTGGCTCAGTTTCTGTTTGACAGTTCAGGTAAACAGATTTTGGTACTTTCCAGGTAAAATCATCTTACATTTGTATTCTCTGCAGCCTCAGATTGTTCTGGGTGGAACTGCACAAACAACTACGTTGGGGACAGCAGCAGCTGTGCAAACTGGAACTGCTCAGAGAACAGTGCAGGGATCAACAGCAACCTCCACTGCTGCCACAGTAAGATACTGAGTGAATTTAGATTCTCCTTTTATTCATTCTCATAGACATGTGTACCTGTCTGTATATGCATATGTATACATGAATATACACATAAACATTGAGATCAGAATGGAGAGCAGTAAATGTGCAGGAGCTCTGTGAACTATTGCTCTTGAAAAGGTAAGCTTTAAGTAGAATCATATAATTTACAAAGTGTGAACGTGGATCACTTTAATTTTGACAGCTGTCAAGTATTAAATAGGAATTCTATAATTCCTCTGCACTGTAGAGCAGAATCAGGATGAGAAGGGGTAAGATGTGTTCACCAACTCATTCAAATGCATGTTTCCAGGACTGCACAGCAGGGAGAATCTGTGCACTGAGCTTTACTATTTGTTGTCCTGCTAAAACACGTATTTTCCCATATACAATGTGCCATTCCTAAAATACTTGGTGTTTACTAAATCCTTTAAGAATCATAATTTAATTTTGGTAACAAAAATGTCTGATACAGATGTGTATAAGATGCCAAAGAATACTTTAAGTCTGATTATGTCCTGAGGGACACAAACCTTTAAGTAACGTTTTGCAGTGATGAACTGGTGATGACCTAGAGAAGGACTTTACTTCTGGTCAGGTTATCAATTAAAAAGAATTTATCTTGCTATCTCTGACTGTTTCCCTTCTGCCTCTCTTCTCCCTGTAACAGGAAACTATGGAAAATGTGAAGAAATGCAAAAACTTTCTGTCCACGTTAATAAAACTGGCTTCATCTGGAAAACAGTCTTCAGAGACTGCAGCTAACGTGAAAGAATTGGTACAGAACCTACTGGTAAGAAAAGTTTATTAAAAGTTGTAAGATACAATATTATTTTCAATTAAGTCTTAATTTTTTTGTGTTGTATTTGTAAAAGTTAATTACTACAAGTCCATTCATTTGTATTTTCTGTTTTGAAGGATGGAAAAATTGAAGCAGAAGACTTCACCAGTAGGCTGTATAGAGAACTTAATTCTTCACCTCAACCTTACCTTGTGCCTTTCCTGAAGGTAACTTGTGTTCACTAGCCCTTATGTTTTCCTGTGTTAATGCATCAGCAGCAATGAATTCAAGCACATCTTTTACTGATATTGATGGAATTCCAGTATGGTGTAAATGGGAATTTTAAATGGTGCCTGGTTGGATGTTTGCTCCCTTAAAAAAGTATTTCTGCCTCTTGGCTCCACAAGTTTGTTAGTATGATTGATTGACACAGTCAATGAGGCAACTTCTACCATAGTGTCACACTGTAGCTCTTTTTAGTAATGTGACATTTCCTTTCTATGATTATAAGCAGTTTCTTCCACCAAACCTATGAATTACTATCCTCTTTTAGTCTTGGAAAGGAAGTGATTGAATACAGAAATCTGTATCTTTTGGACACACTCCTGTTCTTTTGCCTGTGCTGTATATCTGTTTGTATGGATAAACAACACACCTGTCACCACTCAGTAATAAATACTGTTTGCCATAAATTTTATAGAATTGGACATGCCTCAAAATAACACTTATTCCAAACAATTGGAAATCAGAAAAGGTACAACAGGACTGTATGGTTAAGAGTATAACTCTGCTTGACTAATCTATAATTAAGGGTCATGTTGTAGGTGTGTGGTGGGTTCTTAAATGCTTGTTCAACCTGGAGCTGTTAATGAGGACAAAAATTGTTGCTGCAAGAAAACAAGTAATGTAAGAATCAGGTAAAACACTGGTCTCTGAAATCTCCACCAGTGCTCCAGTGTGTGTTTCAAGCCATCCCATGTTACAGTTTGGTATCTGTGTAGGAACAGAATTGAGGAAGGCAGTGTGGGCTTGGATTGTTAAATAATTACCAGGGGTTCCAGATAGGCTTGCATATCATAGAGAGATGCCCTTGTCAAACTTCCACAACTAAAGGTGCTGTCACTCTGCCTAGCTTTAAAAGTGAAGTAGTGTGGTATTGCTGTGTGTGCTGCTGTCACGTTTGCTCAGGTGCACACAGTGGTAACAGTGAAATGCATTGGTTTTTGCAATTAATCTTTTCTTGTGTGATGGAGGATTGAAATACTCAAATTCTTTCCTTTCCTCTTTTCAGAGGAGTTTACCTGCCTTGAGACAGTTAACACCAGACTCTGCAGCTTTCATTCAACAAAGTCAGCAGCAGCAGCCAACAACACAAGCAACGATAGCAACGATTCCATCCGCAGCGGTGCTGCTGAGCTCCTCGGTTCAGCGCACAGCAGGGAAGGCGACTGCAACTGTAACGAGTACTCTCCAACAACCTGTAATCAGCCTAACTCAGCCTACACAAGTTGGTGTTAGTAAACAAGGGCAGTCTACACCACTGGTACGTGAGCTGTAATGCATCAGCTGTCATTGCACAGGGAGTTTTGATAATACAGCGACAACTTCTGAAAATAGATATTTGAGCTCAGAGATCTTTGGCCTCTTTAGAGAAGCCAGCTACCAAGAAAAAGAAAAAGTGTAACTTAAAATCCATTCTTGATTCAAGTACTGTATTATTTCCTGTTTTAGCATGAAATGTTGGTACATTGTCTCAATCACTGCATATCTATGAGAACTCAGTGTTCTTGGAGGATCTTCCCTTTCGTTTTTCATAAGTCTAACTACAGCTTACCCAAAGAGAGACTTCTGAATACCTTAAAATGTGCTTATTCTATGCAATTTTTTCTGCAATTAAAAAGATGTGTTGAGATGATAACTTACAAGTTAGGGTTTGTTCTTCCCACCTGATTCTTAGCCATAGTTATTTCTCAGATTGTTTACAGTTCCTTTTTGTCATTATTTTCAGGTTATCCAACAGTCTCAAAAACCAGGGGCATTGATAAGGCCTCCACAAGTAACATTGACACAGACACCCATGGTAGCACTACGGCAGCCACATAGTCGTATTATGCTCACTACTCCTCAAATTCAACTGAATCAGCTTCAGACAGGTAAGAGGTCAAGTTCCTTGGTCTACTCTGTGGGTGATAGCATTGACTGAAGTCTGGTTTAACATGTCAGTTCTGAAGTGCCCTGTAGCTGTATGATGGTGGCTGTACTGCCACTAAAATATTTGGTGCATAGTGCCATAGCAGTTTGGGTACTGGAATTGGGTGGGAGGGTCCTGTTTGAGGTGTGTGAAAGGTTGAGTCTTTGCCCCAGACCTGTTGCCATTCCTACCCATGACTGGTTTTGTAAGTCTGAATGCTGATACAAGTTTGAAGGAGTACAAATCTTTTTCTTCTTGCAGTACCTGTGGTAAAACCAGCAGTATTACCTGGAAACAAAGCTATTGCCACTGTTTCGACACAAGTAGCTGCTGCTCAGAAGAATAAACTAAAAGAACCTGGGGGAGGCTCTTTTAGGTAAGGAACCATATGTTTATTTGGGCTTGTGCTGCTTGGGCAGCCTGCTGAACTTGAGGGAACCTTTCTGTGTACTCCAGTGGTAAACTCACAAGAACTAGAGGTGGATTTTCTGTGGGCAAGTTTGCTACTTTTTAATAAAGACTTCAACAAATGTCTGTGGACATAGTTATTCCAGACTGGTTTTAGCATTTAGCTGGCACTAAGGCTAAATATGAAATCTTAAAAAAAAAAAATTCTTGTTTGGACAAGTAAACAGAATTCATTCCCCCCTCCTTCCAACACTGCTTGGTTATTCAGGTGTACAGCCTGTCTTGCAGTGATAAGGGCAGTTTATTGTTGTTTTGTGGCAGTCATGTGTCTGGTCTCTTGTTTCTCAAGGTTTTGAGACATCCTATCTAAGAAAAGATCTTGAGAAAACAAGGAGTACAAAACTGCCAAAATACTTCTAGTGCTCTTTGGAATCAAATTGTGTTAGTTCGATCATATAATAAAAACAAATTAAATGCAAAAAAGAAATGAGTATTCAAGTTTATTGGGGAGTTGTTTGTGTGCAGCTGTGGTACTGTAGTGCTGTGTGCAGATAAGCAGTAAATGTTATGATTGTAATGAGTTTTCCCTTCTTAAGGGATGATGACGACATTAATGATGTTGCATCAATGGCTGGAGTCAACCTGTCAGAAGAAAGTGCTCGGATATTGGCAACAAACTCTGAGCTAGTGGGCACATTAACAAGGTCCTGTAAAGATGAAACCTTCCTTTTCCCAGCACCTTTACAAAGAAGGATATTAGAAATAGGTATGTTGATTTTTCTGGAACTTTAATAGACAAATTTCACTGGTCTTGTGTTTAATTGAAGGCATTTTTCTTAGTAATTGATTTGAATAGTTTGAAATCGCTGGAGTCATTACCTTTTGTACATTGTGATGCTTGTGGGCAATCAGCTTAGTGTTAAAGGATAGCAAAACTATAGAGTTGCCTTCTAAAATTATAGCAATTAATTACTGGACCTGGCTTAAAATTCTGACTGTATAAACTGATAAGGCTGCACAATAATAATGACATTTGTTTTTTTCTTTTAAAAATAAATCCAGAAGCACTTTTAGTGTATTTGCTTTTTTAGAACAGATGGCTAAATGAAAAGTGTTCTTCAGCTGTTTGTTATACTGTAGTATGCAGCATTTATTAATAGATTGTAAATTTTGTTACAAGGTGATGGGAATTTTTGTTTGTGATTTCTGGTTTAGCGTTTGTGTGAGAAATACCTGAAGGCCTTGTTTTGCCAACAGCATTTAAGTGTCATGGATGAGAGTAGCCATGTGTGTAGCTGTATTGTAAAATCACTTTTTTACAACTGACTACTGTCCTGCTCATAGGTAAAAAACATGGAATAACAGAAATCCACCCCGATGTAGTTAGCTATGTATCGCATGCTACGCAACAAAGACTACAAAACCTCGTGGAAAAACTATCAGAGACTGCTCAACAGAAGAATATTACTTACAAGGTAACTGGTAAACACAAAGAAAAAGGCAAAATGGCACAAATTCAGCAGGCTGTTGTGTTGGCTGTAATGCATGACTTCAGGTGCTGTTCATTCTGTGAAGTCAGGTTGTTTATTCTCTTTGACTGATTCATCTTACATTAAGATATTAATACACATGGATGACTAGAACTCTTCATATACAAAATGTTTTTTAAACAAATGCAGAAAAACTGTACCCTCCCCTTTATTTATGTCAAATGTTTAGAATCTGAGTGATTGTACAATCAGATAGGCAGGTAAAAGCACTGCTTTGAATTCTCAGGAGACTGCTATCTGACAGATGTGTGTTCTTAATAGATGCAGATGCCTAAACGGCATTTAAAAAACCACACAGCCCGTGAAATACGTTTGTGAGGTTAAAGCTGCGATGATATTAATTTAGAAGTCAAAAATCTGATGATTCATGGAATAGAACAAAATGCTTTTAAGAATTCTAGCTGGTTTGACTGGTGTAGATACACACTTGCTATTTGTTTGAAAAGGGCAAAGTGAACATTTGAGCTTTAAATGTATATGTTCTTCACCAGTACAAGCTAACAGCTTTGTTTTTTAAGAAATGTAATGAGAAACATGTTCGTGTGTTTTCAGGATGATGAAAGATACGAACAAGCAAGTGACGTCCGGGCACAGCTCAAGTTCTTTGAACAACTTGATCAAATAGAGAAGCAGCGTAAAGATGAACAAGAAAGGGAAATTTTAATGCGTGCAGCGAAGGCAAGTGCTTGGATTTCACACGCGGCCGCGGAGTGTCGCTTTTGACGTCAAAACTGCAGAGTTTCATTTCATGCTCAAGCACTTGCAATGAAGGGGAAGACTCTGATCTTCAAAGATGGAGCTTGATGAATATGTTCCTTAGCTAGAGAGCTCTGTTCTGCTTTTCATAGTAATGTGTGTGACACGGTTGCTTTCCTGGTCTCATTACGTGTTCCCAAATTAAGGGAGGTCTTAAAGCTTAGTTACTTAGTTATATTAGAAAGAAGTTTTTTCCTGTGAGAGTGGTGGAGTACTGGAACAGGTTGCCCAGGGAGGTGGTGGATGCCCCATCCCTAGAGAAGTTCAAGGCCAGGTTAGATGAGGCCCTGAGCAACCTGATCTAGTTGGGGGTGACCCTGCTTCTTGCAGGGGAGTTGGACTGGATGACCTCTGGGAGTCGCTTCTAACCCTTATGATTCTATGATTCTACTGCACTTTGAATCATGGAAAAGATTAATTTTATAGCTTGGTGGTATTCTTAAATGGTATAGAGAGGTTACAGGTAAGTTGGAGATTAGAAATGGAATTCAGAAAGATTTTTTGCAAGCTGGAGAAATAGAATTAATAGGGAGCAGTTCATGTAAGCACAAACATAAGCATTAGACAATTTTACTCTGACCCAACTACAGGATGAATATGACTAACTAGGCAGGAGCATTCTAGCAATAAATTACAGAACCTTCCAAGGTTTCTGTTGGGTGTGTGATCTGGTATGAGCTGATAATGTCAAAATGCAATTTTAGTAATGCAGTGCTTGCATGTAATTTATGAACAACACCTTCACATCAGATGGTTCCTGTTAGACCTGAGCTGGAATGCTCTGTGGAGTTTTTGGGCCCTACACCAAGTAAGCTTCGGGAGGAAAGCAGGTTAAAGGTCTAGAAAATGTGACCTATGAAGTAAGATTAGAGACTAAATCCATCTACTTTAGAAAAGACTGGTGTTAGACATAAGTCTTTGTGGCTATTTTGCATATTCACATAATCCCCTATATTTGCTCCTAAAGTACAGCAGGGAAGACACAGGTTAGTCATTAGGAAAAGCTTAACGTTGTAAGGGTACTTGAGCATTGAATTAAAATAATTTATTTCACTGTTGGTCTAAAGAATGTATGGGATTAACAGCAGTTGGGATTTATTTGGATATAGCTGGTCTTGCATTATGTGAGAGTGTGAATGAAAGACTGTCTTCAAGTTCTTCCTTTTTCTGTTTTTTGATTTCATGTGTGATAAGACAGAACTTGCTGAAATTATTCTGTTACTTCTAAAAGTATTATATGGACAAGGCAGTTGCTAATGTAAATAGACTTTAGTCAGCTCCAGTTTGTTCAAATGGGAGTCTGACTTGTATGTGCTGGGTAGCAGAAAGAATACATTCCTAGTAAGTGCATAGTTGCACACCCAGGGATGGAGTTTTTCCAGAAAGTACAAGTCTTACTCCTTTCTTCATATGCAAAGTGTGGTTATTTCAGTTCACAGATCTGTGCAACTTGTGTCTTACAATGGTTATATTTAAGGCATAAATGCTTAGATATTACTTTGCTATTTTTAATGACGTTGAAAAGGGGGCACTTTTTCAAAAACAAATGCCTGAAACTAAGAAATGGAAAACTGCTTTTAATTTCTAAAAATTATTTTCCTCTCTTGCCCTTCCTGGGCATGATGGATATTCTCCACTTCTTGGTGAAGTTCAAGAAATACTTTCTGTGTAAAACTTAACAATCTTTAACTGCTTTTATAACTGAATTATTTATTTTCCTCTCTTTTTCCCCAACCATTCCGTGTTCATCCTTTACCAACACAGTCTCGATCTCGACAAGAAGATCCAGAACAGCTTAGGTTGAAACAGAAGGCCAAGGAGGTAAGTGTTCACTTCAACATCAACTTTTATTTTGGAAATTGAAAGAAAAATAATTAACTGTACTTGTTCTGCCAAATTCAGATGCAGCAACAAGAGCTAGCACAGATGAGACAGAGGGATGCCAACTTGACTGCATTAGCTGCGATTGGTCCCAGAAAGAAAAGGAAAATAGATTCATCGGGATCTGGATCAGGGACAGAGGTACAGTGTGATTGTAATCTTTGGTTTTGCTGTGTCCATGTGTGTGAAATCCTTCCTGTTCAGAGCTTCTCCCCTGGTTTCTGGAAGCAACAGAAGTGGATTTTGTGTTCAGATTTACTTACTCCAAGGCCAGGATGAGTTTTTAGTTTCTACATAGTGGTGTAAGGAATAAAATCTGAATTGTCATTCCCCAATTCACAGAACTGGAAGAATGTGAGAAAAGCCACTGATGTTCTCTCAAGTCTCAGCTTCTTTGGGCCACCAGAGTTTTGGGAAAAGATTGTTGTGGTTGTAGCCAGTCTAATGAAAGAGTGCAGAGTAATGCTGCTGAGGTGGTTGCAGTGGTAGAAATTAATTGCCACTAAATTTGACAGCAGGTGTTTCAGATTATAGGAAGTTGCCTGATTTCATCAGCTGTTGATTTTACCTTAATTTAGTACCTCCAAAGCAAATCAGTTTTACTAATTCCATCTGATCATAGAACCATTTAGGCTGGAAAAGGCCTTTAAGATTATCAAGTCCAGCTGTTGACTCAGCACTGCCTAGTCCACCACTAAGCCATGTCCCTAAGTACCACATCTTTTGAATACCTACAAGGATGGTGACTCAAACTCTCTTCCCTATTTCAATGCTTGACAACCCTTTCAAGTGAATATATTTCAATATTCCCTAATATCCAGTCTAAACCTGCCCTGGCACAACTTGAAGCCATTTCCTCTTGTCCTATTAGTCATTACTTGGAAGAAGAGTGTGACACTCACCTCCCTACACCTCTTTTCAGGTAGCTGTAAAGAGTGATCAGGTTTCCCCTCAGCCTCCTGTTCTCCAGGCTTAACAACCCCAGGTCCCTCAGCTGCTCCTCACAGCACGTGTGCTCTAGACCCTGCACCACTTTGTCCCCTTCTTTGGACAATGCCCTTTAGCAAGGGACCCAAACCTCAGCACAGCACTCGCCAGTGCAGCCTCACTAGTGCCCAGTACAGGGGGTGACCACTGCCCTGGTCCTGCTGGCCACGCTATTCCTGACACAAGCCAGGATGCCATTGGCCTTCTTGGCTACCTAGGTGTGCTGCTGGCTCCTAGTCAGCTGGCTGTTGACCAACACCCCCAGATTGTCTTCTGCTGGGCAGCTTTCCAGCCACTCTTCCCCACACCTGTAGCACTGCCTGGTGTTGTTGTGATGGATATTCTACTCTTCCATCTGGCCTTTTAAAAATTTCACTGTAGGTTAAGTATCTGTATGCTCCCTATCCAATTAGCTCAATATTAATTTAAATTTCAGGTAGATTGGTAGACTGCTAAACAAGTTAATAAGCATCAAAGGGTATAAAATTGCTTTCTTTGTGGAAGATGTTCAATGTGCAGTTTCTTTAATGTTTAAAATAACAAGATCTTCCTCAAAATTGTCATTTACAGGGCCAAAAGGTCTCTTTGTAGCTGAAGGATTTTTCCCTGCAGAGTTGTCTGATAACAAGCGACAGGGTAGTAATAGTTTAATAATTCTCTTTATTACTCCCTAAGCATTCAAAATTTCTAGTGTTAAAACACACTGTAGAAAAAAGCCTCGTTTCAGAAGAATTCACTTTGGTTTATACTGGATTGTTAGAAGCAGTAATTGATGTGTTCTTAATATAAAATGCTAGAGATCTGAATACTAGTAAGTCTTATATTGAAGAGAAATCCAGTCTCTTGAGCATCTTTTAAAGTAATTTTGAGTTTCAAAACTTACTAAAATTCCTGTTACTGATAATGAGACATATAAAAATAAGTTCAGAAATTACTATATTAAAGGTTTATAGGTGTGGGTTAAAATACAAAAATTGCAGGAAGTAACACTTTCACAAAGGCAGATATGTATATAAATGAAGAGGTCTCTGAGGAATATGTTGAAGAATCTTATGCAGTGTTAATGTTGGCATTGCTTACTTATGCAAGCTCAACTGCAACATTAATAGTCTGCTAATGTCACTTAGGTTATGGAATGTATTTTACCTCTACTGTGAACACTTGTTTGTATTTCATCTAAATCTGACTAATTTAGTTATCCTAGATTAATCACTTACTGGTTAACCAATTAACTGCAGGTTCCTTGGAATTGGAATCTTTTTGTCTGTTAAATTAAGAACCAGCTGCTTTTGATCTGATAGACTCACAGCTGTGCTTTTGCTGCTGTGTCACTTGACATTTTTAAATTGAGCTCCACTTGTCACCATTTGTATGCAGTTTGTAGTTAAGGCATATTACAAGAAGTGTGGAAAATAAGGTTTGTCATTACTTAGACACAGATTTGTAAATGTAAGCTTTTGATGTCTAGGAATGCTGAATCTTAATTAGATGTAACATCACTTCTAAGTAGTAATTGTTCTGTTTTGTTTTGAAATTCAACAAAACAAGTTGCTGTCAGTTTGAGTTTTATATTCATGTGATTTTATTGAGCTACCAAAAAGCTTCTTAACTTATTCCATGCCTACAGGAGTAGCAGAGTTATGTGTCTCCTGGAATTTTACCTTTGCATTTAAAGTATTACAGTCTACATAAAAAAAAAAAAACCCAAACATCAGGCTTGAGCTTTTATTAAGAAAATTAAAAAAACATGATTAAAAGATACAACTATTCTTCCTATTGTCTTGTTAGGAGTACTCATATAGGAGTACTTTGCATACTTCTCAGTCTTTTAATGGGAATTAGGTACCTAAGTTGTGCAAGGGCCTTAAACTATCCCTCTGATATCTTAACATATCCCCTGAAATCCATCCTTTGAACTCTTCTAGCTACAGATTTCGGTGATTTGATGCAAGACCCCTTGCACTGAACACTGTGTACTGCTTCACTCAGAGATCACCATTTCCAGCACAAGCCTGGATTGGTTTCATGCCATATCCCTATCATCAATATTCTGCTTTCACATGTGGAAAGCACTGTTAGTGTGAGCCTCAGCAGCTTATTCACATGGCCTTTGCACTACTCTTCTGTTTTGGCTTTTCTCAAATCTGGGGTGTCCTTATTTAGTACAATACTGTCAGACAGATGAACCTTTAGTCACTAACAGAGTGTGTTTGAACCTTCTTGTGTCACTAAGCATTGAACTTCTGTTAAAACATTATTCTAGCAAGTGAAATTGGAGGGAAAAAGCAATCCATAGGTAAGCTGTAGACATATAGCCTGTTCCTGGTCCCTTGGAACACCGTCACTATTTATGTAAATACACAGAGAGTGAGGGAAGTATCAGCCACAGGCAACTGGACAAAAAAAAAATCCCCCGCTTCCAAGTTTGAAGTGGAAATTGGCTTTCCAGTCTCTGCGTGCCATCTGCTGGTGACTGTGCCTCAGTGCTGCGCTGCAGGAGCTGGGAGGCTGCTGCGGCGTGGTGCTGGTCACTGGGGCTGCTCTGAGCTCTGCTGCTCTTCAGCTCTCCTGGCTGGACCGTGCCCCCCTGTCACCCTCGAGCCAGGCTGCACCCCTCTTACTACCCAACTACTTCTGGTGCCTGAGCACAGGACGTGGCCAAACTCCGGTCTGTGCTGGAAGAGGCACCTTCTTTCTGCATGTAACACAAGCAAGGAAATCCTGGAGTGCTTTAAAGGGTAGCACAACAGGCATGGAACAGTTGTGTTAATCGTGTGTTATGATTATCCTAATGAACTGTGTTTCCACAAGTCAAACTGTGGTAGAGTTAGCCCCAGCAGATTTGGTTTCTAACTCTCCTACCAGGCAGTGTCAATCTGAACAGCTGAAGGATGTGGGTGTCTCTAAAGATATTGAATATCACTTTTCTCCTGATTTTTCTGAAGTTACAAATATAATAATATACTACTTGTGGAAAACTACTAGTCTGTACCAAAGGGTAAATGTTGCTGAATGATGGAAAGGAATTCAGAGATGGTTAGAAAGTGTCTGATTGTGTAGCAGAGCAGCTGCTTAATATAATCCAGAGCTGGTTACAGCTGCTGTCACCAAAAGGAGATGGTACCCTACCATGAAGATAAGGGGATCTAGGATATTATTCAGGGGCATAGGGCTGCTCCCCAGTTCAGGAACTTCAGGGCTACCCTTGGGGTCTGTATATTAAGGTTGTGAAGAATAACATCTCTTCTGTTTGTTTTGGTTGCTGGGTTTGCCTGTTGTTAGTGCCTCCTTAAATAAAGAGCAGCCCTTTGGGGGTTTTGTCTATATTAAATGTCACTGAAAACATGTTCATAAAATAGTGTTTTTATAAATAAGAGTTGAAAATCAGAAATCTCTGATCTGGTAGCACACGGTTCGATAGTTTCCCGTACTTAGTCACTTAGTTCTTACCTCACCTGTCTTCTCTAGAAAGTTCTGGAGTATCTGGGAACACCACCACATTCTGATCTCTCTGTTCTCGATTCCAGGGATCTGGTACAAGCGCAGCAGTCCCAGGCAGCTCTGGAGTTGGAACAACCAGACAGTTTACGCGACAAAGGATAACGCGGGTGAACCTCAGGGACCTCATATTTTGTTTAGAAAATGAGCGAGAGACAAGCCATTCACTATTGCTATATAAAGCATTCCTCAAGTAACACGCAGGAGATCGAGGTATTTTTGACGGAGAGACGCCTGAGGACATTTTTTATATATTTGCAAATTACGCCTTTTTGTAACGAGCAAATGGGATATTGTTTAAAAAACAACCACCTCTTTCCATGGAACAGTTTTATATTCCTGTTTATAAATAAACTCTTCAGTATAAGAGAAATACATTTCTGTAACAGTGAGCGTACTTACAAGGCCTGTGGATGCTATAAAAGGACAATTAAATTTTAACTCATCTCTTGATTGAGTGGCCTTCTTGCCAAACAAGCCATATATAAAGACTGATGGAATCGTTTAGCAAATAACTAGCTACCCTTTGTCAGCCCTGTAGCAGTTTCAACATTAATTGTACATTTTAGTTCAGTTTTATTCAACTAAATCAACTATATAGGCATATGTCTACAGCAGATGACCTCATTTCATTTAGCTTTTTTTTTTTTTAAAGTGGTCAGTTAGCAAAGCAAACTGATTTTTTTTTTTTAAGAATATTTATCTTTCCCCAAAATGTTCAAAATCTAGAGGGATATACAGTTAATTTTAAACATAACCTCAATTTTAATCACATTATTGCTTATTAGAGGCCCTGAAATCCCATAAAGGAGGGTTACTTCTGAATGTTTTAGCAGCATCTGTAAAAATGCATTTTATTTGCTATAGTTTGTAAAGCTGTAAAGTCAAAAAAGGAAAAAAAGGAAAAAAAGAGAAACCTTTTCAGCATAAATATATTTTACTTGCACTGTGTTTTTTAGCTAAAGTGAAAGCTTAGATTAAATAAAATCAAAGTTGAGAGGAATCATCAAAAGACTGTTTCTCAGTGTGAATCAAGTGTTGAAAAATGGTTGGTGTATTTTGTCAGTAATTGTACATAATTTTTGGCACATAACATAAAAATGGCTATGTAAACTATAATTATTTTGCTAAAAGACTGTATGCAAGCTGTGGGCCTACTTTAAAGATGTCCAGAGCAAAGTCCCTTCTTTGTACCTATTTTTTTATTACAAATATACTAATTGGTTCTTTATATTTTCAGAGGTTATTGTATTAAATTGTCTATTGATAGTACTTTTATGACTGTAAATACTTTGGCTTTCTTTGTGTGAACTCTCATGGTAGAATTTAACTCTTGCGTGTAAACTGAATGCTGATCAGTATTTTTATCAACACCTGACAACTGTTACACCCCTTTTATTTTGTCTTTTAGGAAATCCTGTCTTTCCATTTTTTTTTCATGTAAATTTTGCACAGTTACTTGTTCATATGTAAATATTTTACTTTCAAAAATGAAGTTTTTAATTGCTATTGTTTTATATAGGATTGAAAGAAAATTAACTCCTTTATTAAAAACAAATTTATCTGTATTTGCTAATGTATTTTTCTCTCTAAATCTTTTCTTCTCTTGAATTTATTTTTCATGGTACAGTAAAAGTTGAGTCTACCTGAGGGGATACTGTTTCCTAAAGATGCACTTTGGGTTTTTTTTTTTTATATTGTTTTGTTTTGTCAGTGTTTTGGAGATATGTAACTTTAGGAATCTTGAAGTGTCATTGTTGTCTGGGACAAAAGATCAGTGGATAGTGGGGTTTGTTTTTTAAACAGGGGATGTTTCTGAAGAGATCTTAGAAGTGTTTTGGTTTTGTCTAGCTGCAGTTTGATAAAACACCGTCCCCTTGAGGGCAGCCTGTCCCCTCAAACACAATCCACAGGATGGTTTTCAGGAGGTGTGACAAACCACAGCCCTTGGAGCACAGCTCTGAAAGTGCAATCAGGGATGTGCTTTTGATCATGGGTGAAAATCTGCAGAGGTGTAGTTCTGATGCTCTGTACTGAATGTTTAACTTCTGTTCTGTTGGGGTTTTTAATTCACCCTTTCAAATAAATTCACAATTGTGAGGGCCTCATCCTGCTATTAAATTAATAGAAGAATCACATTAAATGGATAATTATTTATTGTGTACAGACAAATCTGTCTACATGCCCCTGCCCCAAGCACACTACTACTGAACTGGCACCCGTCCCAGCGCTGACTCAGCCCACGTGAAGAGACCGGAGTGGCTCCTAGTGACACCTCACGTGACACTTAACTTGAAGATTTTAATTGTTTGCAAACTCCACACTGTCCTTCAGGTTGTGTGATGTTATTAAGTGGAAAGAAATTACTTTGGTTTTTAGTGAAAACATTATCACAGCTTTCCATTAACCAGCACTGGTGGTAAATACAAAGAGCTTCTGGCTGACCAGCGATGGAGCACAGGATCTGCAGCGCTGCAACAGGTGAGTTGGGAAGGAACCAACCTTCAGATATCACTTCCAACAGCGAGGAGGGGGTAAGACTTATTTGAAAAATCCAAGTTGCTCCGTGGTGTGTTGTGCTTTGTGCTCCCTCTTTGGTAGAGGTAGTGGCATAGAAATACATGGGAGAGGCCAGGGGAGCTGGGAAGAGGAAGAGCTCTTCCATAAGACCATAGCTCTTGAATTGGTTTTAAACAATGTGTTTTAAGTGCTCAGTGAGTCCTTGGTACAGCTTTTCACAGCTTTCAAAGCTTTCAGTCTCAAAAGTTGGTGTCCACAGAGTTCAAAATTGTGTCATTTTTGACTGGGACATTGTTGGTGCTGCAGTGAATGCTGCATTGTGGGCATGCTCCTGGGGGGAATGTCCTGGGTGGTCAGTTGATGACTTTGTGCTTTTGGGCAATTTTTTTTTTTTTAATGATGAAATTGTTAGCTCATAAGCTTTATGTTTCAGAGCAAAGTTGTAACTGGGGAAGGATGGTGTTTACAGGGCAATGCAGTGTACAGCAGCACTTCTCTTGTAATAGGGGCATGTAAAGAGAGGAACTGGTTTGTTCTGGCCCCACACACAGCTTCCCTAAAGAGCAAGAGCTAGGGTACAAAGACACTGACTGTCCCTTCATCCTCTTCCAAAGAATGGGGCAACTTCTTCATAGCATCCTCCAAACTAGAGGAATGTGTGCTGGAGACTGCTCTGGCTGGGAGACCTTCCATCAGGCAACCCAAGATGTTCTATCATGCTTTTTACTGTACTTTCAATCTCTCCTTTACCAGCATTTGTGTGTGTGACCAAGAGGTGGGCTCACTGCTCTGTTTTACAAGTCTTGATGTCTCTGTGTTTTTATTTTTAACACTTTGGAGCAGATAGTGCATAGCTCTAATGCTCCTCAGCTGTTGCTGGTGTTCTTACTCCAGCACAAACATTCAGTGGAACAGATAGGATGTAGTTTGGCACTCTGAATTCAGCCTGGGTTTTGTATTTTGAAGGTGTATAATTAGGTTTTCAGGGAACCTGTTGAAATAATGAGATGCAAGCATGAACACTGATAAATGCCATCAAATGTACAGCAATTAAGATTTTATTGGATATTTTAATCTGATCTAAGAAGTTACCCTGTATTTCTGAAACTAGATTACTGACAATGGTGTGAGGAGTCTAATGCAACGATGACTCAAACCATCTATATTTACAGTTATTTGTCTGTCTGCAGAGAAGAGTCTGAGCTCCTGGGGTAAGTCCTGTAGGACAGCAGCTGGCTGGGACAGTCACACAACCAGAGTGACGATTCCAGCAGTATTTGTTTCCCTGGAGCACGTACATACATACACCCACGTGTCCAGGTGAGTGTGTAAACATTGATGTTGTGAGTAGAAGTTGGGAGAGGTTTCCTCTTCATGTGCTTGTGTAAAAATCCTCACACAAGCATTAGGGCTTCAGGAAAGTGCAGGTCAGTGTACTGCATCAAAATAGGGTATGAAGTGTGGAGAGGGAAAGATTTGGGTACTACAGGTTGGTCCTAACTGGTAGATTTTTTGGGAGTGTTGTGCAAGCAGCACCGTGTGTGAGTTTGGCTTCTTTGTGTTTTGGGATGTTTGTTAGCAAGTGACCTTTCCATGTTTGTGAGTGTTGCCAGGATGATAAGTTTAAGGAGAAACTTGAAGGGATAAATGGGGAGGGCAGCACACCAACACCTGCTCTGCCTTGTCAACCTGCTCTTTATTTGCCCAACACCTGTCCCCTCTGCAGGCATGTGCCCAAGTTGACCCAGGCAGAGCATCCCACAGTCTGCAAACTGGGACTGGACTTAAAATTGTACTTTAATGGCACAGATCTGTCCTCCCCTGCAAACTTGTTATGGCCAAAGCCTCTCTACTCTCCCATCACCATCCTTGGACCAGAGACCAGAGTGAGCCAGGACCCCTTTGATTTGCACAGTGATGATCTTACCCAAGGATGCTGAGCCGTGAGAACAAGAGTTGGCTCTTTCAAACTCACTTTTGGGAGTTCAATCCTGGTCCTTGTATTTCTGTGGCTCCTGAGAGAAACTTGCTCCATGCTCAGCTTGTTTGTTGTTGTTTTCTGTAAGGGGCTGGGCTGCACTCCTGGGAGTTCCCCTGTTCTGAAGTCAATAGCAGACTTGTGCAAACAACAGGAGCAGCGTTTGGGCTGTGATATGTGCTGTGTTTCTGTAAGAGTCCTGAATAAATGCATAATAAATCTCGCTTTTACAGCACTGTAAAAGTACTCTCTGGTTTTACTTGAGCACTTAGGTGCTTTTCAATCCAATAACAAAATTAAGTTGCCAAAAAAAGAGAGAGAAGTTGCTTTCTGGTTTACTGTGATGCTTTCTGTGCTCTGCACAATTATTGTGGTTTGGGCTTTGAAGAACAATATATTTAACTACTTGGGAGCCCAACGTGGTGATGTTTAGATACAGCCTCTTGAAGAGAAAAATCAAAGTCCTGATGTCATCTTAGATGTGTTGCTGTTTAGTCCCCAGAATCCCTTATTCCATTTTGAGAGGGAAAAATCCAGGTAAGTTGTGGGCAAGCCCCTTCACCTTGAGGTGGAATTGGTGGGATTGATTGTTCTTGTCTGAGAAACGAGAGTTCAGTGCCTAAACAAGTTAGGTGTTCTCACTCCTCAGGCTGATGCACAGCAGTGGGGTATGATTTGATGTGGGATTTTTCCTTTTTTGTTCTTTTTTCATTATTCTTGAAAGGTAGGAATAGGTTTTGTGTGTGTATGCTTATCCTTGATGCAGGAATTTCAAAGTCCCTGTACAGCCCTAAAATAGTTGTGTTGGCAGAGGTGAGCACTGTTCCCATCCAGCTGCTTTCCCCCCAAAATCCCAGCAGGGATCTGTCCCTCCTGTCCCTGCAAGGCCAGTTGTGCTGCAGCCTAAAACTAGTGAAACTCCCCAAAGCTCCTCATTCCCTGATTGAAAAACCCCCAAGAGCTCATGTGGGCATGGGTGTGAGTGGGAGCTGGTGGCTGGGGAGGAGGGATTGAGCAAGACCCCCTCTCCCCAGTGCTGCACCCCCACCATCAGAGTGGACAGCCGAGATGCAGCGTGGGGATGGGTAAGCTGGAAGCTTTGCTCTGTGGGACTGTGCCTGAGGCTGCCCATGCACTTAAAAATACATAAATTAAAAGAAAATAAATAGCAGAACCAGGCACCTGGTACCTACACAACACAAAGCAGGTCTGTGCGAGCATCCCTGTCACCTTGGCAACGGCAGCAGGCAGGGAGCATGGGGAAGGGCTGTGTGTGATGGGTGAGTGGGTGCTGTCCCTGGGGGAGGCGAGGACAGGACTTTCCTTCCCCCATCCAGGGCCAGCATCACACCCCTGAGATGCTATTTAGGGGTTCCATAGGCCCAGGCAGATTCCTCTGTGAGTGGATGAAGCTGCTTTGCCAGGGCAGAGGAAGGTCAGGAGATGTTGTGTGACCCCAGGCTCCTCATGGCACGGGCACAGCTGGGCTTGTGCCTCCCCCAGCCCCCTTTATTTACATGTGTACATGTGCATACAATGTGTGTATGCATTTAATGCTTATTAGATGAATCCAGACCTATATCTATGTCTAGAGAAATAAAAATGTCTGTATATTTGGCAGGGAAGCTCCATTCTCCCCCTGACTTGGTGACCCAGCAGATCTCCTCTATCTCTGGCCCTGATTTTGCTGAATCAGGGTGTGTGGGTTGTCACCCAGAGCTGCTTGGTGCTGAAAAAGGGAATGGTTTTGGAATTGGGTAGCAAAGAGCCTCTTGGATGTTTCACCCTGTGAATGAAAGATGTGTGATGGGGTGCTGCTGCACACATGGGGTGCTAATAGATGTTGCAAGAAAATCTACTGGTTTGGGGCTTTATTTTACTGTGAAAACTGGGGCTGTTCAGCCTTGAGAAGACTGAGAGGGGATCTCATCAATGCTTACAAATATCTGAAGTGTGGGAGACAAAGGGAGATGGCCCCAACCTCTTCTCAGTGGCCTGTGGGGACAGGACAAGGGGCANTAACCAGTGAATGTTTCTGTTGTATTTTGTGGCTGGATTTGGAAGGGGAGGGGGAAAAAAACTGTTGGCACAGTAGTTCAGCACTTGGCATGAGTTTAATGGCAGAAAGCTCTGGTCAGCGTGGAGTTGGGTGGGGGTAAAGATGTTGACCCTGAGGTTTTGGTACCCTGAGGTTAAGGGGTTGAGAGGGAAACAATGATTTCTAGAAAAAAAAAAAAATTAAACCAAGCTTGTGAGGGTCGCAGAGGCAGGAGGCTCCTCGCTGTCCCGTGGGGNTCTGTTGTATTTTGTGGCTGGATTTGGAAGGGGAGGGGGAAAAAACTATTAGCACAGTAGTTCAGCACTTGGCATGAGTGTAATGGCAGAAAGCTCTGGCCAGCGTGGCATTGGGTAGGAGTAAAGATGTTGACCCTGAGGTTTTGGTGCCCTGAGGTTAAGGGAGAGGAAAACAATGATTTCTTGAAAAAAAAAATTAAATTAAACCAAGTTTGGGAGGGTTACAGAGGCAGGAGGCTCCTCGCTGTCCCGTGGGGATTAACGCAGCATCCCCAGCCTGAATCCCCGCCTGCATCCCTGGAAGGGAACCCTCGGCTGGAAAACCCTCTGGAACTGGCTGTTCCTTCCTCAAGGAGCTGCCGTGCCTGTCCCCCGCTCGGCTCTCGGCTCCACGGGCGGCAGGTGGTGCTCTGAGCCCGGCTACGCCGCGACCGAGCCCTCAGCCCTCCTCCTCCTCCTCCATCCCTCCTCCGTGAGACACAGCCCTGCTGAATTATTAATTTGCCGAGTGCTAAATAATAGAAAGTGGGGAGGGGAGAAAGGGAGGAGTGTAGCTCGCTGTGGTAGAGGGAAAACCAAACCTCCAATTAATAGAAAGAGGAAAAAAAGACGAGAGTCCCCTTGTACTTCAGCAGACTTGGATCAGAACGGGTGTCCTGGTATTTACNAGCTGCCGTGCCTGTCCCCCGCTCGGCTCTCGGCTCCACGGGCGGCAGGTGGTGCTCTGAGCCCGGCTACGCCGCGACCGAGCCCTCAGCCCTCCTCCTCCTCCTCCATCCCTCCTCCGTGAGACACAGCCCTGCTGAATTATTAATTTGCCGAGTGCTAAATAATAGAAAGTGGGGAGGGGAGAAAGGGAGGAGTGTAGCTCGGTGTGGTAGAGGGAAAAACAAACCTCCAATTAATAGAAAGAGGAAAAAAAGACGAGAGTCCCCTTGTACTTCAGCAGACTTGGATCAGAACGGGTGTCCTGGTATTTACCTGGTATTTATTATTATGTCAGTGGTTTTTTGGAGGGCACTGATGGCTCTGAGCTCAGGTACAAGCTGGGGGAGGTGGTCGAGGTGCAGAAGGGAGGGAGATGATAATTAGAAACGTTTAAAAACGGGACATGGATGTTCAAAGGTGACTTGTGGTGATGGCAAGATGTGAGGAAATCCCTGTCAAGGAACAAGGTACCCACAGAATTGGTGTTTTTACCACCACCTCTTAATTCCGCCTTCTTTCAAGTGCTGTGATTTCTCCAAGGGACAAGTCTATAAGGCCTGGTGGGAGATGTGCTTGAAGAGGGGTGAGGTAAGTTGATGCCAGGAGCTGTGGCTGTTGGAGAGAGAAAATCCCACAGGAATGTCTCAGGAATGTGCTTTGGGAGGTCTGGGTGGAGAGGGCACTGCTGCAGGGCAGGGTCTGTCCTGGCTCTTGTTGCCATTAGCTTTCTGGTTGCTTCTGGCCTTTGCAGGACAACTTCTGCACATGGAGGAGGGGGCTGCTGTGGGTTTCCCTCCTGCCCAGTAGTCAGCCAGGCTCCCTGCAGGTCCTGGCCCTAAATCCCTGTTAGCCTGTGCTAAACCGAGAGGCAGTGGGATTTTTTTTGGGGGATGCCATGATGGGGGACAGATGGACACAGGGACAGCAGTGGTGTGACCCCATTTCTACCCCATCCATCCATGCTGGCAGAGGGTTGAGACCCCATCTCTCTGGGTCACTGCAGACCTCCAAACTGCTCCCAAAACCACGCTCTGATGTCACCCTGCAGCTCAAGGACTGGCTCAACCCTGGCTGCTGGAACCATCCATGTCCTGGCCCTGACTGCCACTTCGATTCCAGGTCAAAACACCCCACAGGCAGCAGCTTGGCAGGGAATTGCTGTTTTCTAGGTCATTAAGTCCTTTGCTCTTTAGTCCTTTACCTTCTGAACACCCCCAAGGTGTGTTATAATCACCCCAAAATGCAGCCATTAATTGTTCAGTGTCCCTGGGAGGGAGGAAGAGCAGAATCACATTAAATAGCAATAATCAAGAGCTGCTGTAACAAATGAACTCAAACCTACTTGACAGGAGGAAGCAGAGGTGCCGCCTCGCTCCCACAAAGGGCCGTGTTTAGTGGTAATCTTATTTGTAATCTAATCAATATGTTTACTGAAGGAGAGAATATCATCAAGTATTACTTTAAGACACTTAAGGGATGTGACACCGTTCACATCTCGAATGTAAACATGTTTGTTGACTGCATTTGCTAACAGGAAAACGGTGCTATTTCAGCAGGGGTGGCAGAGGGGCCTGTCTGGGGAGTGGGTGTCTTGCTGTGGTGGGGATGCATCCTGCTCAGGGTGTTGGGGATGCACTACCCCATCTGACCCTCTCTAGCTCCTGGTCCCACCATCTTCAAGCAAGAACCATGCCCCTTTTCCAGGCTCATGGGTGGGCAAGTGACCTCCAGGCCACGGAGGCTGATGCTGATGTCTGCCATGAGCCAAGCCCAGGTCTCCTGTCCTGTGAGTTTGGAGACATTCATCTCATGAAGGTGATGTCAAAAGAGTTTATTTTTCTATAGGAGAGCAATATATTGTTAAAGAACCTCAACCAGAGCTTCCCAACCAGGAAAGACAAGTGATAGTGTCCCTCCTTCGGCCTGTCTTCTGCCTTTGCAGTTTTGATTCACACTGACACTGGGTTGAACCTCTTGACATGGGTCAACACTAAATATAATGAACCAGGAGCGTTGCCCTGTTCCCATCAGAGTGACCCCATGCTGAGCAGAACCAGACTGGGCTGTGTGGGGCATGGGGCTGGGGAGACCAAAGACAGGGGGAGGAGGAGCGTGGGCAGGAGCTGGCAGGGCTGTGGGCAGGACCTGCTGTGGCACTGAGGGCAGCTGCTGCAGCAGAGTTTAAAGGTTTGAGGAATCCCCTCTCTGAAGGAAGAGGGTCTACCAGCATGGAGGAACTGCTGCTGGAAGTGGGAATGGTCTGGTGGAAAGCCCCTGGCTCTGTATGCCTCCAGAGAGGGAAGGGTGATGGTTCTGCCCTGCTGTGGGGGCAGGCAGGGGCCAGCAGAGCTTGTGCCCTCTGGGGAGGGTCCAGGGGCAGCCTGTTGGCTTTGGGTCCTGCCGTTGAGGTCTCTCTGGGAGCTGAGATCTCCCCTCCAAAGGTGTGATGGGGAATGGTCCCAAAGTCCCAGGGCTGTGTCACATGCCGTGGGAGCGGCTTGTTGGCACTGTTCTGCAAGGGTTTGCAGAAACACCAACCAGCATGGAGATGAAGCTGTGGGGCAGAGCTGTGCCCCCAGGCAGCCCCAGCTGAGGTATGAGTATGAAAAACTGGACTTTTTGTGTGTGTGTGTTCAGGAAAGTTTGGAGGTTTTAGTAAAAACTTATGGGCAACGTATTCCATCCATAACCAACAATTAGGCTCTAGTGCACCCAGTGGAGGAGTTTCCCACTCACCCCAGGCAGTTAGAAGGTACCTTTTATCCTGAAACATGAGGGTTATGTGTTTAAAAGTGTATAATGTTTCCCTTATAAAATTTTTATCCTGTTTAATGTATCCCAAAGCTCCTTGAAAACTGAAAATACAAACTCTGGAGGTTTGGATGCGGTTGGAGAGGAAAGGGATGGCTGGTTGGGTCAACACAACCCTGCAGCCTGGCTGTGGGGGGATGTAGGATGGGTCCTACCAGGGTACAAATGTGATCTGAGAGAGGCAGGATGGGACCATCCTGAGAGGTCTCTGCCAGTTATGCCAAACTCCTGGAGCATCTTTCAGGGTCCAGAGCCCATGGGATTGTGCAGGAATGCATCCACCCTGCTGCTGCAAAGCACCTTAAATCTGAGCTAAACTGACAAGGAACTGGTAGGAAAATAAAAACAACACGAAAAATAAATGCTGGCTGTTTAATTATTTAAATTAAGACTTATTTGAAAGCTGTGTTTGCTGCAAACACCCCTCCTCTCCTTTATTTTTTAATGAGCTTCGGTGCATTGAAAGGGGGGGAGGGGGAGGAAAGAATCCAATAAACTCCCCCTTGTAGTTTCTTGACATGTTTAATTAAACAGGTAGGAAAGTTTAAGGGATATTGGAGGGGGAAAGGCAGGAGAGGTGTGATGTATCAGGGATGTTTTTCCAGAGGACAGGGAGCAGCTTGCTCCCCCACCCTGGCTCAGACATGCTCTTCCCTCCTCACCTCCACTCGATTCCCCCTGACCATCCCGTGCTGGTGCAACTTGGCTCTTACAACCCATAAGAAACCAGGATCAGCCTCTGTCATCCCGTGCCAGGCAGCAGCACGGAGCTGGTTTTCCTGCTGTCTGCAAGCAGAGAGCAGTGTCCCCACGCTGGTTTCTCCTCAAACCTTCTGTCGGTATGCAGGGACACCCACACTCAGATATGTCCCTGTCCCTGCCCATCCTTACAGCATAGATACTCAGCTCCCACACCCCCTGACTAGGAGGAACCAGCCCAGGTCCATCACATCCAAACCCCAGGACTGCTGCTGTGCAGGGAGAGGGCTTTGCTTTAATTCTGTTGCTATCAGCTGGACTGAGTCAGGCTGGGACAAAGGCTGCAGATACTACAGTGTGTGTATACCTTAAAAAGCTGGGTGTAGATGCTAATGTTACCAGTTGTCACCATGCTCTGAGAAATGTGGCACAGAAGTAGTGAAAATATAACAGATATTTTAGATTTGCAGCCTTAATAGCCTTACAGCACGTTCTAATTATTATATATCTATCACATCAGTATACTGCAGCACTGGTGGTGTTTTTATTTAGCCCCATCTGGTGTATGATAACAGGCTCCTGCTCCCCAAACACACATGAATTGGGAAGAAATGGAATCTATACTTCTGCAGAGGATTTCCTGGTCACCCCGAAACAAGCACATGTGGTGTCACAGCGCGGCGGATCGGAGAACGCGCGTCTGGGAGAGCCGAGGGGTGGGATCACCCCCCCAGGACCTCGCCTGTAGCCTGCAGGTTGGATGTTGATGCTGTCAATGCTGATCCTTTGGCACTTATCCTGTACCCAGGGGCACAGGGTGGTTTTAGGGTTTCTCTGGCTTTGCAGGAGATGCTGGGAATGGAAGGGACCCACAAAGGGACACTGGGGATGGAGAAATGAGGGGGAAGGGCCAGAGAAACACCCTGTGACTGTGGGCATTGGGGAAGGTGTAAATATGGAACACCGAAAGGGATCCTGCTCACTGTTGGCTCATTTGCAAGGAGTTTCTGAGTTCCTCAGCTGTGCAAGGGAGAAAATGGCTTTGCATAAATGGGGAAAAACAGCAAAATAAATTCCCTGCTTGCTTGTCCCCTCCCTGCTGGCTGATGCTCCCCTGGGACGTGCATCCTCCGCCAGCGAGCGCGGTGCAGGGCCGTGTGGATGCTGCCAGCCCTCACTGCACCACCAAGTGCAAATGGGACAAAACCAGGGGGTGTTGCAGGACACGTGTTCACTGGGAGGAATGAGCTTTTGTATGGGGAGAGGAATCCATTCCTGAGCTGTGTGGGATGGAGATGACACCTGTGCCTCCCTATTGATGTCTGTGGGTTCGGGGGGGTTTCCCAAGGGGTCTGGCTCTGCCCCAACTGTTCTGACTCGAACTCTGAGGCCAGAAAGGACAACTGCATCCCAGGCTCCCGCACAAAACCAGCTTGTAGCTCCATGCAGCTGGTCCTGCACGAAGAGGTGGGCTTGACCAACCTGTAGGACAGCAGATGAGGGAGGGGCTGTGCTGTATTTACCTCCAGAACACTTCTGAGCCTATGCTTTCTTCTAAACAAAGAGTAGCCATCTGGGTTCTTGGAGATCAACGCATTCTATTCATCACCTCCAGGCAGGTACTGGTTCCTATTAATGTTTTCCCCACCTTATGATTAATTAAGGCCATCAGACCATTTTGTAACCATGTGTGATGCACCCATATCAGGCCAGCACATCCCTGCTGTGGGCTGGAGTCTCGCCATCAGCTCCCTCCTGCTCCAGGGCAGGAGCCACCTCACGTGGGACCGTTCCCTGCACTCTCTTGTGATGCTTTTCTTTGGTTTAAGATTAGGGAGCTGAGGAAAGGCCCTGGAAGCTGCTCAGCATCAGCCCAAGCTTGGAGCATCTGCAGGAGCCAGGCACCTTGCTGTGGAGTGACCTCTGTCCAGTCTGAGCCTGGTGGTCCAGAGCCACCCGAACAGCAGAACATCTCCTGAGGTTTCTTTGCTGTCGTCCCCACACTCTCAGCACTGGCATCATTGAGCTTGGCTTGGTGTCACATTCGATTCTGATGCAAATAACCTCAAAATCCTTTGAAGGGCACGGCTGCCCCTAAACAGATTGTAGAACCTCCACCTACCTCTCTGTTACGTTTAAATCAAACTTCTCTGAATATATTACACCGCAGAGCCATATGTTCAGTGCCACTTCCCTCGGTGTGTCACGTATTTCACCGGCTATAGGCTTCCTGAGATATATGGACATTGCCAAGAACAGGAGCGGTGGCCGAGTCCTCCTCCCGCTGCGGTGAGAAACACATTTTCAGATGGCTGAGGAGGCGGTTGGGTGGGAGTGGGCTTGATGGGCAGCCCCTAAATGCCACTCAGGAGCATGGTCCCCCTCAGTCTCACTCTGTGACCCCTTTCCATGGGGATGATGCCTGGCTGCTGGTTGTTCCTCTCACAGGAAATCTCTGCAGGTTTCTACATCTCTCACTGCTTGGAGATTTATGGCCTCATGCAGAGGTGGTTTTGCCACTCCAGGTCCCCACTCCTGACCTGTTTGCTGGTACCCCGGGTTTGTTGGGTTCTTGAGTCCCCCTGTGCCCATCCCAAGTCCTCAGTATCGCCCTGTCCCACCCAGTATCTTCCATGTTTTTCAGTTTCCAGGTAACTCTGGGGCTGGTAAAGGAATTGGAGTGTTTGAGACAAAGGCATCAAAGGTGTGAGTAAGTTACTGCAGTTGTGGGGGGTAAACATTGTCCCTTCCTGAGAACAGGCTCTGCTGATGACCTGTCAGGTCTCACCTTCATTCCTACTGGCATTGTCTCCATGGGGCCATCAAGTCCCTGTCCCCGGGGTTTGGACTATATCTCCTGCTCTTCTCCCAGTATCTCCACACCAGGACAAGTCCCTCTCCTGCTCATTTTTACACCCTCCTTTGCTCCTTCATTGTTTTTTGCACCCTTTGGCTGTAGCTACCCCTGAGAAGGACTCACTGCCATCCCCGTGGGTGACACAGCCATCGTTTCTGGGACCACTCAGTGTGTGTGGAGGTGCTGGTCCCAGTGCTCTTCCATGGGGGCTGCCTGGCTCCATGCCCCACAGCAGCTCCAGCACAGGCAGGACGGTGCCAGGTCCTGCCGAACGGGCGCCGTCGAGTGCAATTACGGCTCTGAAATGTACTTCCCTGTGAATACCTTCCAGTACCGGCTAATACATGCTCTGATGTTGGCACTGCTTCTGCTAATATTCCTGCCAGCAAATCCTCTGCCCTGCTTGAATATTCATGGAAGTGAAGAGAGGCACAAGCCTAAATGAGGTGAGTTCATTAAAAAACTCCAGCTCAACATTCAGCGGGTGCTTCTTGCGGCCCTCACCCAGGCGTTAGCTCCTGCGCTCGGTCCCTTTGGGTCCGTGTTTCGGACTCCTGAGGAAATTTTCTCCATTTCTCCCTCACTGAATGTGCAAACTCCCACCACCCCCCTCCAATGTCAGTGTGTTTGTATAAAACCAGCAACTCTCCATGCTGTGCTTTGCAGCCGAAGGATTTGTCTCCCCTGACTCTCAGGGCAGTGACGCTGCCTTCGCCTCGGCGAGCGTGGCTCAGAGCACGCGGGGATTGACATCGTTCTTGCCAAGGCAAACTCTCATTTGGACCTGTCCAAGGAAGTCGGTGTGCTGGTAATTAAATGCCTATCACACCTCCTTTAACCTCGCTTAGGTGGAGTCAGAGCGCTAGAACAGCCTGCAAGAGGCAGGAAAGGCTCATTTGCACCTTGAGATGCCCGTGTTCCCGAGATCAATGCTGCCTGCGTGGAACAAAACCATAAGCACCGTTCAAGTGGGGTTTCTTTATGTAGTTCTTCTTTTACATATCGGGTTTATGTCTGATTATATAGTGACTGAGGTGCAAGCTAATGCAGAAGGAGCCTCTGATGCATTAACTCCTGGCTGGCGGTGCCGCCAACCCGGCTCGGCTGTGCTTCCCTGTGCTCGCTCCACTGCAGCTCTCCTCCTCTTCCTCCCCGGGGGGACCATCACAACTGTCCCACCTCTGGCTTTGTGGTGGTTCAAACCATGACCCACCCGTGAGCCCATGTTGGTCTGGGAAATGAGCAAGCCCAGATTTGCCCAGCTACTGCTCTGCCCACGGTGCTGTTGGGGTCACCTGGAAGCAGCGACCCCAGTAACCCAGGAGCCACTTGTGAGGAGCTCTAATTTTCAATTAGCTGGGTAAAAGTGTGGTGAGTAGTTCTCAGCCCAAACTGAATCAAGCACCCAAGAGCACCCTTCCCTCTCTCCTACATCCACCACCACCATCTCCCCTCTGCATCATTTAGCACAGGACATTTTTCCTTTTAATTGCTGACAGACACAATCCTTGTAGTTTAAACTTTGCCAGTGGATGGGAGGAAAGGGCTGTCTTCTGGTTTTGATTTAAAGAAAGGCTTTGCTGTTGTGAGGGTCTAATCCATAAGCTTTCTTGGGGTTCCATAGCCCCTCCTGTGCCGGGCTGGCTATGTGCAGTGCAGCGAAGGATGTGGGGAACTTAATTAGAGATACAGCATTGCATTGACTCAGGGAGAGGGGTCCTGGAACAAGGTCACCAGGACACACTGTGACTAGAAAGATGCCACTGCTGGACATGGAACACTGAAGGAGTATCAGTGTCCCATTTATGGAAAGTTTCAAAGTCCCTCCAGGATCCTGCAGAGACCCTGGGTAAATCAGAGATCAGGAGACAAGCGGGTGCTGTTGCATATGCAACATGTAATTTGGGCAGACAGCCCACCCCAGGCGAGGGACACCCCGTACTGATGGGTGCCCTTGCCAGGGCCAGACCCAGGGACAGGGATTTTGGGTCACCATGTCCTGAGGTGGCCTTTGCAAGTGAGAACAAGAGCCTCGGTGGCACAGCCTGTGGAGACAGCCAGCAGCGATGGCCATGGGCGGGGCTTGGGACAAGACCCCAGATGGTTGCTTTAGGGACCTCCAAGTGCAATGCACAACCAAAGAAATGGAATCCACCAGTAGCCTTGGAGACAAAGCCCTGTGAAGGAGGTAGAGTTCTTCTTGGCTGTGGGCTGAGCTTGCCACTGTGGAAAGCTGGAGGAGAAGGTGGTGTAACCTGCCCTCATTACCAACCTCCTATGTCCAGCCACAGGTCCCATTTGGTGAGGTGGCTTTGAACGTGCTGCTTTGTCCACTGAAGCCCATGGTGGAAGAGTGGGAGGCTGGGAAGGGCTGGAGGAAGGGACTGGTGGTCTTACCCCCACACACAGCTCCCGCAGCCGCACGCCCTGATTTTCTTGTGGAGGCCCATGGAAATAGGGATGACTGTGATTAACTGCATGGGTTTTGTTGGGGAGCCTTGGACCTGTCAGCAAAGATGGGAGAGTGATGGAAAAAGAAGAGTGTGAGGAAGGGAGTGGGGAGGTGAGAAGCACTGTCGAGATGCTCCTGGCAGACTCGGAGGAGGCGACGGTGCGGGGGCAGATGTTTCCCACCACCGCTCAGGCAGGCAGGGAGAGGATGGGAGGTCAGTCTCCTTCTTGGGGAGAGCTTTCTTTTCAACAGAAGCTGTGATTGCCATGTGTAACATCAGCTCAGCCCCCAAAGCACTGATGGGAAGGACATGCATTAGTGAGGGGCTCTCCTCAGCAGCCCATGGAGTGTTTTGGCGACAGAAGTGTTTGACTCGTAGGTGTGATGTAGAGCAGAATATCAGGTTGTGCTTTGGGTTTGGTTGTGCTCTGGGTGTCTTAGTGGGAGCAGACACTGAATGGACTGGAAGCTATGGCTCAGTGAGGAGTGAGCTTCCAAAATCCCTGTGTGTGGAGCTGAGGGGAGCTCTGGAAATAAGGACTGGCCACACAGGACCTGGGGACAGAGCAGGCAGGTGCTGCTGCCTGTCTGCCGCCAGCACATCCCGGTTGCTTTGTGCTTGGATCCCCCTCAGTGAGCATCAGGTGTCTGTGTGCTCCTGGCTGTCGATAGCTGACCCAGGTGTGCAGTTCCCCGAGTGCTGAAGGATGAAGGAACCCAGAGCAAAGAGCTGATACCAGCTCTGCCCTCTGCCCTCCTGCTTCGCAGAGCAGAGCTGGGGAGTGCTGCGCATCAGGGGCTCACCTGGACCTGCCTCCAGCCCGAAGCCTGGGGTTATCCCTCAGCTGCCATCGTCCCTCCCCACCCCCTGCATCCCAGAGGATGAAGCAAAACCTGTCTGGATCAGGTGTTTTTTGTAAACACAACCTCAACACCACCATGCTCTAATACAGCACCCCCAGTTCTCTGCTGGAGGTTCTGTAGTGGAGGCTTCTAAAAAAACAAAGGGTGTGGGGGGGAATTTCTGGCATTATTTACAGTTAAAAAGATTGGGTTTGACACATTTATGGCTGAGACAGGAACAATGACTTACGGCAAATCAATTTACTGCATTTGACTGCGACATCTGCGCTGCCGGGGATTCGATGGAGGATTGACGGGGATATTTGCTGGAGGGGTGGGAGATGCTGCCGCCATCGGCATTACAGCCATCCAGAGGGCCAGGCTGGAAAACTGTGGCTCTCTCAGCGTGCTGAGGGCTCAGCCCAGCCCCACTGTGCCTCTTCACCTTTCCCAAACCTCGGGTACCACTGTCGGGGCTGGGTTGGGATGAAGCTGGAGCGGTCCCTCTGTGCTGAGTCAGCATTTTCCTTAGCTTTGCCAAACTTTTAGGTTTGTTTTCCATCCCTCCCCCTTTTCCTTACAGCCCATTTGGATGCCTGGAAACAGAGATGTTTAAAACTGAATTTATGCTACAAAGTGGTATAGATAAGAGAGGGGGTGAGGGTGGTTGGGGGTGGGGTTGAAAAGCAGCCTTGTAATATATTTTTTAAAATTTTTTTTTTTTTTTTTGCTGATGGCAAGTGGTAAGCATGTTTTATTTATGCATTCAGGGATCCGCCAACGTTGTGTTTTCCCCCTGACTGATGCATTGGCGGCGGTGACAGCTCACACCGGAGCGGCTGTGCGCGAGGCGTGTTCACCCGCCGCAGACGCCTTCCCCACACTGACAGGGAATTATTCTGCACCTTGAACTGCTGCTCGGTTAATGCAATGCAAATTATGCCTCTTTATTAAAAATGATTTTTTTTAAAAAACCCACAACATGCAGATTAGGGTTTTTTTTTTTTTTCAATGAAAGGGTCCAGAGGCTTTTCTGAGATGGGAAAAAACAAGCCATGGTTAACAAAAAGGGTTGGTGAGGTGCATCTGCCTTGCTCTCCCCTGGCCTCGGCGGGGTCTGAGTGTCAGGAGGCAGCTGGGGCTGCTTCAGCTCTTTGCAGGACCACTCTGCCCACCCATGAGATGGCTCCCAGCATCCCCAGGACATTCCCACTCCCCCTGGGAAAAAGTCATTCCACTGCTTCTCTCTGGAACACTATTTTTTGAGGTGTTCCTGGTGATCAAACCCAAAGCTCAGAGTATAAAATGAGAAAGATACACCCTGGGGCAGCGGCCAGGCCGGGTGTGCAGCTGTGGGAGATGCTCACGCTCAGGCACTTGTGTGTGTGTGTGTGTGTGTGTGTGTGTGTGTGTGTGTGTGTGTGTGTGTGTGTGTCTTCAGCAGACTCTTTGACCAGCAAGCTGGCACCGATGCCAGTGTCCTCATGCCACCCAACACAGCTTCAGTGCTGCCTCAACTCCTTTGGCGAAGCCAGCGCTGGACGAGGCTTTCAGCAGCCTGTGGTGTGGAAGCCGTCCAGGACTGTGGTTTTTCCAGGGTTTTTCCGAAGGAAAGAGAGGAAAAAAAAATCAGAAGGAGGTAAGGCTGAGCTTTTGTTAAGTAATTAAAGAATTCAGCCTCCCTGGAAAGCCCCAGGGCTTTGCTTGTGCTGCTGATCAGGAGTCTTTGTTTGCATGAGGCTGGTAAAACAATTTGCAGTTCTTGGCAATAACTGGAATTATGTTGTATGGAAAAAGAAGCGGAAAACACTGGGTTTGTTTAGTTATCTCAGGGCAGGGAGAGGAATGAGGAGTGGCTTTCACCAAGGTGGGTGTGAAGATGCCCTCACTCTCCATGGGATGCTTTTAGGTCGATAAAGTTCATCAAGAGCAGAGAGCCCGGGACTAACGGTCGCCGAGGCTCCTTCCTCCAGACAGGGTCTGGCCACGGCGCTTTCAACACACCAAACATTAATATGCTCCGTGTGTATCCTGGCTCCGTGCTCACAGCTCAGAGATTTGCATGCTAAATCTACACTCCTGGAGCCTCTACACCCACATCTTTAATTAAGCAATGCCCCATGTTTCTGCTCTATAGGATAAGTGAATATATGCAACTGCAATGCACAGGAGATAATTTTGTAATGATTTTGCTGTTTGTTTAGCTGAGGAGGGAGTTAACTCGGTGGGTTAGCCTTCCTGCAAGCTACACTTTGCTGGGAAAATATAGAAATAAAGTGAGTGGGGATTTCCCAGCTGGCTCCAGCTGCTAAGGCAGCACATTCACCGGTGCGTTGTGGGGTGGTGGGTTACTGGGGGGCTCTGGTCTCCTCTTGGTAGGGCCAGTCGCTGACTGGCTGGGCTTGGTTGAGCTCCAGGGGTCTGCTGGCTGTGGTTTGGGGTGCAGGTGGGGGAGATGGGAATAAAAAAGAAGTGCAATTCAATTATACACTGTTCTGTCCAGCTTTCCCAAGGCAAAGTCTGCAGCAGGGGCTGGGGCAGTGTGTCTGCCCTGAGCTGGGAGCACCCCTTGGTGTCCCAACCCTGCCATCCCCACCCGGTCCCCACCGGTGCCTGACCTCCCTGCCTCAGGCACCCTGAAATCCCCTCAGTCCTGCTAATGGGCTGAGAAAGCTTTGTGGACACCTCTCAGGAGGAGGTGCTTCTAGGAGAGTCTAAGCACTGTTGATTCTGCCCAACCTTGGGTCAAGTGGAGTTTAAGCGTGTGGTGAAGGATGTGTATGCCCTGGGCTTTGCAAAGCCACAGGAGGATTTTGTTTATTTTTTTTATTAGACAAAACCACCAAAACTTAAAAAAAACCAAAAAAGCTTCTAGAAGAGGCCTCTTTCCTTACCACACTGCAGAAAAGATCATCTGAATTAACATGAGCTTTCTGGCTATTAAATGGAAATTTTAAATGGGAAGAAAATTCTGCAGTGACTGCTAAATTGTGTGTCAGCAGAAAGGAGAAAAAGCAACGTGTGTCATTCCTATTATCATCTTGAAATCCATCTTCCCTCTACACGCCATGACGGTGGATAATCCCGCACACGATGCCTGAATCACTAATATTTGCAGAGGCAGGATTCCTCTTCTGGAAGATTTTTTTTGCTCTGCATATTTTACCTTCCCCTTGAAAACATGGCTTGAAATTCCCTGAGACACCCGACATGCTGTTCCCGGGGTGGGCATGAGTTGTGCTGTTGGTGGCAGCAACCAGCTGAGTCCATGGTGTCAAGAGGCCGTGGGTGAGCAAGGGTTTGGGTTGTGGTGTCCTTGTGTGCTGTGTGTCCGTCTGTGGGCTCAGACCTGCTGACAAGGATGTGGGAAAATTTCCTTACAGAAGAGTGGGACTGAGCTGGGTCAGGATGATTACACAATGGGATGTGTGAGTGAGGAGACTCCTGAGGTCTGATGCCTTCTCTGCTGTGTTGTTGGAGGGGTGGGCTCAGCAGAGGGGCTGGGAGGCCAGGGAGGGAGCAGGGTCCTTGTCAAGAGGGGTATCAGAGGCTGTTGGGTGGCCCAGTCCACTCACCCAGTGTCCTTGTGTTTGCAATCCCCCCCCCGTCCCAGTGGTGCCTGGGGTGGGAGGGGGGTCAGCAGCTCCCCAGCTGCTGGGGTCTTCCCTGGGATTTGTGGTGAGGAGAGACTAATTCAGCCTATGTCTCCTCCACGATGCTGCAGGGCTTGATGCTCAAAACCAAAAGGGTGGCCTTAAAGTTGGGCTGATGTGAGGGTCTCTCTGAGGGTGTGGGTGGTACAGGAGATGTTTTGCACAGGTCCAGCTCATCCCCTTGAGCAGGAACCACTCGTGAAACCGAGCAGTGCCCCAGGGAGAGGGGAGAACATGTACATGAGGGTAAAAGCCCCCTGAGCTGAAGTCCCACAGCACATGCTCCTGGAACAAGGTGCAGCCTGAGCAGAGACACTTCCCACCGATGCAGCAGCCACCTGACAGGTAGGAACCACTGTCAGTAGGAACCACCATCATCTTTCAGACGGCTTTAGTGGCTCAGTGTAATGGGACTGGCTTTATCCTTTAACTCCTTGCCTCTGGGAGGCTTGAGCTTTATCCTGCCTTGTGAGCTGGAGCCATTTATGCAGTTAACAGTCTGTTCTTTGGGCTTTGTTCCTCCCTTTTGCTGCCTTCAGGAGATGGTGTCCTTCCCCTTCTCTCTTTCTTTTTTCTCTTTCTTGGGCACCATTTTTCTCTGATCTCCTGCCCCCAAGAGCTTCAGTCCCTCTTGTGCTGGAGGGGAGCGGTGATGGAAAGTGACGTTGTCTGAGCGCATCCCCGTTCCTGGGGCTGGCACATGGATGATCCCTCGGTCCTGCCTTTGCTTTGCCTATGTCTGGGATGGGGATGCTGGGGCAATAGGCTGAAGCCCAGTTAAAGCTCAGCATTGCACAGTGGGTCTGCATCAGGGACTCCTCCACAAACAGGACACTGGGGGAGAGCGGGGAGCAGCTCTCAAGATGTCTCTCAAGGCTTTTGTGCTGGTTGTGTGGACAAGAATTTTCCCAGCTTTGGCGCTGATCAGAGGTGCTGAAGATGCTGCTGATTCATCGTGGAGTTTCCAAAGCAGAGATCTGCTGCCAGGGATGCAGTCAGACCTCACTGGCTCCCCACACGTGCAGCCTCCATGCCTTTCTCTGAGGAGCTGATGGCACCAGGCGCCCCCCAGCTATGTCACACGTGCACAAGGCTGCCCGGAGAAGACAGGAGGTAGTTCAACCTTTTTATCCAAATCAGCTCCCATGCAGGGCCAGAGGTCTCTCCAGTCCTCATGCAAGAGCCCACCCCGGCAGTGCAGGCAGCAGTGCTGGGCCATCATCCCACCCAGGCTGTGCTGTGCTGTGCCGTGCCACCCAACCACAGGCTGGGCCATTGTCCCACCCAGACTGTGCCATGCCATGCTGTGCCATGCCACCCAACCACAGGCTGGGCCATCATCCCACCCAGACCATGCCATGCCATGCCATGCCACCCAACCACAGGCTGGGACATCATCCTACCCAGACCATGCCATGCCATGCCATGCCATTCCATGCCACCCAACCACAGGCTGGGCCATTGTCCCACCCAGGCTGTGCCAAGCCCAGCCCCTCTCTGAACTGCTCCTCTGTGCAGGAGTGTGAGCGTAGCACAGCTCTCCATGAAGTCATTCTGCAGCCTCTGCAGATGAACTCGCCATCTTCTTAGCTTAAGGCCTGGGTAAAGAACTAATTATTTGAACCTAAGCTTAAATCTGTTTCCACAAAGATGGATTTGTGACTCTTGCCAGCTTCCCCTCGAGGATTGCAACCTCATTTTGTTCCTCATGAACTTCTGCTGAGGTGTAAAAATAACAACAATCTCGAGAGCTGAAATCGCTGAAGGATGGATTAAATTATAATGCAATCGGTCCGACAGACCTTCTGTCTGCAAGCTGCAGCGTTAGGCATTACCCAGCCCGCGCCGCCCGCCTCGACTTCACCGGGGAACTGCAGCTCTTGGGCAGAGAGATTACACTATCAGCCCTTGAGTGTGCTCCTCAGCATCCCCCTGCCCAGGCCAGGGCTGGCTCTGAGCAGAGCTGGATAAACCCACAACAACAAATGAGTATTTTGAGGTCCGCAGCACATTCCCGGGGAGGGGCCGCTCCCAACCGCCGTCTCTGCATGGCCTTTAAATCACAACTTGAGAAGCAAGCGCCGGCTCGGGGCTGTTAGTAAGTGTTTGTGTAGGATTTGGCACAGCAGGGCTCCAATCCCTGCTGAAACTTTCCAGAATAAGCTCCTGTAAGTAACTGGGATGGAGCCCCTGGGATGACTCTGAGAAGCAGGGTGGGTATTTGGAAAACCCTGGGGGCTCACAGCCTCCTCACAGCTTGGGGAGCAGGAGCTGCCTGGCCATGACCGACCCTGCTGGGTCCTGCCCTGTCCCACTGAGCCCCTCACCCCAGGGTCTGGCATGCTGCTCTCCCCCACACCCCGTGTCACTGTGTCTTCGCTCACAGGGAAAACTGGGCTCGTTTCTGCAGGGGGACTTGGTGCTCAGAGCACCGGGTGGGGTGCTGGATGGCAACCTCATAGGAAATGAGGTTTCATTTCACAAGCTCCAACACATGGGTGTCGGGTTCCTCGTGGCTCCTCGTAGCTGGCTGGGTTTTATTCCTCTTTTGGGGCAGGTTTCAGGTCTCTTTGCCATGGAGACTCTTTTTCTTCCTCTATAAATTCTGTTTTATCTGCGCCTCGAATGAAGCATGAGCTGCCAAAGCTCTCCTTTGCCCCCTTATTTTTCACAAAAGGTGCAGGGACCTAATTATCTTTCTGGCTCTGTCCAATTTAGCTGCTCCTTGTCAACGAGTTCAGCGGTCTGTGAGGAGCAGAAGGGGAACAGAAGAGGATGCAGGCAGAGCAAGCCTGCTCCTTCTTAAGAAAACATGGTGAAAAGTCATCTCCTTTCTGGAGACACCCCGGTGTTGCCCTTGGCTCCATGCTCGAGAAGCAAAGGAGCCTCAGCATTGTTCAGCCACATTTATTAGGATGTCTTGAGACAAGTGCTCCTTGAGGGCCCTGCAGAAGGTAGGCTTGGCCCTTTGACCCCTCATCTGCATTTTTTTCTAAGCAAAGAAATGGAGAGTTTCTGTTCAAAACCCCTCCTCTTCTGCCTGGGCTGAAGTCTGCAGGTTTACTGGAAGCTCCCCCGAGAAGAAGGGTGCTCAGATGATGGGGACTGAGTGTCCATCTGCAGAGGGGTGGCATGGCCAGGGGCTCCCCAGTGACTAGAACCATTTCCCACTTATCCAAAATCTCACTTTTTTGTCTCTTTGTTAAGTCTGGCTCAAAAGGGTTTGCTTGGTTGGTTTGGGGTTATTTTAGGGCTGTTTTGGGCTTTTTTTTGGCTGTGTTTGATATTTTTTCTCCATGTGAAGAGATTGCTGCGCTGAAATGGCTCTTCCTTTGCAAAACAACATGTAGGACAGGTCCCCTCTCCTGTTGCTCATGCAGTTGCCTCCGTGCCACCATGATCCTTCTGCAGCCACACAAGAGCAAACGGGAGCGACGAGCGGTGAACCCAAGAGGGACAAATGGAAAACGAAGACGCTCAGTGAAATATTTAGTGAACCATTTTGAACAAGGAAAAGGTTGTTCCTCTTCCATTTATTATAAGGGTTGGAAGCAAGCTTGCAGAGGGATGAATACCTGCAGGGAAGCCTTGCTTTCAATTTGCATAGTTCCTTGCAATAAGGCAGGGGAGCTGAGAAAACGCTTTTGATCAGAGGTACTTAAACAGCAGAAGCCTCCTGTACAAGGGGGTTTTCCTGCTCTGAGGTACTCAGGAGAGTGTTTCAGCCAGGGTTTGATGGTGCATGGTGGTGGCATCTGGCACCTACAGACCCGGGACAGTCCCTCCTTGGGGGTGGCAGGTAATGCAGATTTCGTGTCAGCCTTGTCCCAGGTCCCCTGAGCCGAGGCAGCTGCTATGTCTGGGTGTTCTGGGATGGGTATTTGCTCTTGGCTGCATGTCTTTTACAAGAGCACAAATGTAATGGCAAAAGAAACCACTTTGATAATGTACTCAAAAGTTAAATATTTTATGCAGTACTATAGAAACACGATGTGTTGCCGCCTTGACATACTTTGCTTTTTGTCCAGGGTTTGGGGCTGGATTTCTGCATCTTCTGCTCCCTCTGGGGTCTCCTGTGGCATTTTGGGAAGGCACTGAATTCCTCTCTGCAAAATGCTAAGAGCAACACAGTCTCAGCTCCTGGAAAACTCTGAATTCTGATTACATGATGGTTATGGTTTTAAGCTCTTGGGATCGATAGCACTGTATTAAAGCAAGGTGCTTGGTCCTTCTCAAGGGGCAAGGAGCTTCATGATGATAAGTGCCTGGCAGCCCTTGTGTTGGGTGCCAGGGACCTCAGCTGGAGGAGGCACAGACTGGTGAGTCTCCACTTCAATGTATATAACTATATGTCTAACTCACACTTAGCAATACCCCAGCTGGAGGAACCGGGCGGTGGGCGACTGCCTCAGCACCTCCATCACGGGCATTTTCCAGGCAGTGAGTGCTCTGCAAAGCACAGCTCCAAGCCACGGTGTCTGCAAGACACAAACCACACCCAGCAACTCTGAGCAGCCAGATGGTCACCTCTGACCAAACCCAAAACATCTGCTCAGCACCGACACCACCGTCCCACCGTCCCAAGGCGTCACCTCAGCGTGACAGGACATGACCGGTGCTGGTTTGTACCCCACCTCTCCCACCTGCCTGTGGGAAGCTGAGTGGGACATGGTGTGACCTGTGCCCTCAAGCCTGGTGATGATGTTACATTCCTGCTGTGAAGTGCTGGGTATTGTCCCTGGGGTGTCTTTGCAGAGGGCTGTGATGTGCCTCGCGTTACAGGCGGGGACGTGCCCGGCGATACGATTTTTGCAGATCAGGATTAGCTCTGTCACCTTTTGTACTCCAAGGTAATTCAAAGCACTTCATAAAGTAATGAGTTTAGCTGCAGATAGCAGAGGTTAATGGTGCAGCCATCATGTGCTCGGTGATAAAACTTCCATGAGGCCTCAGCTATTATAAATCTGGTTTATTAAGAATGGGGCTATTGACAGAGACACGATCCTTCCTTCCACAGCCTCCCAGGGACCTTTGGCAAACCCCTTCTGGCAGCTTCCAGCACGGACAGAGACTTTAATCTCTTGGAAGAAAACTGCTATCTGGGGTGAGTGTTAACCCATTGATTTATATTTACAAACGTTTGGAGGCTAAAATAGAGCTGGGATAAGTATAAACCTGACTCTCCAAACCAAGGTGGGCTTGAACTACTTTGAGGTGGTGCTGGCTGGACACAGCTGGCTCTCCATCATCCTCATCTCAGCTCCCAGCCCAAGCATAGCACGGGGCTGCCTGGCTCAGCTCCACAGCTGCTGTGTGCCAGAGGTGGGGTCTTCTGTAGAGTTGTTATCAGGTCTAAAGGTGAGTTTTTAAAGGTGTTAAATGACAAGCCAGCACCTGTATTGCCTTTACTGCTGTGAGCTGTGTGTATAATCCTCCCTGCAGTTTTACTTTCATTTCCAGAGCAGGGATAGCACCTGGTTTGGGGTTCTCATTCCCCACTCGGTGAGGACCTGTCCCCTGGGTGTGAATCCCCAGTTACTGGGGGAGGGGCAGTTTCCCTTTCACTGCAGGTGGAATCGACCCATCCTAAAACCAATTGGTCACTAACAAACACAAACCAGTTGTTACTTGAAGTGAGGTTCCCCCCTTCCAGCCAAGCTCACTGAAGCCTGCAGGTATTTCAGAAAAGCTTTGGGGTCACTTTGGGTTAGGTTGGCTTAAAAAAAACCACCTCCTGAGGAAAGATCTGGATGAGGCATCCCAGTCCTGCTGCTCTTATCTCCATCAGGAGGGGCTGGGATGGGGCGTGGGTGACAGCAGTGGAGGGCAAACCTGCCAGCAAGCCAGCACTGCTCAGAAAAAGCCCAGCAGCAGCCAGGAGGTTGCCTTAAAGTTTTATTTTTCAGCCCTGCCATCACATGAGGCCCTTGTCTGCAGGCTGGAGGTCTGTTAGACTGCAGCCTGGTCCTCATGTGCCCGCTGCCAGGAGCCTCAGCCATTACTCACAGCCCCCCCCCCGNTTTTCTCATTATAAAGAGGTGGGGAGGGGGAGGGCGAGGCGACACGCAGGGAGATGGATTGTGCTGTGGCGCTGGGATGAGTGTGGAGAAGCTGTACATTAATCATCATGAGATGGGGGGGGGAGTGGAAATCCCACAGCTCTATCAGGAGAGAGCACTTGGTGCTGTGAAATGGTGTCACTCTGAAGGTCCAGGCCTGCTGCTGTGTCCCCACTGCTGGGCGGGGTGTCTCCTGCTGCCAGGCTGGGAGCATCCACCATCCTCTGATGCTCCCCTGGGAGCATCCCCTCTGCAGCTGGGTGCCCTCTGCTGAGCACCCACCTACAGCTCGTTGTGTCCCGCTGACGCTGTCCCACCGCGCTGGATCTGCCCCGGTTAACGTGCACGTGGTGAAGCGCCGGGGATGGGCTCAAGGTAAGTGGCCAAAGGAGCTACTCAGCTGGGGACACGTGGCCTGTGGGTGTCCTGGTGTCCCACCTGTCCCACACACATCTCAGGCCTTTGCTCCTCCTGAACACGGGAGCTTCATCCAACAGGTTGATGTGGACTTGGACACGGCAGGAGCCACGACTCAGAGCTCCTGGGAGCACCAGGACAGAGGGGACGGCTGTGCTGCCGCGCCGTGATGCTCCTGCTCACACCAACCCGCGCGGTGGCACTGGCTGAGGGACATTTGCTCACCACCGCTGAGCAGATTTTCCTCTACATCTGGAAGGAATTTTGGTTCTTTCATGTTTTAATTTTTCGAGACAAGGAGCCAGCTTGGCAGAGGTTGATAGAAGTGTTTCATCTCAGTGCCCCACCCCAAACCCAGGGGCTGTTTTGAGTCGTGGGATGTTGCATGTGGAGATCCGGGTTCTTTTTGGGGGTTTTGGGGTTTTTTTGGTCGCCTAAAACTGCTTTCTGTGTTACCTCAGGATCTGAGTAAAAGCTTGCTCTCTATGTAGAATGATTTTTCTTTTTTTTTTTTTTCCATAAACCCACCTTCTTGGTGATGATGCAAAAGTTCTAGCTTGGAAAACAAGAAAAGTTCAGTTCTTTATTGTAAAAAAAATAATCCCTGTGTGCTTGAAGGATCTGATCTGAACCAAATTCTACTGCACAGTCTGGCATCTGCCTTTGACTTTGGAGGAGAAAAAACCCAAAAAACCCCAACCCAAGAGCCTATAATAATAAGTGCAATAATAATTATTTTTAATTTCGTTACAGAAGGCGATGGGTTTAGGGGAGGGTGGCTGTTTCCATCAGCTTAGCAAAACTACTCACGTGGTCAGAGTTAAGCGCGCAGCCGAACCATCCGAGGAACAAGCCCTTCTGCAGGCAGATAAGAGCCTAACACCACGGTGATGAGAGCCCAGACTTCCACGGGTAGCAGCAACCAATATTTGTGATGCAACAGTCTTGAATTATTCAGTAGTTAAAGATAATTCTAAGAAACAGAACAGCTTGAGAATTAGCAAAACTAGCAATAAAATATTCTTAGCTGACTCCGGGGGGAAGTAAATTGCCGTGCCCAGGATTTGCATTCATCTTAATGTTTATTAAAAATGAGACAGAGCTCTCTGGAACAGCCCCACAGCGCTGGGTCTGTGTGTCCTTCCCCGTCCGTGCTCGGTCCCGTGTGCCCGTGGCACCTGCTGAGGCCTCTCCCTAACTCAGGACATATGTGGGTTGGTGTTGGGGTGAGGGTGACCAGAACCCGATGCTCAGCTCAGGCCTTGCAAAAGTCCCCGGGGATGATGTGTGTTTGTGTTTCCTGTCAGTGCTAATTAATTGCTAATTGCTGCTTGGCTTTGCAGTGGGGTGTTCATGACCTTCGGTGAAGCATCAAGGGATAAAGCAGATTAAGAGCAAGAAGCTGATTGCCCTAAGGGAGGTGAATGGAGACAGGTGCTGCTGTACCAGTAACACCAACCTGGAGTTTACACAGTCTTTACTATGCACACAGTGGTCTCCCCAGTCGTAGCTTTGCTCCTGCACGTGCCAAGAAGGTGGAAAATACAACTGGGAGCAGCAAGCTGAGGCTTCCTCCAAGGACATGGTCCAGTCCAGGGCGTTCAGTCACTTTTCTTGAGTCATTTCTACTCCCTGGGAGCAGAAGGGCTGGGACACCTGTGTGCAGCAGCCGTGGGGGTTAGTGACACCCCCCAAACCTGCCTGGAGTGGGCATGAGCCACAGGAACAGCATCGCCACCAGAGCCATCTGCACCCCCAGTGCATAAATGCGTCTGGACTGTGGGAAGAGCCCACACCACCATGTCCTCTCTGCCAAGCAGCTCCTTGTGCTGGGGCTGAGCCATGCTTCTTGCTTTAACAAACTCAAGTTTCCCCCCACCAAAGTGCAGAAGCAGCTGGGAATCTCCAAAATCCCCATCGTCACCAGCACACGTGGCCCTGGAGCCAGGTCTGCCAGCTGACAGCAGCTGGGGTGGGCACCCAGGGAAGGAAAATCAACGAAAAAATTAAAAATGATTTGAAAATAAAAATAAAAAAAAAGCAAGTGAGACTATTCAAAAGGGGGACTTTATTTTTATTACACTGGAGCCAGGCCTTGGAGCGCCAGTTCAGCTTTGATACACAATAAATCAGCAAAGCTGTTACTCAGGTTGGAAACCAAGATTGCAGTGGCACTAAAACACATTGAAAACATTTACTTTCTTCCCTTTTTTTTTCCCTGTTTTTTTTTTTTTCCTCTTTTTTTTTTGGTACAAAAATGGTACAAACAACAATACAAAATATTTGTGCTGTTGACGGTTACAAAAGAAGGTTTTTGAAGTGGGTTAATGGGCGCAAACGGCTTCTCCTTTGCACATCAGCGTGAACACAGCGGAACAGCAGACGTCTTCCTCGAGCACAACCACAGTCATGCGGGCTGCTACACAGCTTCTCCATCGTAAAAGGAAACATGCAAAACCATAAAGAAAAGAAAAAAAAAAATGCTCCAATTATACATCTAGACCTTGTTGTTGTTGTGGTTTATTTCCCCTATTATTTGATTCGTAGCTTCAAGCACTAACTACATTATGTACACGCCGTACGAGCAGTTAATTGTCAATGGGGTTGGTGTGGACTGGAGAGAACTTTTATTTTCCCCATGAAACCGAGTTAACTTTGCGTGGGAGACACCTACGTTGTGTAGCTGCTGTTTTGAACAGACTCATTCGTTGTTATATGGCAATTCCCCACCCCCCCAACATTATTTTTCACACTTACAATGAAGAGCTCCAAAGACATCACAAACAGAAGTCCTGTATTTTGCCTTTAATATGTTTTTTTTTTTCAAGACTAAACTAAGTTGCAATCTTGGCACATTGTGTTGCACAGACCCTGCACTGACCTTTACCCTACTCCAATACCCAAATGTCTACCCTACGTGAAGCAGTTGCAGGTGCTACAGCCATCCCCTAAGTCCCACTGGATTCAGACCCAACTACCTCTAAAACCACACTGAAAGAGGCCCAAAGCAGCTCAGTCACAGGGGAGTGAGCTCCCCACCATCACCTCTGAGACACCAAGGGCATCACCTGGTCCAACAAAAATGAAAAAAGAAATGAAGGTGCAAAACCAGAAGCAAAACCATGAGCAGCACACAGGAGACCCAGGACAGCCCTGTCCATTCATTACCTGCTGCATTGCTGCATGGTCTTGCAGAGCATTTCCACGAGTGATGCTCCTCCCCATTTACAGATGGGATGGTGGGGTCACCCTTTGCCCAAGGCATCTGTGATGCTGGACCTGCATGGTCCCTGGCCTGGGGATGTGCAACATCCACTCCTAGGAGGAGGGGGCACAGGAGGTGCTCCATGTGCCCTAACACCCTGGAGCTCATTGTCCCCGTCCCTCAGTACTGAGAGCTGTGGCTGCTCCCCTGGCAGGGGAACGGTGGCAACAGGGTGTGACACTGGTGTTTTGGACACAGGTTTCCCCCTCTCCCCTCCTGAAAGCGAGTCCTTCCCCACCACCCTGTGCATCCAGAGTGGGGCTGGGCCGGGTGGGCACCAGTTCTTTACTCCATGTAATGCTGTCAGCAAACAGGGATTCCACTCTCAGTGCATCAACAGGTAAGAACAACCAGTGACTGTAGGTTCAGCCAAAGTCACTGTTCCCCTGACCTGGCTCCTTGAAGCCACCATTGCTGCCAACAGCATCACCGTGTCACATCCACGAGGGTCTGAGCTGGGGGACAGCAATGTCACACTCACCTTTCCCATGGGACCCTTGGATTAATACAAGTTTCCTTCTCTGGGTTACAAACCATGTGCTGTATCAACATGCAAAATGGTTTGCAAAGTGTGGTGCACCATCCCACTGCCAGGCAAGGGGCTCGATGCTGCTGCTGCTACTTGTGGGCTGTAAAGCTCAGTGTTGGAGGAGGACAAGAGGAGGAGGTGGTCCTGGGGAGGGAGACTGAGCAGAACTGGGTCAAAAGACAATAAACTAGTTGGTTTTGATTTATAGGCTTGTGGGGCTGGGATGGCTGGACTGCAAATGCTGCAGAAAAAAATATCTCCTGACTGTAAGAAAGTCTCCAATCAAACAGGGTGGTTTATTTTTAATCAGTTTTGTTTGAATTAGGTTGCATAAATGTTTTCAAAACCCTGAAATATTTGGACAAGCTGAAGTCTGACAGCATCTCCTTCAAGCTGGACACTGCTCCTGTTCACCACACTGCCCATCCCACGGGTGACACCTGCCCCTACAGCCTCCATCCCGGCCCCGCAGCAGCCACCCCGCACCGCTGCCATCCCCAAAATCCATCACCCCACGCCAGAGCCGCAGCAGACATCAAGCCCCAAGCGCTCTGGAGCGGGGATTTAGCTCTCAGGTAGGTGGTGCTGGGTCAAGGTTACGCTGGCATAGCAGGGTTTATAGCAAAGACCCAGCTGGCTGGCATGGTGGGCTCAACACGAGCATCCCAGGAGCTGTGTGGAGCTGATGGGCAGCAGCAGCCACCCAACAGAGAGAGAGACCCATCGGCATCAGCCCAGCCCTCCATCCGCATCCTCCTGCGCCGGTGAAGAGGTTACGGTGACGGACACAAAACACTGACGGGGCGTCATCAGCGAGAACACTAAGTGCGCTTTTATTATCCACCACTTGTGCCGTCACCAGGCAGCTGCTGCTGTTGGTGAAACACCCCAGAAAGAAAAGGGGAAGAATGGAGACTGCCCGTGGGTGAAAAGGACAACGCCGCCCGCTCGTGCCGGGCGGCTGGAGGAGAGGGGCCGTGAGGTCTGCTGGAGGGCGACCAGGAGGAGGTGGCCGGTACGGGGCAGAAGCAAACTAAGACTTTCATCGTGGTGTCCCAAGATGACCGAGTTCCCAACCAGGACAGAGGAATTTGGAAAGGTGTCAGGTGGTGACAGTTTGCCGGGCACGGCGCCTCATGCTTCCCGTGGAGCAGCACCCTCACCTCGCTGCTGCCATCGGAGCTGCCCCTCTCCCGAGGTCCGAGCCATCTCCTCCTGGTTTCCTCAAGAACCTCGGGTGAGAGTGCTGCTGCTCTCCAAGCCACAAAGGACAAACTGACCGAGACGAGAACGACAGATCCCATCCGTGGTAGTTAATAACATACTGGTAACACCGGAGACCCCTCGGGCAGACTTTTACCACATTCCACTTCATACAAGACACATTTCAAATGCTCGTTAATTTACAGAAATTGCATTTTATAGAAAATATGATACAATGAAATATAAAATGCACTAGGAGCATTTCAAAAATCTACAGAGACGATCTTGCAGCCTAGCATACCCTCTGAAACGATGCCCACTCACCACCGCAAGCTCTCGCCCTCTCATTCTCCCGCTCTCTCGGTGCACGCGCTC
>VXBZ01004041.1:772995-976444 GCA_013399135.1 Heliornis fulica
TAAAAACAGTGCTTCTGTTCTAAGAAATTCAAGTTAAGACAGAGTGCCTTTCACTCTCTTTAGTCATAAAGCAGATAAACGAGCAATATCCCAGCTGACATTAAAAAAACCAAACCAAAACAACAAAAAAAACCCAAAACCTGCAGCAGAGACAAGTGTTCATGCGAGACAGCTCAATACTCTAAAAAAAAAGAAAAAAAAATTGGAAAGGAAAAAAAAAAGAGGAAAAAAAAAAAAAGAAACCTCCTATATCACCACTAAAAATAACAATACAGTCAGCAGGGGATATTAATTAAAAAAGCTGCCACATCTGTACAGTTCCTGCTTCTGCATCGGCTCTTTTTGTTAATGTTGTCATCTGTGGGTTTGTTGTTTTTGTTTTCTAAACTGTTTTTTTTTTCTTTCTCTCCTCTTCTTCTTTTGTTTTGTTTTGTGTTGTTTTGTTTTTTAAATAACGTGAGGTCAGTTTAATCTTCCTCGCCTCCCCCATACATGTCCGCCAGCTTCTTGAATCTGGGCCCCCAGTCGTTAAGGTAGTCGTAGTCCTGGTCCCCGGAGCTGGAGGAGTTGAGGGAGCTGACGGAGCCGGCGGTGGAGCCGCTGCCCTCATAGTCGAAGACCAGCAGGGAATCGTAGGGGGGGGCCGTGGGGTCGTTGTCGGCTGCGCGCAGACCCTTGGAGGGGGGCAAAGACAGGGCGTTAGGACCAGCTGTGGGGTTTGATGGTGATGGTGCTAAGGAAGGGTGAGGGTCTGGGCTGGTGGGATGCTTGGGATGCCTGCAGCAAAGCCAAATGAGGACGGTGTCCAGCTAAACAAGGGTGGGGAGAAACTGGGTGTCCTGGGGCTTCCCTGTGCCTGGCTGCCCCTGGAGAGAACTCACTAACTCCCAGCACCTCTACAGAGCGGGAGGGGACGTACTCCAGGGTATCCAGGTGTGCAAAGCTCTCAGTTCTGACCTGGGGTTTCCAGACAGAATTCCAGCTTGGCCAAGGAAAGAGCAAACAGCACCCTTCACCCTTCCTCACCTACCAATAGCCATTATTTTAATTTTGATGATTTTGATTCCTTTAGGAACAAAAACCCAACCAATGAAATCACTGCTAGCAAAACTCTGGAATTTGGAGAGACTGGGAGCGAGACCCAGGCAGAGGCGTGGGAAGCATCACTGTTCCTGCACTGGCATTCTTCAGGCAGCAGTGCAGGCAGGCTGCTGAAATGGCCTTGGGATATGGAGAAAACAAATTGCTTTGCTGCAGCCCAGGGTCAGGAAGTGCCCAGTGGAACCAGACCTGCGACAAAGTGTTCTGCACCAGCACCCTCAGAGAGCCCGGCCTCGGCGCGGGGAGATGGAGCAGGTTTCACTGGGGTGACCAGCAGCCGGAGCGCGGAGCCGCCCCACGCACCGATGTGTGTAAATGTGTGTCTGAAGGATGGGCAGGGACAAAGGAAGAGGGGATTTTAATGATGGAAATAAGAAAAAAAGCACAGCAGGAAATGGATATAATAGAATTAAATGGCTGTAACAGTTATTGTTCTGACTTGGGAAATGGATGGTGTGTTTTGTCTTGGAGGAAATGATGCATTGATTGGTTCGTAACCGCTCAATCACTCAAAACTAAAAATGAGATAAGAAATACTAAATGGAAAGATATTTGTACAAGCAGATAAGGGAGCAGTACTCTAACATAAAATAAAGCAAGTCTCTCTGATCTGAGTTGAATCTCTCTGTTCTGCAAACTCTTTGAGGTTTTAGACCAAACAGAGCTTACTCGGAAGGCAGCGGCTGATGAAATAATTACAAGTTCAGGAGCCACCACTGGCATTAGACAGTGCAGGCAGCTGCCTTCCCCTGCCTGCCCACCAGGACCACACTCCTTTCTCTGGTCCAGACAATGTTTTTACTGACAGAAACTGTCAGTAAAGTCAGACCCAAAGTCATTCAAGGGAGAGTGGGATCAGGTTATCCTGCCCAGATGCTGATAAGTGTGGTGTTTGAGATGTCCACAGAAATCTTGGGCTTTTTGTTTATGCTTTGGCTTTTTAACAGACTTGGTGCCTTTGTGAGACCAAGTACTGTGTCCTTTGCTCATGCCAATCATTCCCCTGGCTTGCATCAACCTTCTTGTGTGAGGTAATAGCATTGTTTGGTCCATGTGCCCAGGGAAATGTTGCATGTCTGATGGCAGCTGCCTGCTCAAGCTTTTTAGGATGCGACACAGGACACTCTATAGAACATACCTCATTAATAAAGTCACCAATATCCCCTGGATGCGGGATTACTGGTCTTATGGGGTACTGTGGTTCAGCACCAATAGGTCTCTCATCCACCCTTCTGACTCCAGGTGTCTTGTTCAGCACGTGATCCATGGTCTCTGGCTGCTGGAGCTGGCTTAAATCGTAATCCTGCGACAAAAAGAAAGGCACCGAGTGAAACTAAGAGCTTTTCATTCTACTCACCCAACTTGCAAACAAGTTGAGGGGTCTAATCCTATTTCAGCTGAAGTTCAATGGCAAAGTTTATCCCCAGCACCTCTAATCACCTAAATTATGAGGGAACCTCACCTCAGAGTAGCTCATACAGAATCACAGAATATAACTGACCTCCTAAGAGTGTCTCCTAAAACACTAGTTAAATAAAAAATTAAAACACTTTCTGAATATTTAACACAGAGACTAAATCTTTGGGATTAAAACCCAGCTATTGTTTGTGTGTGCAGAGACACGTGTAACTTCTTGATGAGATACATGATGTAAAGACAGCGTGTTGGTAGACTTGACTGCAATCACATTTGTACCGAGGTAAGAACACTGAAACGCCTACTGCATTTATGCATGCTGGCCTTTCGAGGTAATGATGTTCTTTCTGCTTGTGGAAGATCCCAACAGACTAGGTTTCTGTCAAGGAATAAGAACCAGGTAATATTTCATTAAAAATGTATCCATGCAGGTAATGGTGCTTTGCTGCTCTTCCTTTGCTGTTATTTTTTGACGAATCCTTTCTAAAATATTTAAGCCTACAGTGTAGTTGCCTGGAACCTGATACCTCAGCTGGCTGCAATGTTTGTGACGGTGCTTTGTTCTACTGGGAGAACTCCTCCTGTGCTCAGGCCGGGACTATAGAATCTCCAGGAGCAATATTTATAAAGAACTTGTCAGTGACAAGACAAAACACATTCTAAATGTAAGGATTTCTCCACTCAATAAGGACTTCTCCAGTTCTGAGGAAAATCCCTGCCCGAACTTCCCGTGGTGGCTCTCACCAGGCGCAGCCACTTGCTGCCATCACGGTGGGATGTGTGGCAGAGGTTTCCTCTGCTCCTTAACCACCAGCCTCAACAAACAACTTCAGGACCCACCAACACCAACCAGGAACACAGCAGCCTCTGCACAGATCCATTTAAGCAAGAATAACGCCGTTATATGATGCAGAGTCATGTTAATTTACATGAATTTCATAGTTGAGACTGTCTCAGGCTCTTGTGTTAGGTAGAAATAAAACCAGTGACCTAAACACAAGTGACTGAACTCTGCTATTTCATCAGAGGAAATAGATCCTCAGCAGAGGGACAGCACATCCCAGGAGCGCAGGCCAGGGAAGTTTTCTTGCAAGATCAGCATCGGTGTCTGTAAGAAGAAGCCACTGCAGGAAAGCTGACACATTCAGGCAGGCTGTGGCTCAGGGCTCTGTCACCAAGCAAAGCTTTGCCACTGCGGGCTTTGTGATGTTAAAAAATAACCCCAAATGTATTCAGACATTTCTCACAAACCACGTCTGGGTATTAAAAGAAATTAAAAGTACGTTAGAGACGATTAAACAAATGCAGGGAAAGCCCATAGAAGCTCCAGGCTCAGGCACACCAAGGGAAGTGCCTGCAGCCACCGGTCTGGGGGAGGCTGGGAGATGGTTTTACAAAGATCTCTGGCAGGGAATGGTAAAATACACAATTTTAGTGACAGAAAGAGCCAAAATATTGTTTGAACATGAGTGTCAGAAGATCAGCTTACAGTCCCTCTCCAGAAGGCTGGGCCTCAGCTAGCTCTCACCGATGCCCACGGCACACCAGGGCAGACAATACAGCTGCCTGGGCATAAACAAGGGTAAACACAACCCCTTGTGAGCTCTTCAGTGAGAATAATGTGGTTTCTGCCTTTCTGAGAGTGCAGCCTGCACAGTCACCCCTTGGCTAATGCTGCAGGCTCTTCTCACCTGGTCTTCTTCTCCACCTCCCTCCTCGTCATACTTCAGAATATTGTCCCTGACATCGTCCTCGGGGTCGATCAGGAGCTGCTTGGTATGACGTTCCTTCTCCCGGCGCTTCATCCACACCACGAACAGCAGAACCATGGCTGTAAGGGAGAAGCAGTGGGGTGAGCCTGGATCTCACACAGCATGAGGCCAAGCTGCGTGTGTCACAGCGTGGTGGCATGTCCTGACGTCTCTTCTGCTACAGAGAACTTCCCTGGCTTCTGCTGAGAGGAATAAAATGTTTATTCTATTGTATGTTCTCACTTATAAGGGAGAGATGGGGGAGAGCTGTAAATATCATGACAGGACTCCACTAGAAACATTTCTTTGAGATCCATCACAGATGCTGATTGAGCTGATGTTATCAGAAGTCAAACACACACTCGAAGGAAAAGCAAACAGAAAGTGAGAAAAATGATGCTTTCAGGAAATATTTGATCTAAATGCTGAATTTTCAGGATTACATGCCCACCTTTGTTTTATTTAAGGCATAAAATAAAAAAAAAGTGGAGGAAAGAGAGCTGCAGAGGTGCTGGGAAGCAAACAGATACCGATGGCCGGTGCCTCTGCACCAGCAGCTGTTCCACCTGCATGGTGTGGTGATGGCTGGTGGGGTCCCCAGCCCTGTCACTTCGCTGCAGCACACCACCCAACGCTGGTTTGGGGAGGGCTGCTACTACTGGGTTGGGTAACTGGATCAATAACTCTCTTTTTTTGAGAGAGGCTTTCTAGGCTTCCCAGACCTCATTAGCCAGGACATTAGGACACTAATGGTGTCAGCTTGCAAAGCAGATCTGAGATCACTGGAAATCCCCTCAGAGAGCAGGGCTTGCTTTGCAGAACAAGGGAGAGCAAATCTGGGAGCACACAGCCAACCTCCTCAGGCACCGGCATTTACGTGCCAAGCCCTGGCTAATCTCTCTCAGTATGTAACAGAGAGAGATGAACCACTCTTGAATCATGAGAAGTTCCCCCCCAGTTAAACAAGTTTACCCAAAGGGAACACTGTCTCCCTGCTCCACAATCTCATCCTTCAAAGGGCCACCCACGTCCCACAGCCTGTGCACTCCCTGTGACTTACTGCATGGAAGTTGATCTGGAAACTTCAGCCTTCATTAGCATAAGGCAACCAGATCTCATCTTCATCAAAAACCTGTTAACATGTTATTTTTCATTCTTGTACTCAGTAGCTGCAAATAATGTCATCAAAAATGAGATGAAGCCTGGGCAGGTGATGCAGCTACACCTCCCGGTGTCTGCCTCCCACTCAAGCCACACACAGGCTGTGACAGTGGCAATCTGCAGGAGAAGGGAGAGATGGGTGGACACTAGAGGTGGGACCGTGTGGCTGAGGTTCCTTTCACTTTGGTTAACCCTTGATTGCGCTGAAACAATGCAGCCAACTCATGGGAACACAGATGGGACACAAGATCCCAAACTCTGTGGTTTTTAGCTGAGAACAAGCAACCAGGTTGTCTTTCCCTTTGCCTCTTCACGGAGCCTTGGTGGTGCTTCACCGAGGGCAAGGATGGGGAAGACACCAGACCCTGGGACCACGGGTGGGAAGCCCAGCCCGCAGCCCCGCTGTGTGGGGAGGTGGTTTGGAGTTATTCCTCCCAGCACCAAGGTATTTATACCCCATAGGAATTCAGGGGTGAGCAGAAGAGGACCGGACAGCTAATTACTGCCATTGTGTGCCGATTGGCTGCCATCCCTGCCTGCCAGCTACCAGAATTGTTTTCAGATAGTTCAGCGTTTCTTTAATGCTTATCCTAGATCTATTCAAGAGAGAGAGAAAAAGAGAAAGGGAAGAAAATGTAACTCTTATCTTCGATAGAAAACCTCAGCTATTTAGCAGACTATTGAAGTCCTTTTCTCCTTCTTTCTTTTCAAGTCTCTCACAACAAGATACCTGCCTAGTCCACAAAGACAATATTATAATGGTTACCAGGGTTTATCTTTTTCGTCTTTTTTTTTTTTTTTAATGCTACTTTTTCATGCACTTGTGGAAAAAACTGTGCCATTAACGCCTTTACAGCTACCTGGGAAAAAAAAAAAAGGACCTTCAAAGTGTCAATAGCGGATGTAGTGCACTCTCCTTCCTTTTATTCACTCTGCAAAATGGGAAGTGCTATTACTGCTGTTAGACCCATTTTCACTCTGCATGTAGTTTTCCTTGAAATCTATTGTCTTCACCCTTCACAATTTTTTATTGCATTGCTCTTCTAAATGTGTTATTCGAGCAGCTGATACATCAGGTATCAGGAAGAAGAAAAAAAACCCCTTTGAGCGAAGGTAAAGCCAGAAACTTCCTTCACCTGAGCAACCTCAGCTCTGTCCCCTTGCTGCTTCTTCCTTTTAAAGCCAACAAACTTTGACCTGCTGACTCTAAAATGGACAAATAGCACAACCACCACCTCCTCTGCATCTGCCTTTTTCCAGGCTATTGTTCAGAGGTCACGATATAAAACAGATAGAAGGGAGGCAAAACACTAGAAGGATGTAACTGGAAAACCACTCATCGCAAATTACATTTTTCATCAGTGATACAGCGCTTTGCAGCTCTCTAAGATTAAAAAAAAAAAGTCAATTAGAATTACAATGAATGTAAAAATAAGCTTTTGTAATAAAACCCATAATTTAAAATGGGATAATGTATCTGAAAATGAAAAGAGGAATCTCTTAAATCAAATGTCCTTCAGCTGAAGTTAATTTCAGTCAATAGGATTTTCAACTCTTTAAATTGTATTTTAGCACTGGATTTATAGGAGAACAGCTGAAAGAAGTCCCGTGTTCTATCACCTCTGTGGCTCCTCCTGCAACCTCTCAGCTCACTGTCACGCCTGCACGCCCCCGGCGTACGGAGCACTCGGGGTGACAGGACACCACATCTTCTCCTGGGTAATGCTGCACTGGCAGCAAATGCCCTTGCTGAGGGGAGCAGCCCAAACCCTTCTGCTGCTGCTCCCCCACCTCCAAGGAAGGACAGAAACTCTTTGTGGTGGCTACACATCGGGATGTTCCACCTGCTCGGATGGGCTGGAGGAGGAGCAGGGACCTCACGGCCACTAACACCCCGTTTCCTTGCTCTCCAGACTGATCTGGTGAATCAATTCTCCAACAATACATTCCCATTGCTGGCCCAGGAGGTGGATGTTTGCCCAGAGATGACCCATTCTCCTAATGTACCATATCATATCCACATTAGGTGACATTTGTAGCATACGTCGCTCTGTCTGCTCTCTGTTTAAACACACTGGGGGTAAATATTAAATGTGATTTAGCACCATAACTCCCATTAGCTTTAATGGGAGTCCCATGGCTTCATCCTGTGTCTCTTGATGGATATTTACCTCATTGTTCATTTCAGTGCTCGTTTTTATCTATTCCTACTGTGCCAACTCCTGCTTGAAGCTATAATGATATCATTTTTATTTTTAAGTGTGCACACACATGGTTATTGGTAATGTGCATGAGAGCTTGGGACTTTGAGCATTGCTGGGTAAAAGAGATGGCTTTGCCCTGAGCAACGGGGTGGGCAGCCCTTCTCTGCAGTGTACCCCCTAGCCCTCCAGTGCTCCTGACAAACTGGGGATCCTTCCTCAAAAAACACTCCCAGTCCATCATGATCCTCCAATCTGTTGTCATTTTACAAGCAATGGGAATAAACACTATTCTTCTTTTCCTTTAACAACCAGAAAACTACAGCTATGCACTGGCTCTGCCAGGTTCTAGCCAGGTTCTCATAACCAGTTCACCTGGTACTAGGAACCAGTATATCCACAGCCAGCCAGGGACCTGAGAGCTATGGGGGAGTCTGCCACAGGACAAGTCCTCCAACTTTTCCCTGCAAAATATGGAGAACCTCATCACACTCACTACCTACAAGATGCTGCCAGGTGTAATGATGCTGGTAAAGCTACTGGAAATATGGGAAAGAAAAGCCCAGGGCACACAGAGTGTTGACAGTGCCAAGAAGGAGGTCTGAATGCAGATGTTCAAACCACCTCCCACAGCCCAAACCCCACATCTGTGTCCCTAGCACAGAGCTTGAGAAATACCACCTCTAGAAATGGGACAACAGGGAACAGGCTGAGAAACACGATGTGCCCTGGGCGGGTGTCCCCGCTGCGGTACGTACTTAGTAAAATGATGATGCAGATCAAGATAGCGATGATGGCGCCCGTGCCCAGCCCCGCCGCGGCCACCGCCCCGATGGTGGTGCAGTCGCCGTTCTCGTCGCAGGGGCACACCTTCACTTTGATGACGGATGTGTTGTACAACGGGGGGTTGCCCGAGTCCGTCACGACGATCGGCACGTCGTACACACCGGCTTCCAGGTACATGATTCGTAAACTAAGCTGGGCGTAATCACCTGGGGACACCAAGACCGAGATGACAGACACCCTGGTAGAGCCACACTTGTACAGGCAGTGCTCTTCTGCCACAACACCCTTCCAGGCCCTGAGGAAGAGACTGTCAGTGGCACACCTGGGCAGGGCAGCTTCAGACCTCTGTCCCAACAGTCTGGTCAACAAGCAGCCTGTGTTTTGCAAAACACGAGGTGTTTTCACTGCTGCACTAACCTACCTTGATGCCATTTGCAAATCCAGTTGCACGTGTTTAAAATGGCGTGAAATGCAAATATTAAAGCGTGAATGATGCTCCCCTGGGCACTGTGCAGGCTCTCTGCTTGCCCAGCAGCCTCCCACCTCAGGATTTTTGGGAAGCTCATCGCCTGTTGATGACATGCTCAGCCCCTGTGTTCCCTCTCATTGTGGTACAGGGGCTGTGGGACTGAGCCCCAGGTGTTGAGGGTATGAGCCGTTGCTGCTGGGCTGGCAGAGGGTGCCAGGCCTCAGCGAGGGGGGAACCAGCTTTGAAGCCAAAACCAGCCCTCAGGCTTCATGGTATTTTCCATCCTCTGCTGCAACTACCAATAAGAGGACCAATTAGTGACATTTGTGGTTGTGGGCTGCAATATAAAAATCCTTCACATACTGGTAATCTTCACACTTACCTAGCCCCCCTGGTTCCATGGTAAATTAAAAGGCTGCCTTTATGCAATTATGGTCAGAGAAATGAACATTGATCCTGATTGTGGCTTATGACAATTACACTGGAACATAAGGAAGACTGATAATAGCTTTTTTCCCCTTGGCCATTATGGATGATTTATACTCTGTTCACTACTGATAACTGTTCATAATTATGAACTGCATTAAAAAAAGCCAAGTGCCAAGGCTCTTAGAGTTATGCTGCAGGTCTGATACAAATCATTTCTGATTAAATATCTTGTCTATAATGTCAGCCATAACGTGCTTGAAAAAATAGAAATCAGATAAAAAAAAAAATAGTAGGAAAGTTTGGAAGTTTGCAACCACACGTGGCCTCATTAGTGAATCAGAGTCCAAATGTCCTCAGGATTGCCCGCCCCATTTACCATTCAGCCGCGTTATGGTCCAGTTCTTCCTCACCGCAGATGGCACACTTGGCAGCTCGAAGACGAAGGGCCCAACGTTTGGATCGATGTCAGCATCCGCGGCTGTTATGTTGATGACATTCAGGTTTGGCTTTTCACAGATCTGTGCCTCCTTTGGCAGGAGCTCAGGAGCATTATCGTTGATGTCGATTAGGTAGATCTGCAGAGTGCCAGTGCCGCTTGCGGGGGGTATACCTGTACCCGGAGGCAGAGACGGACATGGACCGATGGCCATCACTGAAGCAGCAGGAATGACACTGTGGACCAGCCCCCTCCCTGCCTTCCAGTCCAATAAACCAGGATTTTCACCCCTCCCTCCTTGGAACTTATTAGGGACATGCTGCACTTTCATGGTCCCCTGCTTTAAGAGGTATTATTAAAACTTCCCCAAGCCTCCCAGAGTTGCTGTTTTTCACTCCTGCAGAACACGGAGGTTGAGTTCTGCCGATGTGTAGCCCACAGCAATGTCCCTAGTCAAACTCTAAAAATACAAGGAGGCAATTCCAAGCTGCTAGTGCAAATTTTGGGAATGGCTGTTTTGAAGAGGAAAAAACCATTAGACAGACAGCTACCAGGAGGAAGAGGAGGGCCTAGAGGAAAAAAATAGTTGTGTAACCCATTGCTTGCCGTTTACTGCAGTACCTGCTAGCCAGTTTTTAGATTTGCAGACTACTACACTGCTTCCAAGGAAGCCCAACTCTCCAGCCTATCCCACAGTCAGCCCCCACTCCAGTGAAAGGTCCTTGCTCAAAGCCTGTGGCATGAGCTAACCACCACCAAACATGCTGAGTGATGCTACTAACCCATGGCAGCATCTGTATGCCCCAGTAAACCACTCTCCATCCTCTCCACCACTGTCCCAACCAGCAGGGATGCCACAGCACAGCAGTCTGTGCCCCCCAGCCCCTTACTGATGAAGAGCCACATCAGTCTGACTACCCTTACACAAAGAAATCCTTGCCCTGGCAAGAGCAAACAGCCTTCCCAGGAATGGTGCAGCATTTTTACTTTCTCTCTCCCCACACATGTGTCTGGCAGCTCCTGCCCTCCACCTCCCTTCTCGGGCAGCGTTGCTTCAGCAAGTCTTTAAAATATTTTACATTGTGTTTTCAGTCTTGGCTCTTCCTCCCAGGGCTGGATATAAAGCTACACCAACCACTTCCCCACTAGACTTTCAAATGCTGCTTCTGCTTCCACAGACACCCCTTTCTAACACTCCTTTCTCATTTCTGTTCCATGTTTCAAGGAAGCCTTGAAAATTCTGAAGAAGCCCAGAAAAATCCTTCTTTCATGGTTCCTTCATAAGCTCTTCAATCACTGATCTTACCCTTTCATCTAGTAAGCAAGGGGTAGGTCTCCCTCTAAAACAATATCTTTGATCAGCCTTGAAAGCTTCTGGACAGGCAGGATACTGGGGAGGAACATGGAAACTGGCTTTGGGGACCAAGTGATTTCACTGCTTCCACAATCCGCGTTTCACAGCATCTTCTGGGATGAACGCAAAGCCCACGCTCCAAGCTCTCAGGCAGGTGAAACATTAAACTAGCAGTCTGAGGGGCACTAACTGGCATGTGGCTGCAATAAACTGCAGCTGCTGCACATACAAATGCAGCCTTGTAGGGGTAGTGGTTATTGTTGGGCTCCGGCTCCTGGTATTTCTGGTTCTTTGGGTTCTTAAGAGCAGGTCTGGGGCAGTCTCAGGAGAAATACAAAGTAAACACTTTCAAGTGTCCAAGTAGTACAAACCATGAACATTTCAAATTAGTTCAGCTGTCTTATGTGGAGAAAGCCAGGATGTGGAGAGAGCAGGTACTGATGTACTACATAGGATCCTCAGACTTTACTCTCAAAAGATGAGGACTACTCTAGTACCACTGACTCCAATGGAGAAGTTGGTCCACTCCCTGCAATTAAGACTGAAATACTAATTTCAAAATCAAGAGGAATATACCACTGTTGCATCTGCATTCAGCTGTTGCATCCCCCCTCTTTGCCCTTTTCACAGTGCCCTTATCCTGCAGCCAAGACTTTTCTTACAGTGAGTATCCCCACACTGTAGCCCAGGGAGAGAAAGGGAGCATGTCCAGGGAGTATTGGACTAAACTTCTTTATCATACACTGAAAACAGCAGAGAGAACTTCAGGGAAACAAGATGTTGTTGCTTTTTTAAGAAAGAAAGACAAATCCTGCCCAAAACCCCTGACCCCAATGATGAATACATGATGCCAGAGAACCTGGAACATGGGAGCAATGTGGAAAGAACCGATGATACTAGGTGAAACTTTAGCTGTTATCCTAAGCACTCGAGACAGAATTTTAAAGAAGGTGTTGCTTTATGTGGATTTTAATGGCTGCAATATACCAGTGATAGATTAATTTTTCAGAATAAAGAGATATATCTAGGCCCTCATTTTCTGAGCTGCTGAATGATGGATGTGGAGGTGCTGATGCATCGCAGCCTCAGCACCGAAGCCAAGGAAAGGGGTTAACTCCACCTTGTAGTAAGTGCTCGGGATTTTGTGATCTTTAATGAGTAGAGAAGAGCAAGCCTTAACAGGACTTCACCACAAGAAGATCTGTACTGGCCTCAGCAGCTTTGATAATAAAATACCCCAGACTCCGGATTCTCTGATGATGGCTGGACATCTCAGAAATGGTAGTGGATGGAGAGTCTGGTAACAAACAGACAGACACCTCTCATGAAAGCCACAGCAGTTCAATGGACTGGCTTATTTTTAATACCCTCCTGCCAGCCCCTACAATTATTTCTGGATTCCTGATGGAAGGCTTCCTGCGTGCTCTGATCAGTGCCTTTGGGACGATTACCAGGCCCCGTGTGTTCAGCAGCCCTTGGAGAGCTCATCCCTTTGATTTTTATTTTTTTTTTAAGTTCAGGCTACACTGCTACACTGAACTCCCCAAATCGATTTTCCATTTGCCCTCCCTTTCCCTTAATAACACTCTCCGTATACTGTGCACATTTAATTTACTCCAGCAATTTCCCGTCCCACTTTCACATTTTTGACCATAAAAACCTGGGAAAAAGATAACTTATACTGACAACTCTGTCAGGGCATCATTTCTCTTAATGCATCACATTAGAGTCTTATTGAAGCATGAACAATGTGAAGCCTGGGCTCACCGTTGTCAGCCGCCAAGAATGTGGCCTCGTAGACGTTGTTCTTAATGTAGTCTGACTCTCGATCAAGGACAGCGGCAGTAGTGATCTGACCATTTGTGGCATTAATGTTCAGCCAGTTTGCAGGATCTGACAGCTTGGAGTATCTACAGAGAAAGGAAATAAATACATGGCAGTCTTTTCACTGACATATCCTTAATATTGCTCGAAATAAGGTTTTTCTGGACTCCTGACCCATGATTCAAAGGGCCTTTGGATAAACGGTTTTGTTGACAAACAAAACGCTAATTGAGTATCTGGTTTTTGACCTCTGCAATTATTCAATTTTTCTACTTCTTTTAGTTCCTAAGGTTTTTCTTTCCACTAAGTGCCACTTACACTCCAGCTCCCTGCTGCTGGAATTGGACACAGCCTGAGGTCTCTGCAGCCCAGGAGAAATGAGGTCTGCGATGACCACTGCGTTTGTATGCTGGAATTACAGGACGGATTCCTGTTCTCTCCTTAATGTTGCTCCCTCCTAAAACAGCTCTTGCTCTAAAGTCATGGCTATTCCTGATTTACACCTGTCACTAACAAACAACAGTTTGGGAAACACAACAGTTTTCAGGCATTAGCATCACCTCCAGCAGCAATTGCCTTGGGGACAGTATGGTGGGAACTCACAGCTGAACTAAGGTGTGGACCCAGGGGTGAAGCAGCGTCAGGTCTGCTCTCCTGACACACTTTCATATGTGTCTGAAAGAGCAGGTCAGATGTCTCCATGAACTTGGAGGTTTGAAGAGAGCAGTGACAAGGGGTTCCCCAGACCCTGGTGTGCCCTGGGCTGGAAGGACCCAATGGCAGACTCACCTCCCAACTACTCAGTCAGCTCATAGGCTGTCCATGTCCTATGCAGCCAGAATGTGGTCTGCTTTGGGCAAGCGTTTCCCATGTTCTCCAGATCAATGGGTTCCTTTTATCTTTCACATTTGGTTATTTTCTTTGTTTTATTTTATTTGTTGCTTTTGATTTGTACCTCTCAGTTTTGTACAGTTTGGCTCGAGATGGACACTCATTACCCAAACTTGAACCTAATAAATGGCAAAAGTATATATTACTGAAATAAATGAAAGCTGAGCTTATTTCACGGGGAACTCAGACCTGCTGACAGTTTTATATAATTTTTTTGTAGTTAGATAAGCAGGTGGGAAAACTTCTGGCTTCTGGTGAATATCCCTTTCCAAAAATGGGCTGTTTGAAGCTGAAACTCAAAGTGAAACCTGAGCTGTGTCAATCCATGTGAGCAGGAAAGCAACACACAGCTGCACAAGCCCCTGCCAAAGGAAAGAATTACATTTCATGGAGCTAGACTCTTTGGGATGTTTTCATTTCTTTTTAATATCACTGCTGTGAGTCTCTTGCCCTTTCTCTGATAAATGACCAGGGATCTGGTTTCAAAGCTGGCTTTGTGAATGTGTCTGTGGCTAATGAGGATAACTTGAGGTGTGACGTTGGCCATGCCAAGTTGTGCCTTACTGGGGATGCTCCTGCTTCCTTATCTGCTATTTGTAAAAACTCTATTTCACCCAAGACTATATAGAGAGAGCCTAATGCAAGGCTTTAGCAGCTGGCTCAGCTCTATGTGAAGTGCTGATCGTGGATCTGTAGGCTTAGCTTTCTGGGTACCTTTCTTCCTAACTCACCATTGCCAACTGTGAAGAAAAAAAGCCAAAATAGCCTTTGTGTACTTCACAAAGACAAGACCCCAACAATGCCCCACTGCTTCTTGCAAAGCCCTGGTGATGGGCTGTCCTGATGAAAAGGGGGTAAGAGAGATTGCACTTGGTCTTGGGAATGAAGTGCTGGTGGACACACCAAACAGGTGTCCTGGAAGCCCTGGGAACAAAAACCCACTGGAATAATTGGCTGCTCATATTCAGAGAAAGTCTTGCAAGACCCTGCACAGGCACTGTGTGATGACAGGAACGGCTCAGCAGAGCTGTTTCTCCTCCCAGGAATGGCAGATGCTCCTTTGGATTACAGATCATCCCCCTCTGGGTTAGAGGGGTATTCAATCAGAAACGAGCTGTTGTCTCCTCTGAAAACCAGCCTCGGACAGATGTCAGGGAAATAAAGACCTTTCAAAGGCCAATAGTTCTCAGAGGATATAAGAAATACTGGCTTGTTAGTTAGGATGGTCTCTCCCCTCAAAACTCACAATACCTGTCTAAAGACAACAAGATGAGGCAGTGAATAAACTATCATTTTCTAGACCAGACAGCTCTGTGCCAGGTGAAATACTTCAAACTCTGCCTGACACGAAATGTCACAACTGATATAAGTTTAAGTGGCCTCAACTGTGGTCACGTCGTGCACTCAGGTTTTGCAAAAAAATACTGTGGTCCTTATGGAGTGGGAGTGAAAAAGAAACAAAGTCTGGTGATGTGGAAGGAGCACGAAATGCACCTCCTGTCCACACAGCCAGAGGCTGAAATGCTTGTGAAAGGTGTCACAGGACTCTTACTTTCACACACGCTTTTCTGCCAAAGTTTTTTCCAGCAGGAAGAAGACATGTGAGTCACGGTCCTGGACTCTGGATTGAGTCCCCAGTCTGCCCAGGTAGGACAACACACAGTGAGTGACACCTTCTGGGTTGCATTGTGGACTAAATCTGATCTTAAACTCCTTAGATCAAACAATTGACTTTTAGAAGGCTGAAGTGTTGCCAGCTGAACCCCCTTCTCTGGGAAAGCAGCTGAGGAGAAGGTTATGTTCAGTAGTCGGGCTGAAGGGAAAGGGAAGGTCACAACAAATCTCGCTTACTGCAGAGCCAGCAAGGGCTGCTGGGCTGCTTCATATGGGCTGGCAGTGGGCAGGTAAGGACCAAGTACCATGGCACATGATTGGGTGTTTGGCAGCTCAGCCAATACTTAACTGTATGACATCTTAAAACCTGTTCAGCAGCTGTTGGTCAGCAAGCAAGCCTTGCTCTGAACCACCTGACAGCTCCTCCTGCACTGGGCTTTTTAAGCCAGGTTGAGCCCACATCCTCTGGAAGCAGCACATGACATGATAAAAAATCCCAGTCATTCCCTTTGGATATCTAGCCCTCGCCCTATCCATGCCTCAGTTTCCTCTCCACACAGAACAGAAATAGCAAAGCTGCCTTTTTCTTAACCTCTGTGTTTATAAAGTACATGATCAACATAGGTGACAGCATCCTTGACAAGGCAGAGACAAAACAGAATGATGCAGCCCTGATCTCTGCCTCTTGTAACAACAGAGTCTATGACCTGCTTGCAGTTGGAGCTGCAAACTGCCTCTGCAAGCCAGTAACACGGGGTCCAACTCTGCCTGCTTGCCTGGCCCAGCTGCTCAGAGCTGGGTTTACCTGGAGGGGGGAGGATTGAGAGTTTACAAGCTTTAGGATACTCTGTAAGCACTCAACTGAGGGTCCCACTCCCTGCCAAGCTCGTATCACACCAGCTAGTTCATGGATTAGCTTTGTGCTGCTTTGCTCCCCAAACTTCTGCAGCCAACATCCCCTGCCTGTATGGGAGCACACTTGGCTGCCTGGTCTCCCACCTTACTGCCTGCTGCATGAAGCGATCAGGATCCACCGCTGAGAACGTTGTCAGGACTGTCCCCGTAGGCACCCCTTCCTCCAGCCTGATTAACTTGTGGTTTGTTGGGAAATACGGTGCTTCGTTGACATCTGTGACTGAAATGGTGACTCCTGCTGTCGACTGGAAGGACATCTGGATGCCGCTGGCCAGGGGAGCTTGGTTTGATACCATCACTGTCAGCATGAAAGCTCTGTTCATCTCGTAATCGACTGCCTAAAACAAACAAACAAGCAAGTATAGAGCCAAGCAGAGAATAAATTCTACCTTCTGGCTGAAAGCTGCAAGATTTAGAAGGCAGACGAAATCAAAGTCATTGCCTCCTCTCGTTTCCTCCTGAACTCAGTTCTTTTGAAGGTGTAAATCCAGACCAGCTTTTATCCAGTGGAGGATTTGGCCTTCCAGTATTTGGAGGGTCAAATAGTTAAAAAAGCCCCACAAAGCAGAAATTTCAAAGAGCAGGGAGGATTTGTCCTGTGTTTTGTTCCAGCATTTCCAAAACAGAACCTGCCTGTGTTAGCAGAGCACCGAGTGGACGACTCCACCAAGGGCTGCTCCAAACCCAACAGGCAGAGTCTGGTAAGAGGGACCTGAGATGTACTTTCAGTGCCATGAGCATTTAAAGCTGCTAAGTAACCATGACAGTCTGTGCAGACTCATGAGCCTGAAGTGCTCTTCATTTTGCCTCTGAAGTGAGTTTATAAGCCAAGGTGGAGCTGCAAGGAGCAACGCCTGGTCTGGTTCATCAAGTGGTCCTTCCAGTGGGACCTCTCATCCTCCAAGACACCTCATGATCTCCTGCACACCCCTACAGACACATTCTGCTGTTGGGTGGCCACAGATCCCTTTCCACCATGCTCATAAAGGTGATGTGCTTTAGGAGCCAGGAGGAGTGAAAAGCATTTGCTGGCCCAACTGACTGAACCACGGTATCATAATAACTTCTAAACCATCCCACTAATTATTATGAGGGAAGTTGCTAATCATCTGCCAGGGAGGCTTGAGTTTTGCAGGATCACACCTCTGCTTGTTAAAAAAATGCTCTGCTGTAATTTATAAACTGAGCAGTGGAACCATCCTCCCCGAGCCTGCAAAGCGCACGCTCACGGTGTGAAATGCCGCGGTTACGGTTACGCCGACTTCGGTGCAGCGGCGCTGATGTACCTCGGCCAGATCCCGCCTCCGCGTTCCGCTCAAAACCCGGGATGGTCAGGAGAGAGATCAAACCACGGGAGGTTACACCAGGGAAACAAACTTCAGGGGCAAAAGGTAAAACAGTGGAATCTCCGTTCGGCTGAAGTGCAAATGTTGCTATTGCTAAATGGTTTCCTGACAGGCAGGGCCAACATTTAATAAATAAAAGGAAGCACAAGGATTCCCAGTACACCCACCAGCACTGACTCATGGACTCATACTGCATTCAGAAGAGATGCATGATGAAAGTTCTCATTTAAACACCATTCATGGCCTTGGAACAATCTGACTAACACACTTCCTCAAGTCCTTTTCACACCCCTCCAATTTTTATTTTGTATTTTTTGTGGTGCTGGACTGTTTGCTATCCCTGCCCACAGCCAGTGGGCACCTCCCTCCCTGCAGGGGCTCAGATGGATGTAGAGGGGCCGATTTGAGCAGCTCCAGGGGGAATTGATGTGGGAAAGCACTGGGCTCCCTGCTTCATGATGCACGGGACACACTGACCACACACATATCTGCTGTGATGTGGCCTGACACAAGGGAGAGGGGGCTTTTTTCCCCCCCCAAAAATGTAGAGCTGCACACTCAGCTTCTTTCCCCTCTGTTTCTCATGGGACTGGAGCCCCGTGAACTTCACACCATCATAAGCAATTCCTACCAGAACAGTTCATACTTCTGTTCCCTCACAATGCCTCTCTCTGAGGATAACGATGCACAGAGCACACCCCGCTCTTCACACTACTCTAACCCCTTCCCTCTCCACCCACCTCTCTGAAAATGCTGCATATTGATCAGCCCAACAGCAGGAGGAAAACCCACAGAGCCACCACATTTGAGACAAGGAGGTGCTGGACCTGTCGTCTGCTTCTTAATTTCACATCCAAGAAGTACGTGACATGAAATTAAAGAGCAGCACTTTGCAGATAGCCCTTGGTGGGTATTTGGTGTCTGTCTGGCACAAATGGCTCTGAAACCTCCCCTGGAGCTGCTGCACATCTTCCTCCTTCACTGGCCTCTCCGACCAGGATGCAGCAGGGTGAAGCTGAGGGCTTGTCATGTGTACTCCTTTTCTTAAGGTACTATTAGCTACAGAGAACAAATTTGCCTTATGTTACTGTTGAGGCAAATAATAATGGAAGCTTTGGAAGCATCTCCATTATAAATTCACAGCTCTGATCCATGCAGAGTTTATAATAACATTTTACTTAGCTGGCTGCCACAGGGCAGTCACTGCTGCTCCTGGAGATTGTCTCCAGATTCTGTGGTGTCTCATCTGAGTGGGAAGCTTCTCTTCCCCCTTGATCAAGGCTTTCTTTGAAGATTAGGGTCTTGCACGGTTATGGAAATGGTTTGGAAAGGCATGAACAGCAAAAGGAAATGTTACACTTCTGGTTATTGGATTGGAGCTGCAGATGGAGCTTTGCTGAGAACGGCTGCAAAACGGCCTCCAGGAGCATCATCTGAACTCCAGTGGCTTCTTGGTCTGGAAGCATTTCTGACCCTCTATTTCTGGCCCCCAAACTTCTGGTGGAGGGGTGGGATTCTTCACAAAAGGTCCATTTCCATGATCACCGTAGCCAGATGTAAACCCCTCTGCTTGTGGTGGTGGGGAGCTATATGTAAGTGGCTTTAAAGAGCCACATGGAAAACCCAGCCATAAGGGTCTGTAAATAAAAGGTTTATTACTTGACTTACTTAATTTTTTACATGTGTTTTCACTCTACTCCAGGGATCAAACCAACAAGAGACTGCTCTCACACCATGAAGAACAAGATCTGACTGGTCACCCGCTCTGACGTGCATACATTCCCCCAACCTTTAAGAACATTCACTTATTAACAGAGAACAAAATATTTCAAAGAAGGCAGAATCCTAAGAGTCTTCCCTTCTTCACCATGAAAATTTAATCACAAGCAAATTCCCTCATTCTCCTTGCTGAAAATGCACCAAAAAGCCTCCTGGCTTGATAAGGGTAAGAAATTCTGGGCGCCGAAGAGGATCAGGTGAGGTGAAGACATTTGATGCAATTTCAAGCTTTAGCTCAGCCTGATGAGACAGGATTTACATGTGGTTCTTTGCATTGTGATCACTGTGGGTTGCACAGCAGTGGTAAGTCAACACCAGCATCAATGGTGTCTTGACAAATCCACCCTGCTCTCTGCCTGCAAGTTCTGAATAAGGCATGCTTCATTATGCACAAGTCCCTGTGTAGGACTGATGATCATGTAAATCCCCTGTTGTTCAGTTTAATGTGCCTTTTAAACTGCAGTTGGGACACTTTGCTACAGGAGGAGTAAGGGGTTGTCCCTTGTTATTGGTGAAAACACTGGCACTTCCATTTCAGACTGGCTGCTGGTGTCAATGGAACTTAAATGGCTGCATCTTACTTTGTTCAATGTTCTCTGTTTAAGCAGAAAATACACACATATGGGTATGTGTATGCTTACATACATTATGCATCCATATACATGTGTCTAGAAGTACTGCTAAGCTTGAAGAGGTTTTCTAACATTGCACCAGATAAGGTTGTCAACCTTCATTACAGAGCAGTAAAGAAAAGGACCCTGCTGAAATACCATCTAGCAGGTAAGATGATGTCTCCCTTAGAGTTTCAGCAAAGTGGCATCTGCAGACACACACACATAGCCCAAGGGTCAGAGATTAGGACAAGCTCACAAGCTCACACGTTCCTACCAGCCCAACCTCACTGGCATTTCACTGATGTCATTTTTCCTAATATCCAACCTGTAAGTATTAAGAATGACTGCAACTTATTAGCTACAAGGGAGCAGAGCTCTTTGTTTTCAACACAGAGCTATTCTTAAATCACATTGCTCTTTACATTTTAGTGTTTCATCCTAAGGTGTTCAAAACTTTTTGTTAAGAGAAGGACACTTATCAGGAGGTGCAGGCTTTGTCCATCACAGCATGTATCATCCTTCCCAGTGCCGTGCACAGCTCATGTTGTGCAAGCTACACATCACAGGAGCCTATTTGCAATGCCTTCACTTTGTTGGTTGTCAAAGGGAGCATCCATAGGTGACAGAATCCAAAGGGATTCTGTGAATGCTGAATGGATTTGGTGATGTTCTGACTGTGTGCAGTGCCTGCAGAAGCATTCTCTGCTTGGGCTGCTGGGGCCACACAACTCAGTGGGCAGTGAACTCTCAAATGAAGAGAAAGTCATGTTCTTCGACATGGCAAAGGATGGAAACAGAATGCAATACCTGCTAGAGATACCTTGAGGATTCCAATTGGTTCCAGTGGATGGAGGAAAGAAGAATGGGTGGATATGAAAGGTTCATTTCTCGGTGTCTAAGACACTGCTGATCTAACCTAGGCAGTGGCTGACACTTGAGTGGAGCCATTTCAAGCTGAGGATCTGTCCCACACTCTATGCTTATTTCTTTATACTAGGAAAAGGAAAATTTCTTCAACTTTATTTTCTGCCAAGCCACTGAATGAGGAAAATCTCTCCTTTCCTTCTGTTACCAGAAAATTCACTCCTCCTGCAATCTCCCCTGCAGTCCCTGCTCTGACAGAGCACTTGACAGATCCCCTGCAGTGAACTGCTTCCCTGATTCACAGCTAACAGGGAGTTTTCTGCCTCAAAAATGGAAGCTGCAGCCTCTGCCCCAACCCAACAGGGCAGGGCTGCACAGCCCAGGTGCCATTCCCTCCTACAGCTCAAAAGGCTAAGGAAGAGGACTCAGAGCTGCCTTTGGCATCCCAGAGTTTATCAGAGCTTACAATGGGCTGGGCAACCCAGAACCAGCGGTAGATACTTGGAGTAATGGTCAAGACTCCTGCACAGAGAGAGATGGGAAGTGACAGGATCAGGAAGGAAGACATGGAAGACATGAAATAACTGTGGGCTTCTAGCAATCCCAGGGGCCTTAACTGGCTGAAACAGGGAGAGATGTGGATTTGCTTTGGCTACCTTACCTTCACAACAGTTACCATGCCCTCGTTGGTGACGGGGTCTGTCCGGATGGTGAAATGGCCAGAGGGGTCCCCGCTGATAATGCGGTAGATGGCATTCCAGTTGGGGGAGTGAGGCTGGTCCCGGTCCATCACCGTCAGGTTTGCCACCACGACCTCCACTCTGTTCTCAGGAACTTCTCCTGAATACTGCAAAGAAAAGACAGAGGCAGTCATGGTGGAACCTTTCTGTTGGTCGTCGTGACTACCTCCCCTCTCCCCCACACCAGCACACAAACTGGGAAACCAGAGGACCACGGGGTTGTATGTTACAAAACCCACAGACTTCTCTCACTTCTGGTTTTCCCAAGCTTTTTATTCAAGTATTTTCCCAAACCTTCCAAGGTCCAGCCTCACTTCTCAGCTCAAAGGAAGACTAACCCACTACCATCACCACCACTGCCCAAGCTTCAGCAAATACTGGAAGTAAATGAACAAAACCTGTTCCTGATCCTCTCGTTAGGCTACAGCAACCAGAGAGTTAATTGTCAACAGCAGGTAAAATCAGCAGGCTAAAATATGCAATTTTTAGGATGACAATGTCCCTTTAACCGGAGGTATTTTCCCTCACTCGCATTTCAGTGATGGCATTTTTATCACTTCTTCAGTGATTTTATTTCCTTTTCTTTCTTTCTTGTCCTTGATTTGATTCTGTCTCATTATTTAAAGTGTTTCGTGTGATTTTGCCACAGCCTTTCCTGGTGCTTAATTCTCTCATTTAGCACTGATTTTCATGGAGCATGTCCAGTTCAGGCACATCCTGATGCATTAGCTGCATTCTTTTCTGCTTTCCAGTCCCTGATTTATCACATGGCTGATCAGGGATCCTGGCCTGCGAGTACTTCCAGTGTTCAGGGCTCGAAAGCTGCCAGTAAGACACATTCCCAAATTTTCAACCATCCTCATCTCTCAGCATCTCCCATTAGCAGCACTTGCAAATCAACACTCTGATTGACAAATGGCAAATTAAACACCGGGGAGACAATGGGAGCGGCTGGCTCTGAGTCTGCAACTGAAATCCTGGCCCCAAACTGCAGCAGCACTGAAAACCTGGCCTTTGGTGTGCACAAATGTCAGGTTATGTAAATGATAATAAATCATTCCTTTGTTAGCACAGGAGTCCCTCTCCACCCCTAACTCATACCCATCCATTCCAGTCCTTCAGTTATGTGTACTTATGTTTAGTATATATAATGTCTATAGTATATATTCCACCACTGACAGCAAAAATATTCCATCTGCCTCATGTTAATGTAGACTTAAATTTGCCTTTCAGCAGTGTCCTGATTTGCATTTTGCCCTCGTTTCTGTTATGTACCTGCCCCAAACAAGTTTTTGTTAGTGAATGCAGATGGCATCTTGTCCTGGTTTCAGCTGGGACAGAGTTAATTTTCCTCCTAGTAGCAGGTGTAGTGCATGTTTTGGGTTTAGGGTGAGAATAATGCTTAAGCCACAAGGATATTTAGGTGGTGGGTAGGCAATGTTCACTCCAAGTCTTTTCCCCTTCCCATCCTGCTCTGCCAGAGGTGGGCTGGGGGTGCTCAGGAGCTGGGAGGGGACACAGCCAGGGCAGGTGATGATCCCAACTGGCCAAAGGGTTATTCCCTACCATATGATGTCATGTGCAGTGCATAACTGGGGGGAAGATGGGTGGGGGCTTAGACCATGGTTTGGGAACTAGCTGGGCATCAGTGGACTGTGGGTGGTGAGCAACTGTTCTGTGCATCTCGTTGTTGTTGTTATTATTATTATTATTATCCTCTTTCTTTGTCACATTAAACTGCCTTTCTCTCAACCCATGTGTTTTATGCCTTTTTTCTGGTTCTCTCCCCATCCCACTGCGGGGATGAGTGAACGGCTGTGGGGTTGCTGAAGCTGCCGGTTGGTTTAAGCTACAACACATCTCTTCTCAGGCCTGCTGAGAGCAGGGGGAAGAAAAATGGGAAGCAGCAACATAGTTCCAGTCCCAGCACATGCTACAGCTCTTCTTTTCCCTTTATTTCCCATTACTTTACTCATTTTTTACCCATTCTCTTGCCCAACTTGGAGTCTCTGTGGCACAGTGTTAGCAAGGGAAATATCATATGGAAATTTATCAAAAGCCTCTTGAAAAAGCCATTAGATTATGTCATATGTACACTCCTATTATCAACCTTGTCTGAAACCTGCTCAAAAGAACTCAAGGAGATTAGTTAAGCAGGATCGTCTTTCACTAAACCCACACTAGTTATCGCCCATTACATTAAATTAATGTTGTATGGCATGCCAGCAATGACAAGTTGATTAGCCCCCAGTCTCTTGGAGGAGATGGCTGCACTGCTAACATCAAAGGATCATATTGTAATTTCAAAGGAGCTAAGCACTTTGTGCAACCACCTCAAATCTGACCTAGGACCACAGTTTTTTTTTTGTCCGTTACTCCCAGGCTTACGCCTTGCAGAACCAAACAGAATTAACTCAAGAGAGAAAGCCCTCAACTGCATTTAAGACATGTAAGAGGGCCAGTCCTACAGTTGCCAAACACCTTTAAAAAATCATCACCCAGATGCTGCCAATGAGTTACATGGAAAAATCCCACACAACCACCAACAGATTTTACAGCAGCTTCAGTGAAAGCCACCACAACATCCATTTTTGGCCCAGAGCGATGAAGTTTACTACAAGACCTATTTTAAAAGCATGAGGTATATTTCAAATTATAAATACACAAGTACATCTCAGTAAAAGGCCTGGAGGAAGACTGCAAGAGTCTCTGAAGCTTCTCCATTAGGGTAAAACCCACAATGCCTGGCATGTACTGAGCAACCCAGGAGTTCACCTGGTTGTTGGTGATACCTATGAGGTACAGTTATGGAATGATCAGTCCTATGTGGCACTGAGGGTGGACACCTACACTAGATCTTTTTCTGATGAGAACAGAGTATCTTCACTGGAACAAAGGAGCCATCCAAAGCTATTCAGGGTAAGAAGCAAACCTTGGAGAAACACACCATGAACAGGACAACTTTCATCAGCTGCAGATCAGCAGCTGCTGGGAATCCAAAGTGTAGCCTCAATTTCCTCCCTCCAACACTCCCCCACTATCATTATTTTAAGTAAATGCTGTAACGTGCACTGTCCACAATTGTCTTTACCTTTAATAAAATTAAATAATGACATTAAATTACACCTGCTAACAGAAGGATGGCAGCTCAAAGCTACCCACACTTTAATGCCATCCTCTCCCTATCTGGAGTAATTTAGGATAATGAACAATGCCATCTTTCACTGTGATGCTCTGCAGCATTCCCTGTGCTGTACATTTTCTTTCATACAATTACAATTGATTTTCAAATAAAGAGAAGCATAACTATTCAAACAAGGTAAAACAATGGGCAACAGAGGAGCTGCTGGAGTAAACATAAGATTGATAAAGCCGTGCTTGACCTATACCTGCAGCACGTACTCGTATTCCCCTGTAATTCATTTAGCTTCACTTTCAATGGTTGCATTTGAAGTCCTTAATTTCCAGAGTGCTTTTTTAAAGATCATTCACAAGGATTTCTATGGCTGATTGTTACAATCTCCACTTCCCTTCTCAGATCAGGATTTCTTCTGAACCTGCCACGTTCTTAAACCTGTAAGATCTGCAGGACCTTTTTTCTTCCTCTCCCATGAAAGCCTGTGCTGGCCAAAGTCCTTCTCCCACTCCTCTGACGCTGGTCTGTCTGAAGTCATGCCTTGTGGAAACCCATTCTGATTTTCAGGTTGCATCAGATTATATTAAAATTAGCTAATCCCAGAGTTTCTCTTTCACTCAGTATCTGACAGAAATGCATAAACACAGAGAGGTAGCACTGCAGCAGAAAAAGGGATTGATGACAGGGGACCAGCAGAGGGATTCACACAATGACTTGACTTGGTGCAATAAATCTGGAGCCTGGGCGGTGAAGCCGGAGTAAAACCAATTAGCTCACTGCAACCACTCCTCAGGAGGTGTGGAATTGAGATGGATGAAGGCAAAGATAATTATTCAGGCTTCTTTCTAAAGGGACTTCCTTTTTTCCACTGTTCTTCCTTTTCTTCTAGCTGGTCTTGCTAAAAAGCTGTGAAAGTAATGACCTGTTCTCCTGAATGTCTGCAGGAAAGATTTTTGTGTTGTCTCCAAGACTTGCTAATGATGACGCAACATTTGTTACAGGCAGCAGCAGTTTATGAAGGCTGAATTGCCTGGAGAAATAGAGCATTTTACAACCTATAGCTACAGATTAAAGCAGAAGAATAAGGACATCTCACTTCTAGAAGACTCCAGCCCTTCCTCTGACAGCTGTGACTGCTGAATGAAGCTGCATCCTCTCTCTAGGTCCCCAAGGTCCAGAGATGCTGAAACAAGAGTGCACATGTGGCACGGGGTGTCCCACCTCTCACCACTCTCTGCTGTCCGGTTACACAGCAGGCTCTGGATATGATCTGACGTGTATCTGGGGAACCCAGCATGCAGAGGGTGGTGTGTGCAGGCCCCCAGCCTGAATCCCAACCCACAGCTCCTCCATACTGAAGGGCATGCTCCCAACCAAGTGCTGGCATGTGAGATAACCGTTTATCTTTTCCACACAATATTTAACAAAGACACTGGAATAGCAGGCAAATTAATAAACAACTGCGGTCTGGCTGCAGCAATCTGTGTAAAATGGAAAAAAAAAAGAACAACAACAACAAAAAAGAGACCAAATCTCCTAATAAATCATTAATTGTGATGTGCCTGCCCAGCTGCAGCATGGAAACAAGCAAATGCCATCCTAATTGATTGCTTCTTATTCCATCTTTATAGACCTGCATTTTTTATTGTGGGGGTTGTGTAAGCCCAGAGGTGTAAAAAAAACCTCTAGATTGTACTCTGTGTATCTGCCAACTTGATATTTAGATCAATAATCCTCTTTTTTATTTTTTTCATCCTATTCCTACTACTGGTTATTTAGCTTTTCTTCCTAGCAGCCTAATTGGTGTTTTCTTAAGCCTTACTATCAATTCTCTGACCTTTAATTTCCAATATAGTTTGCTGTACAGATGACTCTGCTAGGTCTCTAAGTTATCCCACTCCCTCCAGGTCAGATTTGGACATTGGCTCCAGTGCCAGAGACCTCCAGGTCCTCGCTCCATCATCACCACTGTGCAGCAGAGACCACGAGCTCACTCGGGTCCCCACTCCATAAACCCACTGATTTTTTGGTGTGCAAATCAGATTTTGAAACGCTCATTTCTGATGTTTTATTGAAGGACTAATCGCTTCGGTGTCCTCTCGAATGACCACCCTCTAAGCAGTGATGTCCTCACCTTGTCCTGAGGCAGCCCACAGTTCCCCTGCTCTGCACCAGCTAGCAAACCCTATGTAAGCTTCTCTGCCACTGGTTTTTAGGTTCGTGCCCACACCATCCCCTGCACTGCAGTGTCCCCTCTTTGACTTCACGTTCGCTTGGACCCGCTCCACAGTCCATCCACGTCCGCACATCGTACTTCAGACTAGTTAAACGCCATGTGGCAAATGCTTCCCAAAACATTATCTATGAAGCCCAACGTGCTCTTGCCAGCTCACAGTTTTGCTCTGCTGGTACGAGGCCCAGCTGTCACAGTGCTCATTCCGAAACGAGCCGCTCGGCTGCAGGCACCGGCTCGTCGCGGTTGGGTAGAAGTCAACCTTGCCCAACCGAGCAGAGGGAAGCGCCTGACAACCAGATTGCCAACTTTTTAAGGATTCTTTGGAAGTTTTGCCTTTACCTTCATCAGTTTGTGCTATGAAAATGCCTTGCCTGCCTGTGAAGGAGCTCTCACGGGTTGATGCGTGGTGCGGTGGAGCCAGACCAGCGGCTGGTTTACTGGGAGTGTCTACAAGCAACGATGAGCGACGTTCAGCGCGGTCTCAACGTGCTGGTTGCAATTCTGCTGGATGAGCTTGAAAAATAAGAGCAAGCCCTGAACTTCTACACTTCTGAAGCTGGTCTTATGACTTCAGTTGCGATTTCAGTCGTGTCCCTGCAGCTGGTGGCAGCCACTGGCTTTACACTTTGCTTTTCCCAGTGTTACCTTTTCAAAATCACAAGTAATGGCTAGTTTTGCATTAACTGACAAGATTTTCTCTTTGAATATGAGGTCAGAAGGAATGGAGGAGAAGAAAGCAATACCCATTTTTTTACAGAAGCAGCAGCAGCAAACCCTCTCACTACAGATTCTCTGGTGTGAAGAAGGAACATGCAAGTTTCACCTTGGTTCAAAGACTCTTAGAGCACTTGCCAGAAGTTCAGAGACAAGAGCACATAATGGTAAAAGGATATTAAAAAAAGGAAGTTTGCTCATCTGACAATGAGCACTAATTTTTTTCCATTATCAGATGTTACGTTCTTGTGACAGTATGAAAAGATGCCAGAGAAATGATGACACAAGACGCTATTCTGCTGCATGATAACCATTTCCAGATAAATATATCTTATGAAACGAGGTTTGAAGTTTGCATAGAAATTTAGATATTTTATAGAAATGCATTACAACACAAAGGAGCTTTTTACGATGTTCATATGAAAGGTTTAAAGAGAGATTAAAATTATGTCCTTGGAAAGGCATATAGGAAGCCAAGGAAAAAAAAAATAATTCTACATTAACCCTGTGTAGGAAAGTTGTACTTCATCTGTTTTTCAAAGGCTATAAAGAACCACTTTAATCAACCTACTTGACTTTGGGGACTTGCATGTCTCACTGAAACTCATGAAATCTGGCATAGTGTGGTTTCCAGAACACAAAAGCCTTTAATCTGTAACCCGGCACTCTTGTACATTCAAATCCTGATACTATCTCCTTGTTAGGAAGAAAAATTGTGAATTTATCCAAAATGGGATCTCATCTCGTCTAAATGATGTAGCCTTTGCAACAGTGACCTTTAACAACGGTTATACTCAACAATAAAAGATTTTATCTCAGGAGCCAGTGGAAACAGTATATGTTAAAATTCTGATCTGATAGCACAGCCTTCTATTTTCCAGTTTTAGACAAGAATCCTTTGAACATTTCATTTGCTCTCTTGTCTAACATGCCTTTGTTTCTTGCCTACAGAATGAACAGCAGGAAAAGGTAGCTGATACCTTTCTGCAGACTATTTGATTGTCAGGTGTAATTAGTAATGCTATCTTTTAAATAGAGGCATAGATTTTAAAACAGCTGGAACTGCCTACAGAGTCTCACTCTTAGAAAAAATAAAGAATTTTTAGACATGGATTTATGTAATAAAACATTCTTGCACAGACACATGATTGCTTTACCACAGGTGACAGCCCCATGCTTCCCTTCGCTGCAGAACGAAAGGCTAAGGGACTTGCCTGCATCTCCTGAGGCAGGTGTAGAGCTGGTGCTGGAGCCATGTCCTGCCCTCCGCTGCCTGGGTCAGGGCAGGATCCCAAGAACATCATGAATTCATGTGCCTTTTGATGAATCAGGTCAGCCTGGGTGAGTCTGTCCATCTCCTCAGTGTGCTGCCATGCAGCCCTGTGATCCCAGCTCCCAGACGGGATGGCCAGCACAGAACTGTGCGCGGGGATGAGCTGGATCCCCAGCACGGCTCTTCCCCAGACTCTGCACCATCTTGGCTTCAACTGAGGAACCTGAACAGGTTTGTAGAGCTGGGGAGAACCAGGCCAAAAGAACCACTTGGTCGGGAAGCTCCACTGCTATGAAGGCCAACAGCGGTTCCAGACGCTGACCTTCCTGAACCACCACAGCAGTGCTAGTGTCCCGTGTGTCCCAGCATGGCAGGAGGACAGCTTTCAGCATGAAAACTGTGTCACTCACCCTTGAGCCTCAAAACCTCCCATTTTCCTTAAAAATGGGTGTAATTTATTACACCTGGAATGTCAGGCCCCAAATTTCTTCAAACTACAAAGTAGCAAACAACCACACTGGTCTGAGCAAAGCTTTAAAACCTGTTTTTCCCGATTCACCTTTAAATCCGACTGACAAAAATCATGTGACAGAGTTCAGCTCCTAAGCGAACAAACCACACTCCCCAGGCCTGACTCTGCATTTTGTGGTGTGCCATGCACAGAAGAGGATGTTTCAATTCAGGCACCTGTAATAAAGTTTCATAAAGAAGGGCCTTAAGCTGATAAATCTGGTTTAGAATTTTCTTATTAGCTGCCCACTTCTCGTAATGAGATTTTAATTTAATTTTTTTTCCAGATTTTAAGTTGTATAAAAGCTGCTCATGTGCCTTTGGGATGTGAAGATGGATATTTGGGAAAGGGAGAATTTTAAAAGCACTGAAATGGAATTTTTTAATGCATGCTGTAATCCCGGTATTGAGATTTTTAACAAGTTTCCTGCCTAGCACAGCTCAGCCAGTCTGCATGCTGACTCCTGCTCAAACCTCCTCTGCACTGCAATTGAAATCTCTGTTGTTTCCAGATTAGTCTCAAAATTAGCACACAGGGGGATTTATTTCTTTTAATGATTGGATTTGAGCACCACAATCAGGTGCTTGGAAAACCCCCAGAGCCTGGTCATAAACAGGGTTCCCGACTGGCCAGCACATCCTAGAAGGAGAAAGGCACCAAAGCACGTGTTTTATTCTAAAAGTGCTGCTGCTGTGGCTTAGAGATGTGATTTTCTGAGCTGGTGGCACGATGGTCCATTTTTTACATCCTTACTGCTGAGTAAAACATAACAGCAACGTGGAATAAGATTTGTGCATCCCCACCAGTGCAGGCTCTACCTCCATGTAGTGGTCTAACTGGCTGAGACCACGCTCTCTAGCACCAAGAGAGGTTATATGACACTTGATTTTACACCAAGTAGTACATGTGTCCAATTTGAGTGAGACCAATAGAGGTTTGTATTTTTTTTTTTTTGGTGACAGAAAATTGAAATCTGTAATGAAACTATCGTTTCCCTTTTTTAAATCACTGGTCTTTGGCAATTTTAAACTCCGAGCTCAGAAAAATTCATTACTACTAACTTCCATCAAGGGTGTTCCTGAAACCAAAATTACTTAATCAACTCAATTTAGCTTCTTGTGTAGACCTAATTCAGAAAAACTTTATCTTCTTGAATTGTTATTGCAATTAATTTCTCCTGCCCCCCTTCTTTTTCTGCAGCAGACGACATTTCAGTAATTAGATATTTTATAAAAATGAGTTATTCATTCAGGGTAGATTCACTTTTATATTTGATTAATCATATTACCACTGAGGTCTGGGTTTTGTCTCCAAGGAAAGTTTAATGACCTCATTTTAATCCTTCTTTTAACCACCAGGCAGGTATCAATGAAGAGAAATAAAATTATCTTCTTTCTACTTTCCCTTTTTTTTCTTTTTTTTCAATCTCAAGATTACATTTGATGGTTTTTTTTTTTGTGTGTGTGACTGACCCATTTACAAGGAAGAATCTAGCTGACTCCAATTAGGTTCAGGACAGAATCAGGCTAAACAGAGCCCTGAACTGTGCCTTCGTAACGAACGCTCAGTGCACTGGAGAGGAACCAGAACGTTTCCCCAAACAGCAGTTGGTTAAAGCATTGAACATGATTAACTTAGTGATAGTTTGAAAATGAATTTACTGGAAGGAAACAGCCAAAACAAAAGCCACTGTAAACTTAGGGTTTGATTGATGGGGTCTATGAGGAAGACTTCCTATCAAGGAGATCTATTTTTTTATATATCAGCACATATATACCTGTGCAATGTAATGGAATAATTCACACAAACTCCAATTTATTTGAGACTAGAGACTTGGAAAATATCAATGACTGTTTGCCTTGTATCACAATGTGTATCTCTGCTTTGAATCCAGCCATATGTGCATCTACATTTGCGAGTCTGTACGTATACATCTATGTATCTATCATCGTGCAGACTACACTAAGTAATCTCAGAGGTATTTCATCCTGTCATATGCTACACCGGCGTAAAGACAACAGAAATCACAGAAGGAGCTGGTGCTCTTTTCATTAAAACACTGTTTTCTCATAAACTGAGAAATATCTTTCATTTTAGATGAAAGAGGTGATAAAATAAAGAGCAGAAGTTGAGTATCCACGAGAGAGTAGGAAGCATGTCTTGCTTTCCGCAGCACTGCGCTGAGAGGGCCTCCAGCACCGAACGGTGCCTGGGAAGAGCCGAACTGCTCACAGAAAACCTGCACCCTGAGCTGGGGACCTCCCATGGCCCTCACTAGAATCAAGGCTTGTAGGAACCAAGCACATCTCCCCTGCTCTGCTGGACAGGCTTTGCTTTCAAGTCAGGATCCACACCTGAAGGTTAAGTTTGATTCAAAAGGCAGGTCAAGACATAAATAATTTCTCTGAGGATGACTACTTTCCTAACCACGGCAAACCCGTCTGGCTGTGGCAGCACAGCCTGTGGCATTAGTGTGGTGCATCCTGGGCAAGGTTGGGACCAGATGGGAAGAGCATTGTTTCTGTTTGCTCCCTCTCTGTCACTGCCACCCCTTGACCTAGTCTAACTTCTTGCACATGGCAAAGGTTTTCATCAGGACCTGTAACGTAAGGAGGGGCAGAAAGCCCATCTCCATTTGCCAATACTGAATTCTTATGTCAAAAATCTAAACTGATTCGTTACTTTTAGACTTCACCAACTATATATTTGAAACACAGAGAGTATTAGGTAGATGCTCATGTACCCAAATGCTACCAGGCATATTCAACTCCCTCAAATACAATGATTTATTTCAGTTGGACGATGACAGCTGTACAACAGCCCAAGCTTTACTGGGTAGTTAGGCTGAGGTTCGTTTTGATTGGAAAATTGCAAGTGAACACAGTCACCTGGGATTTTCAATGAAAGCACAATTGATTTTTAATGATAAATCCTGTCTGCAGGACTGCACAAAACTCCTGGGTTTGTTTTCAGCTGTAAAACAATTCAGTCCTGTAAATTTTCTCACCACGGCATTAGGTCTTTCCCCTTGCCAGCTCTGGCCTGCAATGTTCACCTTGATTTCTGCCTCTTGTGACAACTGCCTCTAAATTGCACCACGGGCATAATTTTGATGATTTTAAAATACCATAGCACCTAGGCCAAACTATATTCAAATGTCACTTCAGACTTTCTGAATGGCACAGATGTAACAATGGGGACCATGAGATCTGAACGGGCAACTACGTATACACATAGCATCAGCTGGGGAATTAGGCACACGGTGCTCAAGATTGAATTCCTGGATCTTTTCCAGATCCAGACACATGCCCAGGTCCTTTCACAGGTTTTCCCTGAATCAGCTCTGGAAAACCTCTTTTAAGGACAGACTTTGGCAGACACCCTGGTTCATTTTTCTGTGTGTGGGAAATGCCACTGGAATTCTGTTCCTTCTGGGTTCTCTGTATAAGATTGAACTATGAAACATAAGCATGGGATTTCTCATAATGCCCACATGTACTGAATGCTTCCAGATACACCTGGCTGTAAATGTGCTTAGGAAACCCCACACCACCCCAGGCTGACATGGTTCCCATCTCTGGCTTCCTACCACCATTCAAGATTGTTCCTTCAAACCAGATCTTTGTTTAGATCTTTGCATCACGGTCACTCGGATATCAGTATCTCTCAACCTGAGGGAAAAGCTGAGCTCTCCCTTTGCTATTTGTGAAGTCACTGTTGATAACAGCTCAGCAGGATCCAACTCGAGGGGCTGGAGCCCAGGTGAAGCATTCACTCCAAGCTTTGCCACCTAAGTCCCTTTTTACAGCTCATGTCATCTATCCCTGCAGTGCTGCACAGTGCTGCTCTTGCACTGGTTGATGCACAGCTACATTTTGTCCTCAAAGAGCATTAAATATGAAAACAAATGCACACAGAACTGGTGCAGAGCAGGGTTAGCAAGACAACCAGGGGAGGGGAAAGCTGCAACGTTAATAGGGGTTGGAGGAGCCTTGTCTGGCTGCACAAAAGGGTGTGACTAGTCCATGAGGGTGGAGATGGAAGAGAAAGCGGGAAGAAGATGTCCAAATGGGAGAAGGAAGAACTACTTCTGGTAAAGGACAATGCTGGCATGGCAGCGATGTGCCGAGAGCCTGCTCTGCTTTCCAGACTGGGCTCAGTAGCCTTCCTCACAGCCCTTGGAGGAGCCTGAATCCCTGCACACGCAAAAGTCAGGCGTTTTTGGCAGAGCAGTGCCCAAACCAAAAAGCCTTTGGTCTCCATCCATGTTGTTTTACTCATGAAACACCGAGCTCTTCGCTCTGCAGACTTCACTTCTGACTGATTCCACCCAATATGAGCCAAGTTACTCAGCACTACCACAGCAGCCAGACAGGAGTCTGATCCGATGCTATTAATTAAATACTCCAGTTAAAAACTGGCATGAATTGCTTTTTCCAATGTAGTTGCAACAAGACCTGCTCCTCTACTAATGAGCCAGATCCACTCTGCAACTAGATTAACCTTACCTAGCAACACATCCCCTTCTGCTAGAACGTGAGCATCTCTACGCAGTTCCTCTGTCCCAGCTTCGCTGCTGTGAGTTCCCAGGTATCCTGTGACCACCCTTGCCAGGCAAAAGCCCCCACTGCCTGGCATGGTGAGCTGGGAAGCACCCACCCATGCCCGAAAGTCCAGTCCTAAACATTTAGAACTGGTCCTAATGGGAACCAGTGCTGAGATTAGCCACCGAGGCAGCGCAGCGGGGAAGGGGATGTGGTCCTAGAGCTGCCTCTTTAAACCACCCTCGCTCCACTGGATTCAGCCTGGACTGAGGAGAATCTCAAAGCAGTGCCAAAGGGCAAATTTTAAAGTAGCTTTAAATAAGACCTCCTAAGGCTCTGGAGCTTAAAGAACCTGAATAGCCCAGTTTCTTTTTTTTTTTTTTTTAAGAAGAGGTTGATTGCCAGGCAGGTTTTCCCAAGAATCCACAAGCTCCGCTAATCATGAGCACTTCAGCCCCCTGAAATAATATTTCCCTTACACGGGCTACTATAAAAACAAGTTCTGCACAGTAGGCAAATTTAAAATAACTTTTAATTAACATTTAAGACACAGAAGTCTGATCATGCAAATTCATCTGCGTCTCCTCTCTGCGCCTGATTGTTCCTGATTGAATACGATAAAAATAGACTTTGTATGAGTCAAGTGTAGGCTTGGATTTCTTTAACTTCTCCTCCCCTCTGATTATGCATTTCCTTAGATAAAGTGGAAACCCTTGGATGGCTATTAACAGTATCACGGGTCAGGCTGGAAAGGGCATCCTGCTTGATAGGACTTAAAGATTTCACTGGAATTAAAAGCATTCCTTCCGTGAGCAAAGAAAAAGAGCTTCCACCTTGCATAAAAATCTCACCTGAGACTATCCAGCATTGTTCTGTCTCCACAGACTTTTTATCTCTGAAACACCAACACTAATTTGAGAGCACCTTGCTCGTATCAGAGGTGAGTATCTGGCCAGAGGCTCAGCTATGGATCTATATTAATACAGAAAAAAACGCAATGCGCCTGCACACAAGAGATAAATATTTGAAGGGAGGCTGAGGAGCTTCCACATAATTAAGACATGTCAGAGAACATGACCCTGTTATGAGCAAAAGGCACTCTGGATAAGGGAGGGCATGCTGATACCAGTACCTTTATCTTGTAACTGTTATGGAGCCAGTTCCCCAGTAAAACTTACCACAAAGCCTCTGTAACACAGTCTGGCTAAAAATGCCACAATTTTACACCAGCTGGTGATTTGGCAGATGCAAAACTCACCAAAAATGCCTTAAGGGGGAACTGCACAGCTAATTACTCCCTAAGGACTGCAGGAAATTTGGGTTGAGGGACTAAACTACTCTTTTCTAGGGCACCCAGCCCTCAGCCTGTGGGCCCAGGCTGGTTGGAAATGGCTTGGAGACAGCGCTACCTCTGTTTGCCCAGGACTTGCATCTCTGTTCCTAGGCAGAGGGAAGAATTACTTCTCTCCATTTATTTCTGCAAGCAACAATGTCACATGAAGAGCACAATGGAAAGAGCAGGCTGAAGTTCCTTAGCAAGCCAGAAGAGCTTTCCCTGGGTCACGGTTCTGCACTAAATCATTAAAATCGCCCGGAATAGCTGCCTGTGGTGTTTACAGCGTGTCAGAGGATGCTCCACTCTCCTGGCGCGGGTCTGATGGTTTCCCACGCCAGGGCAGTCTCTCCTAAGACATTTCCTCACTGTTAGCTGCTCTGTGATGCTTCTCAACACAAGCCAGATTGCATCTCAGATCAAAAAATTATTCGCCATCACAAATCGCAGAGCTGGAAAGGACCAGAGGAGGTCAACCCAACCTCGCTGTGCCCCAGTGCCTCGTGGTTTGATGCAGATAGTCCTGCTTGTGCCTGTCAGGACTAGATGTGACATGCTGATGGAGATTGGAGTTGGAGTTAAAACAGACTTGAGTTTAAAACTGTTTTGCCTAGAGACTGATTTTTCCCTTTCACGTACTTTCAGAATCCTCTCCATGAGGATGGTGGGGCTACTTCTTGCCCTGCTGTTGTGTGAGACCTTCCCTCAACCTTCCAGGGGATGGACTAAAGGGTACAAAACCCACACAGATCCCCTTTCCTGGAAGCAAGCCACGAGTCTGGAGTTTCATCAGAGTATCTCCAATTTGTACAAGTATGGATCTTCTGTGTAACTTCTATTGCTCTTTTCCCACCCCTCCTCTAGCACCACCCGTTGATCGCAGCCCATCTGGTATTTCAGGTGTCCGTTAACCACCGTACCTCGGCAGGTCATGGGTGCCCCTGGACCTGTGATTTTCTCCCTCCTAGGCCTGTGTCCAAACTCCCCCATGGTCTGTGTGTGTGGACTCTCCACCCCCCTGCGTGGTGTGCCCGACAACGGACGTGACCTGACTGCCTTGGCCACCGCAGCGGCTGTTTGCTTCTCTCCCGTCCTGTTGTTAAGTTTCACACAGTAACATTAATTCCTGCTGCTGGATACATGAGCTGTGACACCAGCGTGGTGCAGTGTCCTCCTGAGCTACATTCTTATCCAGAAACGATTAAGTCTAAAACCACCCTGGCTGAATGACAGGTAATTTAGGAGCGCTATAGGGTGGGTTTTTGTGTGTGTCTATGCTGAATACAGTCGCTTGAGCTCCTTTCAGCTGGCAGCTTTCCAAGAGCAAACCACAATTTCAGTTATTCAGCCTATTTTGTTTTTACAACAGCATCTCAATACAGAAGTATTTTAAATAAAAATATACTGTATCTCTCCAAACAGTCCTCGGTCTTGAAAGAGACCATGGGCTTTCTTACCCTCCGAGGAGGTGCCAATTGCTTGTAGATTGTGGCTTGTCTTTTTTTTTCTTCTTCCTTTCTCCCACCCCAAAAGTATTAAAATGCAGAGCAGACTATTTGAGGGCAGCAAGGAGATTCAGCTCAGCTTTAAAGAGACTGATCAGACTGATGCTGTCATTCAGGGGACAAAAAATATTATACTTTCATGCTCATGGGAAATTCATCCTGGCTATACCTAGGAGTACGTTTGTTTCCATGGAATCAGAAAATATTATTGCAAAACACTCCACCCTTGGTTTTCAAATCTTTACAAAGTCCCACATGCTCCTATGTACTGCCCTTTAGCCCTTAGAAAAAACACCTTTCTTCAGTGTTTGAAATTAGAGAAACAATGGTACACACCAGCTCTGAGTAGAGGATGAGTAGTGTTTTCTGATCCTGCGGGTAATGCTCTTGATGGCTTTTACTCCTTCTATGTCTAACATGCACCCAGACATTAAATACTCCATGATCTCACCTTCCAGCAGATACTGTTTTGGAGAGTGTTTTGCAAAGACGTTCGTAGCCACGTTGGAGGGATCGGTGTGTGTGACTCACCCTGACACCGCTCATCCCACCGCCCCAAACCGCTCCTCCTAACTCTGGAGACAAGGGCCAGTCAACCTAGGTCATCTGGAACAACCTGTGCTTAAAATGACGCGGCCACTAGATGTCATTCCTTTTTCACTCAAATGAAGGTTAAAGATGCATTTACCCGGCAGAATGAGGCATCCCTGCAAACACCAGCAAGCCGGGGTACACATCATGCTGCGGTGGGAAGCCCCAAAACCAAGAGCCAGACACAAAACTAAGACCAGCTGCTGTAAAACTTTCCAGGGGACAATCCCATGCTGGCAGGAGGAAGGACCACACGGCCCAAGGCTGGTATCAGATTTGTATGGCTCCTTACAACTCTTTGTATCATAATAAAGATGACATTTAGTGACAACTTCACAATAAAGAGCCAGGTATATTCACTACATGCTGCTGCTAAACCCACCCCGTATTTGCTGGAGCAGCAGCGCAGGCTGCAGACCAAGGCCCTGATCTGAAACTGTGTTGGGTGCTCCTACTTCTCTGATTCAGAAGGAATTTCATGCCTTCCTTTTTCTGAGAATCTAAGCCCAAGTCACTCCATCAGAAAATGCTGCCACTGCTCAGGGGCTGCACACATCACATGCATGAGCCTGGGTCCCGACAATGAAAGTTAAGAACAATAGATAACAGGATAGATAAAATATAAATAAAAACAGTCCTCAAATGATGTTTTGTGCCTTGAGCACAATGCAGTTTGACTTTCTGTATTTTTAAAGACTTGGTATTAGCTTAAGAGACATCATTTGCTGCTCCTTGTTGACTTTCTCATGAATACAGGTAGTAGATTCACAATGATTTCTCATTTATTAGCACATAAACCTACAGAGTGCTCTAAGGTTCCCCCAAATTACCACACACACTTCAGATTCTCTACATCTATGAATTATGAAGGCCAGAAAGAGCCAGACTGCATTGTTTCAGCTTCCAACTCTTCATTTTACCATAACCAGCTCTAGAACCACGTCCTTTGCAACCTCTTTGTTATTTTCCCCTTGTCCCTCAGTAATAGCAGCCTGGAGCATGTAAAAAAAGAGAAATACTGTACTAATCCAAGACAGATCCTGAACTGATTTAAACCAGATGTACTGCGGAATGTCCACATGTATACTGCTGGCACACACAAATACATCTGTTAGAGCTACCAGTGAAATACATATTTTACCAGGTACCTGTTATTATCGTTGGGAGTATTTACTGCTTCCTTGATATCATCCCTGAGCTACTAACCCCAAAATATCTCTTACTGCTCAGGATTTCACTCATAAGTAGTAACAACTCTGATATATCTGCAGCCAATTGTGAAACAACTATATCCTCTTCAGTGTCATCAGACATAGCCTGTTTCCCACATTATTTCGGCTCCTTTAAACCTCAGTGAAATTGGTCGCCAAATAGTTTTGCTACTCCGTGAATCACTCTTTTCCTTTCACCTTTTTTTTTTTTTCCTCCTTTCACTCCCCCCAAAAGTCTTTGTTGCATGGTAATCTATCAAGTTCCTCCTAAGCTGAAAGGGAGGACGGGTACAAAGATCCATGAATTACAAGCACGCTGTGTGTCCATGCATCACCGTGCTGATGTATTGATACTCACAGTGCTGGTAGTGAATTCGGGTGGGTTGTCATTCACATCTGTCACCGTAATGATTGCTGTTGCCGTGTTTGAGAGACCATAGTTAAGATTTCCTTCCATATCTGTGGCTTGAACAATGACTATATACTGCTGAACTTTCTGGAAAAAAAAAAAGAAAAGAAAAGATGAGAAACAAAAACGCCTTCTGTAAAACACCTCGCTTTTTTTTCTGTATACTAGTGCAATTTTTAAGCAGACTAAGAAGTTAATGGAAGCCAAAACGTTAGCAAAGTCAACAGATCAAATTTTCTACTAGGTTCTTGGAGGGGTTTTTGCACAGATTGGTGGCTATCATCTGGTTTATGGGGGAAAAAAAAAATCTTAGGGACAATAATCCTTGGCTGAAACAGACATTTTTGTTAATTTTTAAGTGTTTTCGGCAACATTACTTTCTGTTTTCTGAAAAACAGTAAAAATGTTGCTAACATGTTTTCACAAAAAACTTCCCTAAGAACATCATGCCCCCAAAACTGACAGCAATACTGCCTGGCAGCCCTCCAGCTCATTCTGCTCACACGGTTCAGTGCCCACAAACCAATTTGATAGTTAAAATACCCTCCATGTTTCAATCCTTAACACAGCCTTGGTAAATAAGAATTTAAGTCCAGTATGAAAAAGAATATATATATATTCACTGAAATAAACAAAAGTTCAGTGGAACTAATTTAAATTCCTGAGCTCGCCAAACAACACAGCTCTCAAAGAAAAAGCTTTACAGAGCCAGCTATAAAAATCACACATTAAAGTTCTTCTACAAAGACTGTGTATGTCAGTACAACTGGAAAATAAACCTGAATAAAACGGGAGAGGGTGTCTGATCCTGCCTGTGTGTACATCTCCCTGGGATCTTTCTTTACTTACGGATGTCTGCCTGCATTGAGAAAAGCCTCCTAATCTTTAAAACCAGCCTCAACAATAAATTTTCATTTGGATCAGTGGAATTTACTCCTGATGGCTACACGTGTCATGCTCAGGGTACATCGAGCACTTCACAGGCAGGTGGGAAAGCAAAGCTCCTCTCCAGAGATTTGGGCAAAGAGAAGAGATGTTAGTCACAGGAACAAGCTGTCCAGGGAAGTGGTGGAGGTATTTAAAAGGGGAATAGATGAGGTGTGGAAAGACATGGACTAGAGGGGGAATAGGCAGGGTCAGGCTGGGGTTGGACTCGATGAGCTTAAAGGTCTCTTCCAACCCAAGTGATTCTGTGGTATGCTGAGAACCTGGGAGGGATCCAGCCAAAAAAGGGGCAACTAAGCTAAGCAGAGGGATGCACTGTATCACTCCTGCTCTCAGAGTACAGCTTAGATACTCCGAGGTTGCTCCATCCATGTGCCAGTGTTACAAGTGTGAGTAAAATTTCAAGTGTCCTTTGACATTTCAAAGGTCAAGAATTTGGTGTCTCTACTGCTACATAAACATTACAGAATCACAGAATTGTAGGGGTTGGAAGGGACCTTGAGAGATTCTCTAAGCACTCTAACTGGCTTAATACTGTAATTATTCTGAGGTGCTAGAATAAGAGAGATACGAATTTTAGCTGCATCTTTTAATTGACAGATATTAATCTGGTAAATTGACAAGGTATCACATGCAGGGATCCATCAGCACCTTGCAACTGGAATATATTATGAAAATGCACTTTCCTTGTCACTTGCTGCCTTGTATAATAAAACATGAGGGAGAAACTATTGTTAGTCCCTTGTTGTTCCTCATGCAAAGAGCTGCCGTTCATTACACTGTTTGTAAAGCACTGTGCAATTGTAAGGCTGGAATGTCCCTATTAGTGAATGTAATTTCTATTTCATATTTAGCTTTTCCTTCCTTTTTCTCTCATACAGACAACTTGGGAGGCTGACAGAAGTATTCCCTAACAGGTCAAATACTTGTGAGCCAAATTAGGTTTAAAACACACAAGGTGGGTGGGAGATATTAAAAAAAAAACCTCCAGTGGCAATCAGACTCCACACAAAGCAGCAAAAGGGGTTAGTAGCCCATATGAGAGACCCCACACTGATAGTGCATTTCAGTGGCAAAGACACCTCGAGGGCTGCTCGCTGCAGCGAGACAGAGACACGTATGTCACCGCATTTCCGATGCGATGGCGTAGCTGTCACACGTCACTGTAAAAGCTTCAGTGCTTTGGCAGCAACCACAGGAAAAAAGTAATTAAAAAAAAAAAAGAAGAGAAAAAGAATTCCTTCCTCTCCATCAGCCAGGAGGGTGATGGCACAGCGCTGGTTGGCAGGGATGCTCCTCTGGGAATTTGGCTCTTTCCTACTTCACCGTGTTTGCTGACCAACCTCTTCACATCGCTGGGCCCCCGGGTCACGCTGCCACCCCGGTGTGCCCACCCGAGCCAGCCAGGACTGGCGTGGCAGCGTGCCTCCAGCTAGGGCATGGCAAAGGCAGCTCTGCTTCCATGTCAAAAGCGATTCCCAAACCCGTGATGCCGTTGTGCAAACTTTAATCTGAGCTCTGAGAACGAACTGCAGACCCTGGGTAAGGTCACGCTCAGTCTGCAGCACGGTTATTCATATGGGGACCCAGCCTGCACACCTCCTGCCTTTCTGCCTTGCTTTATTCTCAAAGCTTCATCTGGAAAAATGAATCCTCCCATACCAGGGTGGGGGGGCGAGGGACTAGAAAGTCTCATTTAGAATTTTTGTTAACTTCACAGTTTTACTGCTTATTAAACTACACATACTGTGATGACACACGCCTGTGTGTGCAATCACAGACCCTGTCTTATTAATCTCAGGCTTACAATAAAAATTTTTTATTTAACAAAGTGCCTTTCAGAGCATCCTAGCACAGTGTTAATAAAATCCCCAAAGTCAGAACGCTAAATTAAAGAAATTTAAAGGAAAGATTCTATCAACCTGATAATAAAAACTCAAAAATGAAAACACCCAGAATTTAGTAACATACAGATGTGCCAGGCACAAAGAGCTGGCACATAAGGCTGGGAAGCAGGGAAGGAAGGCAAAGGAGTGCAGAGAGCCCAAACCTATGGGAAAGCGTGAGGAACCACAGCAAACCATCACTCATGGATGGGGTGACCAGGTAGGATCATTACAGGAACAGACACAGCATGGGCACATAAGGGTGATGCTTTCAAGAACCTAGTTTTAGTTTATAACTAATTCAATCTTCAGCAAGATTGGCCTCCACAGACAACAAAGTACTGATTTTTTTTTGTTATTCGGTAGCTAACCTTTATGCTTTTGTGCATTAAGCTGATTTTATCGAACTATTAAATCAATTTTAATTTCAACATGTCCTTCCAATTTGTCACAACATCTCCAGGGGCATCTTAGTTTGTTGTTCTAATATTATTATTACTGTTACAACTATTAAAAAAGAAAAAGGCAGCCCCATGCCCCCAAGCACAAGGGACATTTTCTTGATGGCATTTTGATAATATAGAATAATTCTTGTATTCTCTTTCATAGCAAAAATGACATTTTAAGTAGCACAGGGCAGAAACTACAGCCTAGAGGTAATAAAAATGGTTCTAACCCAGAGAAAGGACAGCAAGCAGTATGCTTGCTCTGATGGTGACGCTGTGGAGCTAAAGAAACCAGCCTCTGTCCCGAGGGGGTCCAGTCTAAAAACCCAGCCCCAGTGAAGTCCCTGGGAGGTCCAGTGGCCAGTATTTTTAACAAATCTAACAAATCTTCACGCTGGAGAAAAGTAAATGTGCTTCTTCTACTTAAGCCAAGGAAAAAAAAAAAACCCTCATCTTGATAACTGCAGAGCTTTTAGCCTGACCTAAAAACTCAGAAGGGCTTTTGAAGGAAAAAATTACGAAGGAAAGAATAATTAAAGGAACTGTGGCAGATCTAATCTGTCTGCTCTTCTGTCAATCATCTGATACAGTGCCACAGAGAAATGCATCAGCTGAATTCCAGAAGATGGGAATTAACTGTAGAAATTGGTCAAAGCTGGTTAGTGGGAAGTTGACTGAGAAGATAGCGGTGCCTTGTACAGAAAGAGACACCAGCTCAAACTAAGGGTTACCCAAAGACTAACAGAAACAAGATGGAATTTAATAGTACAAAATACAAGGTGTGAGTGACAATATTGTCCCAGAAGCTGCTTTACTGGACAGGAGTGAGGACTGCCACAACATCTCACCTGCTCAGAGTGTCACAGAGTGAGACTCAAACTCATCATGTGCAGTATTAGCACTGCAGATACAGCAATATCAATCCCTGGTGCAAAGCTCATCGGGATGCTGTGCACAACCCGGGTCCCACTGCTGAGCAACCCCGATCCGACCAGGTGCTGGCAGTGAAGAGCCCATCACCAGAGAAGAGCCTAGAAGAGCTTGGCTTGTTTAGTCTAGCAAAATGAAGGCTGATAGCAGATATGATTGCTGTCTATAAATACATCAGGAGGATAAACACTAGGAAGGCAAATGAGCAATTTAAACTAAAGGACAATGTTGACACAAGAACAAATGGGTATAAACTGGCCATGAATAAATTTAGGCTGGAAATTAGCAGGTCCTTCACCCCTGAAGGAGTGAGATGGTGGAGCAATCCTGTACAGGGCCTGGGGAACTAAAAGGTTCAAAAAGCATCTATTACATTAGGGAGAAAATCCTTTTGTTCAAGGTAGTAATTATGACACACTGAGCTAAAGCACAAGTCAGATCCCTCAGCATTCCCTGTACATAAAAAACTTTTTAGGAAGAAAAAAACCAACCCTCTTTCAGTCCAAATACCACAAAATGTTTGTGTGAAAGTGGTTTCAGGCTTAACACCAATCGATACCGCTGAACCAGCCCATTCAGTGGCGAACACACAAAGGAGTAGGTGCCCCAAACACAATTACAGTTATTACAAGTGGCTCTCCCCGTCAAGATACAGGCTGGCACGAAAGACACTGCCTCCAAGTCCCCATCAAGCCGAGCACGGTCTTGCTGAGAGGTTATAAATAAAACTAAATCACATTCAGAGAAAGAGCCCAAAAGAACAAAGTGTTTTAAAATGAAATCTTGGTAATGAAGTGCGATCTGTGATCCCAATTTTCAACTGCGCACGCAGAGTGTTTTTAGGAATACAGCCATTCCCGGTTCACACAGGCAATTACTATAAATCACACATGAGCTGGCTAACTGTGTATGCCAAAGTCCAGAAATGCAGTAATTATGTGATTAAATTAATCTGCATTATGGACAAAGGGTTTGCAAAATTAGGACCTACATTTTCAAAGCTCTGTACAAATATTGTCCAATTAATTACCACTTCCTGAGAAATGTATGACTAGCTAATTTTAGCATCATGTCTGGTAAAGCAAATAAGGTTACCAGGATGTTGCTGTAGGATGTACCGAGTAGGAATCTACTGGTGGAGGACCTAGAAAAATCTAAATCCTGTTTCCTTCCATTGCTATCCTCATATCTTTACACTGATGTGGTTTCTATCTCCCCTTACTTTTGCAATTCCAATGAGAAGAATATGGGACCTTCCTCCTTTTAGTGTTTCTTTCCTAAATAATTTCTTTATATGCCAGTGAATGTCAATGTTTACTGTTTTTTTGGTGAAATACAGTTGATGGTGAACACCCTAGTAATAAACATTGTACCAGAACCAGGAAAGCCAATGTGAAAACAAACAAACAAGCTCCCCACAAAGCATGCACTCAGCTCTGGCAGAAATACTTTCTCCAAAAAGCTCTAGCTAGCCCTCCTTAAACAAAGCTCACAGGCAGACCTTTTAAAGCACTTATCCCTTAAAACTCCCTACACAGCCACAACTACAGAGTTTCACAGGTGAAAGAGCTATTCTGGGCGGTCAGCGGAGGTGGCAGGTTTCACAGAGCACCCGACACCTTTCACAGTTCCCCTGAGACATGGTAGTGGTGAGCAAGCTTTGTCTGTGTGCCAGGGTTGAACACAGTCCTTGATATACGTTGACCTTTTCATTTCTTCCACACACTGCTGCATCACGTCACGTATGCGGCACCCTCAACAGACATCAAACCCTGGGCCTGTGACTCTCAACGTGCCAGCTGCTGCCTGAGTTACAAAGATGTGGTTTTACTCCATCCCAACCTCACTATACAGGACCAGCTACTACCAGAGAGCCTCAGAGCGGTACTAGAGCCCCTCCTAGCACCAGGGTGTAACATGGGAAGGGCCCCACTTTAAAGTTAACTGGGTTACTTGATGCTGCACAGCCTCAAACAGGGAAGCAGACAGGTTTGGTTGGTTGGGGTTACGCTGGCTTTTCTTCCATCACAGCATGGTGTTCCCCATCCACAAGCATCTGGGCTTGATTTCATCACTGCCTGTGACAGCCAAGCCCTCAAACAGCAGCAGGGCCTTGACCTAGCAACACACAGTTTACTCTCCAGGACGCAGAGCTATGGAGGGGTGTTAATTAAGCCAGCTTTCTTCAGAACAAAGGTGTCAACAAGAAACAGCCTAGGACACCTGAGTCAGAGCCCAGGAGCTCCTGCTGCCAGCTACCAGACCTGCCCACGACCCAGATACCCACAGGTGCCTCCAGCTCAGGGAACACCTCAGTGCCCACCCACAGCTCTCTGCATCGCACTTCACAGCACACTCCTGCCTCCCCCTTGCCATTAAACCCAAGGCTGCAGCACTGCCCAGGCCACTGCACACTGACCTGGAGGGTATCACACAGAGCTGGGGCAGGGGGATGGCCGAGCAAACACCTGGGGGAGATTCCACACCCCAACACCCCATCCCCAAAGGGTGAAGCACCCTGTGCAGAGGCTCATCCTCAGCCCACACCCCACGCTCAAGCAGAGCTGGGAGGAGATGGGGAGAGGATGAGGATTTCTGCCTGCAGCGCTGAACATGTGTGACTCAGAAGGAAAATATTAATTCAGGAGCTGTTCTGACTCACCAGCAGATCTCACCCACAGAAAGAGCTGTCCCCAAACCTTCAGAAACCAGCCCAACACCTATGCCAAATGCTCCCAAGATGAGCAAAGACCCAGAGTCCACGAACCAACCTCAGGATCTTCCTCCAGCACTGCATGTTTATTGACAATCAGCCTTTAACAGCTTTCTCCTGGCAGCCTGATTAATAACTACCAATTAAACCTTTTTAACACTTTCCCTCTCTGCACCTGAGACCTGTAGCCCCTGGGGTCTTACACCTGAGACTACTCATCCTTTCCTCTCTTAAGCTACTGCACTCTCAGAGAGTATTTGATTGTGTTACAATTTACATGTTTTAATCCATCCAGAATCAGCAGACACAGTCAGTTCTTCCAGCTTCTCCCAGGTTGGGCATTACAACTCCCTTCTAGGTGTAAATGGGACCTGCTCCAGCTTAGCAGCCATTTTCTCTTTTGTGCTTCTGAAAGCACAACAGCTTCTGGAGCTGGGTACAACACCCAGTGACAGCTGACCTGAGGTTCTGTATGAAGTGCTTTAAGAGTGACCTGAAAGAAAGGGAATGTGATCTTTTTATCATACAGAGGTGATAAAATCAAAGAAAGGTGGAAAGCCTTTCAGGAGTCTACTCTGTTTGGCCTCTTAGTAGTGTGAGACCAAATAGTTCAGTGGCTCCTGCCCCCCAGCTGTCTCTTTCCGTGTTATTCTGACTGTGATAGTGGAAGCCTTTCCAAAGAACATGCCAGGTATGGAGAAGACCCCAACAGCCAGCCCAAAAGCCTCCCAGCATCCTAGCTGTACCTCCTGGTAGCATCCAGGAGAGATGACATGTGAACCAAACTGGATTGCCCATCCGCTTCATTTCACTGTGAGAGCCAGGATTTCACTGAACAGCCAGCTCCGGGAGCGGTGGTGGTGACTGAATCTCATCTCAGAAAGCGATCTACTAGTTGTCAAGGATACAAAGGGAAGCTTAGAAATATAAACTCCAAACACTAAAAAGCCCTGAAACAAAAACCAGGGAAAAAAAAAAGCAAACAGCAGACAAATAACGTGAAATGGTAACGGAGACGGGGATCCCGGCGGATCATTTCCAAGGTTTTCCTAATGCCTGGTGCCAGGAGTGCTGTGCCTGCAAAGGGCTGTATTAAACAGGAGCAGCGATGCTGGGAGGGTGATATGCTGCAGCCACATCCACCTGAGATAGATATATATATATATATATTTCTGAGCGAGTTTTACTCCTGAGGGATCAGACACTGAGCCTGGGCAATGAAGATTTTGAACAAACACCCAAGCTGAAACGCCGCTGCGGGGCAACACGTGAAGAATATCAATGCAGCAGCAGCTTCTGCCCAAGGAAAGGGACCTACTGGAAAATACATCCACTGAAATAGTCAACTGACCCAAATGCACCTTGCAGAGGGTTTGACCCCAGCTCGCCACCGCTTACAGAAACAGCATGTTGGGAAGTATGCTGGGTACAAGGTTAATAGCCAAATAGGGTCTGTTTAACCCAATACTTGTTCCAGAATTGGAGTTGCAAAGGATGGGGATTAGAGGTCACAACATTTTTTTAGCTGATATTCGAGCACAGCCTTTTGTCAAAACTTGAATGCAGTTGCTTCAAAAACTTTTAAGCCTGAAGAATTTTTTTTTGTATCAGAAACTGCTTTAAAATTGTCCTCATTCTTTAAAGTTCACCCAAAATGTAAATAGTACCTCTGCATTTAAGGCAGGGACAGTATTTTCCAGTTTCAGGAAGTTTCATAACAGGAATATAATATTTGTTAGGATTTTTTAATTTTTTTTTTAGGTCTGAGCCTTGGCAAATAAGACACCGAGTCTGGAGCAAACAGAAAATAAGGACTGGGCTGTTTTCAGAAGGTAAGTATGAAAGGAACACCACCACCAAAAAAAAAAAAAGCCAGTGTTCTGCAGTATTTATTTTCTAGTCTTACAATGTTTTACGTACTGATGCTGCCGCCGAGGGACCTAATAGATTTCTATGCCTCAAGGAGTCCCATAAAGGCACCTGGATTGTTCACAGCCTAGTGAAGCTGTTCAGGCGTTACGAGCTGACTTCAAAAAGTATTATCAAAATTATTATCAGAAACTCTGTTGTAACAGTATCTCTGTCCTTGGATAGTATCGACTTTCCCGTTTAGAAAGACTGTCAGTTAATGAGCTCCTCGTATGGTTCTCTCATTTAATGCCAAATTAGAATCAAAGAATCATTAGAAATGGGTTAAGTCTCACTCTTCAGTGACCCAAACTACAGATAAGTCCACGAGGAAGCAGCAGAGAAGTAAGCAAAATGAATTACCTGCTTTTGATCATAACACCAATAGTCATGCAAGGGAGGGGTGGTAGTGAGCTGGTATGAGCTACAAATAAATTCAATAAAAAATAGAGATATGATGAATATCTTGAACAACATATTTTGATTCTGACTCCAGCCCTGTGTTGATGCCAAAACCGAGCAGGGGTGTGATTAAGGCTGCAGGCTGCAGCTTGGAAGCCCTGGTTTTCTTCTGCATTTTCCCAAACACTCCCCAAGTGACCTTTAGTAGGTCATTTAATTTTTCTGTGCCTCAAAGAAATTGAAAACAACACTTCAAAATGAAATGAAAACATTTTCTTATCTCACAGTGATATCGTGAGAATAAAAATCCATTAGCTTGCTGAAGCACTCAGCCACTCTGATGAGGTCTGCTGAGGTGACACCCTTCCTCTGGTGGCAACCGCGCTGGGTACCGGCGCAGAAGCTGGTGTCCTTCTGCATCTTGGAGGAAACAAGAAGTAGCTGAGACCCAGCACCCAGTGCATTCAACTCCTGTCAATATTTTGCAGGCTTTATGCCCCAGAGATGCCAGGTCATCTGAAAGCACTTAAAAGGAGACCTGAGGAATGAGCCTTCTAGCTTTTGGCTGAGGCAATTTTTGTAAAACCACAGAATTACATTTGGCTTTTCTTGGATAGGAAGAGACAAGTGATAGTTCAATGTCTAGGTGGTCAGACAGCAATCGTCGCTCCTGAGGGGTGCCCTTTGGTAAATATGCCAGCATTAAATTGATGCTGCTTCCAGGTTGTGCCTGCCACTTTCTGACAAAAAGAGTGAGTGTTGAGAGACAGAAGAAATCCAAAAACCCCCGGCAGACCAAGGGAAGGGGAGATAAACAACAAATCTGAAGAAACAGTTTTGAAAATAAAATACGACCTTTGGACTCCTGCAAACCAAATTCTTCCTATAGCATGTACTTCTTGGTGATTACCCCAAGGCCATGCTTTTGGGAAAAAAATAAATAAAAATCCTAGTTATGTCCATTATACTCTTGTAATCCACAAAACCTTTGCTGTCAAATGCTGCCAGAGCAATGTAATAAACAGGGAGAATGCCTTAATGTATTCTGAAACCTGAAAACCACCCATCATTAGCCCCACATGCTGTTTTCCTACTTTCTCTGCTTTAAGCCATTTAGTTGCTACAGCTGTTTTCCCTTGTAAGTCTGACTTCTGCTTTTATCAGCCTGATTTGTTTTCTGGTATATCTCGCTTGATTTAAAACAGGAAGAAAAATCTTTCACAATTCAGGTACAACTGCCTTCTTCTTTAAGCTCTGTTGGGCTGGGAGCTTGGGAAAGATCATCAGGAAGATCAGCATATATGAATAAATATTCATAATATTGCTCATAATTTATACTTGGTCTCATTTTTACAGATAGGCTTGAAATTCTGCCCTCATGACACCACTGCTATAGTCAGACCTGTTTATTCTTAGGAACATGAATTGATGCAGCAATTAAAAAAATAAAATCACCATAATATAGTCAACATAATATATTTAAATTTCCCCTAATCCTACGTATACACATGGTGGATACAACACAAGGATCCTTCCTATTACTACTAATGGCAGTTGGGAGCACAACACAAGTCTTGGGAAGCTGAACTGTGTTGTCTCCCTACAGTCTGGATAAAATAAGCTCATTTGGTGCCATTTGTTATCCACTGCCAAGAATTATTTTAAGAAAATGGCTTAGCTAAGTCCTTGCTAGCTGCCTATCATATTCACCCTCACCATTATGAAGGGAACATCCAAACAGTGAAGGAACAGGTTATAGTTGGAAAAGCAGCTGATTTAATTAAATTTGGCAGAATGAAAGGTTAGTGGAAAACAGTCAAATATCTGAGAGGAGATTAATGTGAGATGCTCCCTATTGTATTTCCCTGAAGAGCCGTTTTGCCTGGTATGGGTAGGGTCACGTTGAGTCGATTTGCTGAGAGAGAACGTGATTGACAGAACCACTGGAAAAGTAACTCACTTTGGTTGTGAAGTCAGAAATGCCAGTGTTGGCTTCTGTCAAAACCAGCTCTGCCTGCAAATGGCTTTGTTTCCCTGGCTTTTGAGAGCTCTGTGCTCTTCCAGCAGCTGCAGACAAATACTCCAGACACAATCAACTGGGCAGGCTCAGTTAGTGTAGACTCAGCTGGAAGACCTCCCATGGGTACTACACCTTGTATGCTGCACTAATGTTTGGTCTGCTGGATCAGTGTTAGGGATCGAGCAACATAGGACATGCAGTGCAAAGTCCAGCCTGCCTCCTCCACTAAAACCAACTCCTCCACCAACACTGACCCCCCCAAGCTGTGGAAGGTTGCCCAGTTTGCTACAGCAGCAACTGTAGAGCTGCTTTGCAAGGCATCAACCAAGGGATGATACCTGAGCTGACCTGCCAGCATTGCTGATTATGGAAAAATCATTTTTTAATGTGAAAACAGGTACAGAGGAAAAATATCTTCAATGCTGTGGGAAAAGTTCCCAAAAGTTTACCCTGTGATTGACAGGTTTTGAGCTGGCTGAAAATGCTGACCCGCTGCATGAAACAGACATCAGAATGACAAATTTTAAATGTATTATTAACAGCAAAGTTGAAACACTCATGAAATATTGTTGATTCACCACTTGATTGTTGTGTCTTGGTGCAGAAGAAGCAGGGACAGAATTCAGACTGAATCTGGTGGAAAACACACGTAAGTCCAGAGCAAAGTTTGGTAATAAAGGTTTGATAACTTCCCAATGCAACACAGCTACAACCTGGTGCAAATCCCTCACTCAACAAGATCCAAGATTAGTGGAGGATAAAACACTACACTTCTCAGAAGGAGGCATCCAGGCTGTTTTCTAGAAACAGCTAACGATGCTAACATGGATATGTAGATGTACTAGATAAATATGAAAGGGTTTTTTTTTTTATTAAACATTGTATTAATGGATTTGAGTGAAGTCATGAATGGATTATTATGTGTGCTCTTACAAAAGGAAGGCCACCAAAACAAAGAAATTTTCGCAGAGAGCCGTCTTAATAGCGCAGAGCTTCCCGTGGAGCTTGCTGATGTTCTCAGCACTCGCTGCTCTGTGGGGTACAACGTTTGGGGAATGAGAAACAGAGCAATCCTGGGAAAATATTGATTGCTCTATTGAGCAATCATGGGTTTGCAATAGAAAGAGGCTGCAGAGCATTTGGGCAAACTTAGTTATGGTGATGATGTCTGCAGCTTTTGGGTTCAACTGCCCCCAATGACCCTGCAGAGAAACACCACAATGGGGTCTGAAACCCAACCTCTGGTGACCCTGAAACTTTGGAGACACCCTTTGAAGGATGTGATGCCAGTTTGATGGGCACCCAGCTTCAGTGGGACTTCAACACCCCCCCCAGGGTATGTGCTTTCTGCTTTGGGGAGCAACAACCCGTAGGACTCAATGAACTGCCTGCTCAGAAGGTTTCAGACAGGGGATAAAACTGGGGAACTGAGAAACAGGAACAAACAGATTCTTGATAAAGTGAAAAACTGCTGATAAACTAAATGACTGAGAAGTCGGGCTGGCAGAGTGCCACCGCGAGAAACTGCTGTGACGAGCAGGGACGTTTTCCTTCCCATATTGGGCCTGTCAGTCTCAATCAGCTCTCTGTTAACAGAGTCACTGTATGTCCAGGTGAGACTGCAAAGAGAGCAATCATTATCATCCAGGAAACAAACTCCTCAATGCCAACCGTGGGAGGAGAAGCTCTGGTCAGAAGAGGCTTTTTAGAAAGTATTCCAGAAGTTTATCATTGGAAAATGTGTGAAATTTAAAGGCTATGTGAAATTTAAAGGCTGTGTGTATTAATTGGAAAGAAGGAGGAGCACACCAGGAAGGATTTTTGATACTCCCAGAACATCCCATCTGCACAGGGAGACCTTTGGCAGAGTAACTGTCCTGTGACCGCACGTAAAACGAGGATGGAGCAGGAGCCACAAGCCACTGCAGTAATTGGAAGGCAGAATTTAATTTTCTCAGATCAGGGCCTTAATCAAGAAGCATTTAATTTCTATGCTTTTTGTCATCTAAGGGATACACGGGATCTTTGTAAGTGTCAAAGGCCTTTAAGGGCCGGGAGCAGGCTCCATCCTTGCGGAGCAAATTTTATAAAGGGCTCGACACCGCAGAGACCAACGTGACAACCTCCCAGGTTCTTGTAAGAGAGAATTAACTTCACATTGCTACAAGGTATGAAAGAGGAACTTCCCAACCATCTTTATGTGATGAAATGTGATTCTTGTGGTTCTAAAATTGGAGGGATGTAGCAGTTCCTTGGCTATTAGCTGCGGGAGGGAGTTTCAGCATTTCAGCTCTCTCCAATGCTGGCCACATTTCCTCTTTAAAAAACATTTACATATGGAAGTGCTGAATTTCATCTGAGAAGCAAAACGACCCTGAATTTGGTAGGCTGCAGTCTAAAACCCTCAGAAGTAACAGACTGAAATGAAAAATCGCAAAGTGTAATTCTGCCAAGATAATTAATCCTTCCTAACCCATGACCTGGTCATATATGATGCCGCTCTGATGAGTTTACTGAAATGCTATAAATAATGCCAGCATATTTTATTTTCTTTGTAGGCATAAATATTGACAAATTCATACTCATTAAACTTCTGTGAGCTGGGAATTATCCCCATTTCTCAAATGGGGAACAGGCAGAGGAATTAAGGCTACTTTTTTCAGAGGCTTGGGGCATCCAGTTTGAGATGCTGAATACATTTTTAAGGTTTCTTCATGCATGTGAGTAAAAGTGTACAGACCAAAAGGAAACCTTTTGCCACTCTAACTAGATTGACTCAAGAGAAATAAGCATTTATCCTACTCTCAAAAAGAAACCTTTTGCCACTCTAACTAGATTGACCACAAGAGAAATAAACATTTCTCCTATTCCTATCGCAGTATATAACAGTAAACTTCCACAGAGCTCCTCACCTCGGGTTCTGGAGGTGGTGTACAAACTTACACTAAGTAAATGTGATATGTGCATTGCTTTATTTCCTCCACTTCTCAGACAAAAGTGTGTGGTGAAAGTAGAAGTCTGAGAACCTGATGTACTTCATGGCAAGCAAGAAGCAAGGCTGTAACACTGGGCTGCATGTAGACCTGGTGGGATCATCCTCTTCTGGCAGGATACGAAGGGATGGAGGACTCTGGTCCTTGGTTTCTCTTAAGAAGAAGCTGGAGGCTGTGATAAGTATGTGTCAAGATTTTTGTGAGATGGATTAACTCCCTGTGAGGAATAAGGTGAGATCAGGAGACATATTTAATTTTATCATAAGTTGCACTCACATTTGTGTCCCAGAGGTGAAAAGGTTTTATCTCATCCCTCTAACTGTAGTGTTTACCTTGCTCTCTGATAATGGGAGCTTTATGGATTTTTTTTTATTTCTCTTTTCTCACAGCAAATGTCAGAACAGTCCAGGTTTAGAAACATTTCATGCACCGGCAGAAACAAAGTGCTAACTCAAACCAGCTATAAGAGGTCCTTACTTCGAGTCTTTAGGGTCTCTAACTAACCATTAGCCCATCATTTGGAGGACAGACCTTGACCCACATCAAGGCACCCCTGGAGCTATGAAGAGGTGGAAGCAGAAAACACAACTCACCCTTTCACCCTGCTTCAGAAACCCGACACGCCGTCTTCGGGCGGCACCTTCCCCGGGCCTGAGCGCTGCAGGGTGCGCGCCCGAGCGAGGGCCATTATCCAGGTGTTACTGTGTTACCTGTGGAGGTGACATGAGCCCAAACCAGAGGCATGGATGCAGGGAATACCTGTTGTAAGAAATCTTCCTCTATCCTGGAAAGCTGTGGTGGATGAACAGGCCCCCAGCTACACTCCAGAGGCACACAGCAGGTACGGATACAGGGATCTTGGTTTTGCTTCTGGAGTGGCAGGAGGGATTGGGAGGGTCCATGCACTTGCCTGATGTTGCTGTTCAGTTTATTTTTCAAGTGGAAGGGGATGTTCAACCCCATGTGCCTGGTGCTGCTCCCTGGGGCTATGTGTACAGCATGTGGCAGAATTGGACCTTGGTATTTTTATAAAAAAGGGGAAAAAAAGCAAACAAACAAAATCAACAGATGGAAATCCTCAGATGGAAGGGGACACACTGGTTATTTATTTAAAGAGCTGCTAAGGTCTAATGGAAATTTTCAAGAAGCATTCCATTTAGAACTAGCAGAGGTTTATTTAGCCCATATTTTCTGTTTGTTTTCAATCATTTTTCATAGCAAAGAACATTTGCTACCAGTGCTCATTCCTAGGATCTTCAATTGTGTATTCCCGAGCATTACCCTGGTTGCTACGGAGACAACTGAGATGCCACAAGCAAGAGAAAAGCTCTTCTGGTGCAGAAGCTGTGCACCAAGGAGAGAAATATGCCTTGGAAACATGAGATCTTCCAGCCCTTCTACAGAGCAGTGGAAAATGAGTGAGACCTAGAGGACATACAGTTTGCTGGACCTCATGTCTAAACAACGTGTTTCCCCAGAGTTGCGACCCTGTCGCCAGCTGCTTTTCCAGCAGCACAAAAGCCAAGAACCATATTACTCCAGACTTGATGCCAAAGAACATTTTCTACCTGGATTTGAATAATGTGAATATATTAATTAAAGTTGATAATGGCTGATAATGATTTCCATCAGCAGTAGAAGGATGCTATATTTATCATTATCTATGAGATTCTCGTACCTAACTATAATTTATACAGAGAAGACTTGAAGTAACGTGACTTGCTGTCTTAACAACTTTTTGGATAACACTGTTAAAGTCACAGAACATTGTTTTCTCAGACAACAGAGTCTATTTCTCAGGATGTAAAGGAAAACAAAGAAGAGATCGGTGCCCTGAGGTTTTGCTTTGAGTAGCTTACCCCTGAAGTGGAATTGATTTTGAGGCAGGCCACAGCATTGGCCAAAATTAGGAACAATTTAGTGTGCTAATTATTGCAGGTGCTGCTTTGCAGAACTCTGCTGCTTTGCATGTAGAAAGAGGGCTTGAAGTAAAGGGAGATGGGGAGAAGGAGAACAGAAACTTTGCACCTTGGTCCTTCCTGAAACCCAGCAGGAGATACCTCTAAGGATGGGGCAACTGCACCCCAGCTTCCCGGCGTGAGCACCACTGGTCTCAGTGGTTTGGAGCTGGTGGTCCTCATAGTTTCCCCTTGGACTTTGGAAAAAGAGGATCTCTTCTTAGGCTCTGCTCAGGGGCACTGTGGAATGGCAGCCTTAAAATCTGCTACATCACCTCTTAATTTTTTTTTTTATACACGGTCGCTGGCTATGGACATGCAACTGAGATTTCTGGGGGAAAAAACCCCAGCCCAAACCCAGAAGGTAAGGGCTTCCTATAAGACAGGTCTTAGTGATATCAAATTCATAAAATACAAATTCATAAAATACTTGTAACACTCATTTTGAGCTAGTATGGACAAAACTCAGAAACATCAGTAACTGACAATCAGAGGTCAAAACAGTTGGCAAAATAAACCAGGGAAAACCCACCAAAATCTGTCAAAGCCAATGACGTAACCGCTCCAGGTTTCAGCAGACCCAGACTCAAAGAGAGAACAACAACAGGAATCTTCTTAAATATTTGTTGTTAAGGTAAATCTAAAATGATTGTCTAGCACAATGTTAATTACATTGTACAGCAATCAAAACAGAGACGCTGAGTCTAATGAATCCCTGCTCTCACCTTTGGAACAGAACTGGAGTGTCTTGTTCACCTCCTTATTAGCCCATAAATATTCTAATTAGGAAGCAACTCCAGATGAATAGGATTAGCAATAAGGACATTTTAGACTAGGTACACAAGAGATACTCAAAACTCTCATGTCTTATCTAAGGCTCTCCTGACATTTATAATCATGTAGAAACGCTAAATTTACATAGCTCTGCCTAATTAGACATGGTTGCAATTATGTTTGTGGGCTTCCTTTTTTTTTCCTGCCCAAGTATAACTTACACTGTCAAAACAGGAAGGAGGAACCGAATAGAAGCTTGGCAAGACAGAACAGTGTCTACTGCTATTTAGTTTTTGCTGGGTTTAATTTGAAATCCGTATTACAAAGCCATTTTTTAAAATCCCAGGCAAGAACTGGCTAGTATGGATCCAAGCCCAGATCACCGCTGCTTTCAATGTAAAAAATGTGCTTTTAGCTCAGCAGCATCTCAAGAGCAGGCACTAAACTAGGCCAGGTTCTGCAAAAGGTGATATGTGCTCTGCCTGCTGTTGGTGGGTCGCTCCTGCTCTTCACTGGAGTGGGAAACAAAGCAGCTCCTTCCCTCTGAGGACTGTAAGCTCCCTGAAATTCTCACCCTGCCCATGCACTTTGCTGACTGCCCTGTGGTTTTTTTGGTTTCCTGCCCTCTCCCCTGCCTGAAAGAGCCTGGGCCTGATGTTTCTGAAGTAATTCTGTGTTTGCCTGCCTTGGCCTTCAGAAAGATGGGGAGAAGCAGGTAATTCATCAAGCTATATTTTCTGTGAAGCAAACGGCAGCATTATTGGGCAGGGATTTGATAAATGATGTGTACATTGTAATAACTGAATTTCAATATATTGTCTTTGATGTCTATAATCACAGATAGAGTTCTTTTGCCTCAGCTCAAACATAAATCAAAGTAAGTGATACGCACTCAATCCGACGAGCTTACAAATTCCTCTTTCAGAACTGAACCGTAATCGTGTGTCAGCAGACTTCACCTGCAAGGAGCTCAGGCTGGATGCAGGGTAGGTGGAGATGGCCATAGACATGTATCAACTCTTGGGACTGAGGTTTTAGGAAATCCCAGGGCAAACAGCCACAAATCCATTTTATTGACTGCCTAAGGTTTAATTCTCTCTACTCCTAAATACTTTGTTTATTAGAAAACCAGCATCTTATTTGACTCCCATGTCACGTTTCGAGCTCCATGCAAATGATGCCAGCAGAGGTAGAGAGCCCTTGGAAGCCAGGTGTCTGGGTGGCAAAGGTCAGTGGCTCCAGGAGCAGCAGTACTAAGGAATACCTTCTTAATGAAGACTCGCGAGGAATGAGAGAATTACCCAAGTACGGTACTGAAAACCTCCTGTTTACAGCTTCACTGCTTGGAACGTGGGAGAGGTGGAGAAACAACACTTCTGCTCAGGCAGCTTTGTAAAAGCCAAAATTAATCAATTAAGAAAACAAGTATCTCCCTTCTAGCAAACTGGAGAGAAGAGGGTTGTGCAGCGAACGGCCTCATGTGAGCCCTCTCGGACTGTTCACTCCACAGCCCAGACCAGTAACACCCACCAAGTCTCAGGTCAACCCCAAACCATCTGAGCCTGGTAAAGCCCAACCCAGCCTTCCAATGAATTATACACTTGGGCTCCACTGCACTATAAAGAGCTGGCCTGTTTCTGAATACCTGCAGGGAAGAAGAGCAAGAGTCTGCTTGTGAAAGGATGGAAGCTGCGTGTTTTCCCTGGCTAGGACACCGGCCTCACGCCTGCTCTCCTATCAGGCTTTCAGATCAGGAGCTGCATCAGTCAGGACAGCTGAATCTGACAGCTCACCATGACAGCCCAAGGAGCTGAAACAAAATCAATAACCATACAAACACCACTCCCATCCTCTGCTCTGCTATATTTAAGATCAATCAATATGCATAAACGACTAGCGCCAGGCACATCTGCACTAGTCTAGCACATAATCAACTTTGTCTTGTCTCAGCTTAATATAATTTTCCACCATATTAGCAGTCTTTATGATATCCTGTCTTTTCAAATAGACATAATTCAGAATCACTACATAGTGCAATTGGATTATTTGAGTCACACACAGACCCACACCCGCACAAATCCGCTCTGCACCGACAGTTGCTCTTCACCGCCGCGGTTGGGATTACAGCCATGTCTGGAGTGTTTGTGAGGTGACATTCAAGGCCATGGCCAGCTTTTAACGATACCTCTGGCAGAACCACGTGTGTGAATGTGTATATGTGCACTTAACAGACTGGGAAAGGTACAAACAAACTTGTCAGATGCTGAAGCATCCATTAAAAACCACACACACTTTTAATGACTTGGGCGAGGGTTGCTGTTGCATAAATTTATTTAACGTTAATGTCCCTTGTTTGCTGTAAATTTCACACTGTGAAATTACCAGGGCAATTCTAATGGAGCTGAAGCCTCCAGCTGCACTCTATGATAAAGGAGGAAATAATTATGAATTCCTCTGGGAAGCCAAAGAAAGTCAAAGATCTCCTTCGAAAGTGCTCCCAGACGAGCTGCTCATCAGCAAGCTCAGGAGGTGCAGAACCGCTCTCTGGAGCCGGGGGAAGCAGAACGAGCAGGACGCTTGCGCTGACGACGACTCCACCATCAACTGACATTTAATTTGAGAGGATTGAAAGCTGGTGTCTGCAACAGCTTCTGCCAAGAAATGTTTGAACAGTCAAGACAGAGCATGGAAGTGGTTTTATGTTCCAAGTTAGGATGATACTGTGTAATTTTACATCTAATCACCTAGCGCGAGACACAACCACCACACACACAGCTCCAAGAGCTCATGCCTGAAGCTCTGACAAATGCCTGTATCACAAGAGGATGCTGAGCTGCGGGGGTTGTCCCATCTAGAATGGCATTTGCTCCCTCCCTTTGAATCCAGAGCCTTTTCCTGAGTTCACAACAACGAAAAAGCCACAAAAAGTAGTAACTGCAGAAACTCTTATCGTGATGCACAGAAGGTAAGAGAGCTTCAGCCTCCTCCTTCAGCTGCGATGTCCCAGCTACGCTTCTGACTTCTCTCCAAACCTACACTGTACACAGTCATACTCTTCACAAGATCTCAGTTCTCTGCCTTCAACATAAGACATCCTACCCAGCCCGCGCCATTTATTTATGAACCAGATTTGATCACTTCCAAGACTGCTCTGTCCAATCATCAGAGACAGTGCTAGGCTAGTTTCAGCAAGCAGATACTCCTGAGACTGAGTAGGCTCTGCTACCGACCTCCTTCGTGCTGACCTCCTTGGTCTTCCAGCCCTGCAAGTATCTCCTCGTCTTTCTGTTTTATCCCCACCTTGTCCCCTTTGTATCTCCCCACTCCTGGAGAGGCAGGAGGGTGCAGGACAGACTTTTCTCCCCTCTTCTCCCTTCCTCCCCCATCATTATGGGATGGCTGGGCCAATGCACTCTCCCTGCAGCCAAGTGGACATGCCATGAAGCGAGCCCACCTTGTTGCAGGGCACCGCTGGAGACCCTTCCTTTTTTTTTCTGCCCACCGCCACGCCTGCCACCAGCAGTCAGCATGGTCAGCTCTGAATTCAGACTCAGTAATGAACAACCCCATAAATGGTCAGACTGCACCCCTGAAATGATAAACCAACCCATTCCTGGTGCAGAAAGCAGGGGAACATAAGAAAGGAAATCACCTAACGGAACAGACAGGCAGTATTTATTCAGTCGCTCCCTGTGCGTCACTCACGGTAATGCGTTGCAGTGTTCTGCCAGCTTGTTTCCCAAGAACAAATATAATTCTTATTTATAATGCAACAAAGGATAAGGCAGGTTTCCTGATTCTGATAAGTGACTCTGTGATTATTTCTTCAATAAAAATCATCATGTCTTTCAGATTACTCTTTCACATTTTATTCTGGTTCAGAACGGAGAAGGCACAGACGAGCGCCTCTGCGCCTTGAGTCACTTCGTTTATTTTCTCGTTAATAAAACCTGGGCACCCTCTAGGGAACACTTCAATGGTACTTAAGGACTTTTCAACACTGGATTGAACTTGGTGGACTGGACTTGCAGCGGTCTATAAGCAATGCACGGTGACGGCGGGCGTCACCGTTTATCAGGTAATTGCATCCTGTGAGATGATAATGCACCGGCGCTGGGCTTGCGGCCTTATCACCACAGATCATGACATAGCGCTCTCCTGGAATAGCAATCATCCAGCTTTCTGAATAAGCAAGGAACCAAGATGCTGCTGGGAAGCCTGTCAGCAAAATGCCTGTAGAGTGCATCAGCATGCTCCAGACGTTGGCTTGCTGTACCAACGGGGTGAAAATGTTAAATGAAATATAATCACCCACTCGGACTTTCTACTTACATTCAAATTTTTCTAGGAAAAAATAAAAAAGTAGCATATTATTCACTGTGTCTTCTTTTAAGGTAGGTGTCACCACACAATTTAGAAACACCAAACATACTAAGAATGGGATTTTCTGTGTCAAAGTGTCCCACTGAAATTCAGACACCTCCTTCTCACAGTCTGTGCAATACTGCGAAACAAACAGTGCCTGGACCTCATTGGAGAAAAAAAAAAAATCCCCAAACAAATTCTGTGTTTATGTAATGATGTATTTATTTAGGGCCACTCCAAACAGATACAGCTGGTTAGACTTGAAAATAACCGCATGTGAAAATGCAAAGAATCATTTATGTAACTTTAAATGAGTTTCTGCAAGATGTTTTGATGTGTCTTCCCTGAACGCTCCCCTGCACATCTGGTTATTAAGTGTGTAATTCAGCCTACCTCAGTTCCTGTGGTCGGTGGAAGAAAAGCACCGTGCCTGTGTTCCTCTCTAAACCTGCCCTGGTACAGCGTTGGGGGTCAGCACAATAATGCAAAATCCATTTCCCCAATCTGTCAGTCAGCCTTTGAGGATGCTAATACTGCAGGCAGTGGTCACTCCGAGTTACGTTAATAGGCTCTCACTGCAAACAGTGGAATTAGCTTTCAGGAGAACATCCCTAAATACCCATTCTGATGTGGAAGGATGACAGAAGTGGCAGAGACCATATAGAGAGCTGAAGGGGCCTGAGGATGAAAACTGGGAGAGAACATTATGACAAAGTGGGTTTTCATCAGAAGATGCCAAGAGTGAAACTGTTCCCATAGAAGAGCTTTTGAAACCTCTCCTTCACTTGGAATTCTCTGTTACATTGCAGAATAGTCCCTTTTAGAATGGTTTTAATGGTTTGAGATAACTTTGACAAAAATCTATCTTTTAAAATGCCAACACCATTTTAGAAGACTAACATCAACATGACATTTTTGTAGCTAATAAAATAAAAATGTTGATTGTCTCCACATTTTTTTCTGATGGGTTAATTACAGTTTTACAATATTCAATTACTTTGTCCCAATCTGGGGGTGGGAAACCCTAGAGGGACATTTCTTGCTTACTACGGACCATCTATGTAAATGATTGCTGACAATTCCATTTCTACTCACATGAATATCATGGAGGTATTCTCCAGCTCTCTAGTTTGGGGGCTCACAGAAATGTTGCCATGGCCAAGGAGCTGCAGGTGGGCCACCTACCCACCCACTTCTCATCTGTAGGGCAGATTTTGTGAGAGCCAGGAGTGCTATTTAACCCTTCAGATGTCCTCCTTATGCTCCAACATGCATTCATTCAAACCACATCTAGTTGCTGATTTACAAGCAAATACCACTCATTACCTTTTCTGTCAAACATCATGTCTTCTGATATCGAACATCAAGGGGCAAAAAATGCAGATAATTTACAAATCTAATAATGCATTTCCCATCACGCTCCTCTGCATTGCCATGGCCACAAAAAGATGGAATCAGCCAAGATGAAAGCATTTTCAGCGCTGAAGTTTAATGGCTAAAATAATTGCAGATACATACACATCTCCAAAACAAACCACTTCCAGAATGAATAATGTGTGGAGTATCCTCTCATCTACTACTTCACCTCGGTACAAGCTCCCCTGTGAGCAAAACACATATGAGATACTGTAGGATTTTTCAAAGGCTGCAGATCTCTACAGCTGGGCGAGCTCCACGCTGCTGCCAACAAACCACGGGGCTTGCAATGAGTTAGGGAGAGGGATCCTGCTCTTACCTCTCACAAATTCACCTTTGGAAGGTGAAAACAACACTTCCCAAGTAGGCTTTGTATTTGGCATACACTTGCTTGGGTGGTATCAAATCCTCCATTTAGAGAAAGTAGGTATCTACCCAAAAAGCTTTACCAGTTCTACGAGAGTCACTGGCTGTGATTTATAACCCAGCTTCCCATCCTCGGGCAACAGAAATCAGCCTGGCCAGTTTACCCCTGTTTGAGCATCTGCCCAAACCCTTCACCATTAAAACAAGATTCTTTTCTCATAAACAAGATTCTTTCCTCCAACAATTCCATGTTGGCATGAATGTGAAACCGCAATCTATTTATTTTTCAGAGAACTGTATAAATTAAGGCTGGAAAGGCCAACTTACTGAATGCCTGGATAATATGAGTCACCACATTTTTATCCAATTAGTTCCCCTTCTAAATTTTAGCCATCAGATTTGAGCTCACTCAGTATGTGACCTGTTTACTTTAACGGAGAACTACATTTATTTTTTTAGAAAGGCATTTGGAACAGAAAGCATTTTAAGTGTGAAAAATGAATAGCTTGAATAAAACATCATTGTACTGACACATACTCTACTTAATGAGGATTTCTTACACTAAATCCCCATTTTTTTCTTCCTTTTTTTTTTTAAATGGGAGTAACAGAAAAAATGTGAAGAGGAAATATTTAGCCTAAAAATTAGGAGAAAAAAATGGTGAGGTTACCATGACAAAAGAACAAACTGCCTCACTGCTTCGCTACTACAAGCTCCCAGATACTTTAACGTGCAATTCTGGGAAAAATAACTCACAGCTCCCTCCTGCCTGCATGTTACACCCTACTGGCCTTATCCAAGAGATCCTCTGTCAACATGTAGCGAATGGAGAATATTCCAGACCTTGGTACCTGATGTTGTAATTATTTATAGCCTGTCTAGTGATGCTTGGAAGTGTCTAACAAGAATGGTTGTTCTCCCCTTCCAAGATCCACATTCTGCCACCTTTTTGGATCCTAATTAGTGCAGAACTCATGCACTCAGACAGTACTCACCAAGCAGAGTAGCAAACTCCCACATTTTCGTCCCTGTGCACACATTTCTGTCTTTTTGGAAATATTACATCCCCAGCAACTCCACACTCCTGACACCGTTCCAAAGCTCTGCTGAGATGTACCATAAAGACACTAGATATATCACCATTTTATATACATTTTACAAATCACTTAATAGTCTCTCTGTTGTTTACACTGATGACTTTCCATTTTAAGAATACCTGCGGGCTGCCAGGCTTCATACCTGGTCTGCTGATGGTTACATTCCTTTGCACTGAGGCTGCCTTTTTCTAATGCTCTGTTAAGAAAAGAAGCTGCTGCAGCCTGAAACATCTTGTAAATTCACTCATGCTCTGGCAAATGTATCTATGATAATATTTTAGTACGAAATGCAGCCAAAGAAACTTAAGAGAAATGGGTTGTGTTATTAAAAAACCCCACTACTAGGTCTAGGAAGGAAGAGTTAAAGTGTCTCTTTAAAATGCTAATAACAGACAATGGTCTGTGGATAAGTTAATTAGTGGAGCCAGCTTGTGTTTAATTATTTCACTTGACCTGGTGCAGATTTAGACAATAATCCCTTTAGAGAGAGGAAGGGGCTGTTGGAAAGTATGTGATGTACCAGAACAAAAACTTTCAATCTGCCTGAGCCGTGCAGGTAGTCGTCTATCTAAAATTGGAACGATACACTATTCTCCACTGTAAGACAAGCTCAAATGGAAAAAGAAATGCAGGTCTGAACCAGAGAGATTATGCTAAGGACCTGGTGAGCTTTCCATTTCAATACTTAACTTTCCCCCCCCACCTCCCTATTCAGCTGGGATTCTACTATTGAATAATGTATAAGCCGACCCACCATAGTCAGTGGTGGGACTTCACGAGCAATTTGAAACAAGTGCACACAGACTGTCCTAGAATCCCAGAACATACAAAAATCTTGTCCTGGTTTTGGCCAGGATACAGTTAATTTTCTTTCTAGTAGTAGATGGGATAGTGCTGTGTTTTGGATTTAGTCTGAGGGTAATGTTGATAACACACTGAAGTTTTTAATTATTGCTGGGTGGTTGAAGTGTCTAACCAAAGTCAAGGACTCTTCAGCTTCTCACATCCTGCCAGATGCACATAAGCTGGGAGAGCACAGCCACCCATGGCTGTCCCAGACTGTCCAAAGGGATATCATCCCCTGCCACATAGCACCACACTCCAGATAGAACTGGGGAATCCAGCCCAGAGGTGGCACCGCTGCTCAGATACAGCCTGGGCATCAGAGGGTTTTTTCCACAGATGGTAAGCAACTGCCTTTGTGCATCACTTGTTTCATATACATACAAATACACTGAATTATTATCTTCTTTTGTTATCCCACTAAGCTTGTCTTTATCTCAGCCCCCGAGTGTTTTCCATTCTCCTTGCCATCCCCCTGAGGGGGTGGTGGTGGTGAGCAAGTGGCTGCATGATGCACAGTTACCAGCTGGGGCCAAACCAAATGTGTGGGGAAAGAAAAGGGTCTATTGTCTATTAGAGCATGTGGAATTTTTGTACAGGAGAGGTTCTGAAGATTTACACATTTTTAAAAAGAGAATGGATTAGGTTGGGTATCAGTCCTACTCTTGCTCTGACTCTATAATCGGATCCAATTAAACTCAAAGGTTTGTTTTATCTGAGTAGGTCAACCCCAAATCATGTAGCTTTTCAATTTGGTGACGTCTCTTCAATAGCTTGCCCGAATATGAATAGAAGTAATTACAGTTTAACACGGGAACCAGTGCAATCTCCTCCAGAGGCTGCAGCATCTGAATGCTAGCAAGACTTGGAGGAAGTACTGTGCCCTGTTACCTGGAGCCCTGCATCCAGCTCTGGAGTCCCCACCACATGGACCTGGTGGAGTGGGTCCAGAGGTGGACAAGAAAATGAACAGAGGTGATGGAGCACCTCTCCCAGAAGCACAGGCTGAGAGAGTTGGGGCTGTTCTGCCTGGAAAAGAAAAGGCTCTTGGGAGACCCTATCACAACCTTTCAATACTTAAACGTGCTTATAAGAGAGAAGAGGATAAACCTTTCAGTAGGGCCTGCTGTGATAGAGGAAGGGGTAATGGTTTTAAAACTAAAAGAGGATAGGTTCAGACTAGACATAGAGAAGAAATTTTTTATGATGAGGGTGGTGAAACACTGACATAGGCTGTCTAGAGAGGTGGTAGATGCCCCATCCCTGGAAACATTCAAGACTGGGTTGGAATGGGACTCTGAGAACCTGAGATAATGGAAGATGTTTCTGCCCATGGCAGAGGAGATCAGACTAGATGACCTTCAAAGGTTCTTTGCAACCCAAACAATTCTACGCCTCTGAGAAGCCAGGTGTGTAAGAGGGAGTCTAATCCACACAGGAAAAGAAATATGGAAAAATCAAATTGGGGAGTTAATCTGGCAGGTGGCAAATGCTCCATATGCACTGTCTGAGTGGGAGGAAACTCCACTTCAGCCATAGAGTAGGACTCATTCTTGGTGGAGTCAGCTCCATGGGAGATGTCAACTGGCTGTAACTTTACTTTTATACATCGATTCTCTCTGTTCTGTGGTTTGAGCATCCTTCTGTGCACACCTTCACAGGGACTCAAACCGAAAAACTTCACAGGACAACTAGACTGATAAAAGCTGCTCTGTTTGATCCTCTTTATTAAAAACATAATTTGATGTGGAATGAAATGCCCTCAGACAGGAGCAAGGCCAAGACAAATACAAGCTGTGTGCAGCAGATCACCGTGTCAGGTTTTTATTGCAGAGAAGTGCTGGGGTGCTGAGGTGGGCTTCCCATTAGCTCCTCTGACCACTCAATTCACTGGAGTGCAGGGATTGTCAGTCTTGTCAGGGAAGATAAAGTCTCCTCAGCAACTGGTCTGCAAATCTGAAACCAGCTTCTCAAGAGGACTGGTATGGCTACAAGTCATGGGTCCTTCCTCATCCCTCACCAACAGCTCCGATGCTCTTTTTAAAAACCAAGAGAAGTGGCAAAGAAGACACCACATGTCCCAGTTGTGAATAGAGCACTTTGGTGATGCCAACAGCGAGGCAAAGGATTACTTTGAAAGAAAACTTATCCTGGTGACAGGTTGACCACAATATTCTGAATCCCAATGTTTTTATGACATAGTCTGAAATAACAGGAAAAGCATCATCAGGTTGCACAGAAACCATCAGCCTGAGCAGCTCTCCTAACCAAACAGGCTCTGCTGTGCCACGTTTCTTCCAGAATGTGCAAAGTCCTCTTTCCCCAAAAGCAGAGGTGTCAGGGATTAAATATCACACATCTACCAGTTGAGGATTAGCAATACAGGTGGCCATAAAACGTACTCTGTCTGTTCAGGCAGTATGATTAAATATGGGTTTGTTGTGCTGCCTTACTTGCTTCATTAGTGTTTCTCTTTGCTTGTCAACATTATTAAGTTCCTAAACCCCCCCAGTGATGACAGGGTCATTAGTGTGCAGATGAAACCTCAGCTAGGCTGAGCTTACACAGACTCACGTCCAAACCGTGCCAGCAGATCATCGTAATTGTAACGTACTGGTCTCCATCCCATTGCATCTGAGTTCCAATCATCTTGATGATGACAATTTTTTGGAGACAAATACCATCTCCATCTAGTAAACTACTCCTACAGGTCCCAAGTGATTCATCAGCTTTCTTCCCTTAGAAAACTCTTTAAAAGTTTCTTCTACTGCCTTTTTCTTTTAGTAGAACACATACTCGTGCCATTGCCTTTCAAGGCTCATGGCTCAGAGCCCTTCCTACATAACTCTTACTATTCTACCTAGCAATCAGATTTTAATCAAGTAAAAATAATCAAAAAGCCTTTCCAAGTATACAAGTCAGCTGCAGCAACCATGTGAAAGACCAAAAGGTACAGATGATTCTGGAAACACCCACCAGAAAGCCACAGGGCCACTACTGTTTGAGAACCACGACTGGGGAGAAATATTATTTCCAAACACCATAAAAAGGCTTCAAAGCCACTAATACAATTCCCCCTCTTAATTAAAACAAATGGCATTATTTCTATGTTGAGGCTTTGCTCACATCTTTCCCATCCTGCCATAAGGGCTACTGAGGAGTCCATTAAGCGATGATGGACCAACAGCCCTCCCAGTCTGCTAACTCACGGTGTCTCAAATTACTACAAGTGGCCCTCTGCTGAGTGGGCATTCACAAAGGCACTAAATGGGGTTAGTAAAATGAACCTTCTCCACTGATGCATGGTAGTGCTCCTCACCATAATTTGCTGGAAAAAAAAAAGTCACTCTTGTCTGTAAGGAGAAAATGAAATGCATGCTGGCGTGATGGAGCAAGCTCAAATCAGTCCTACGTACAATGCAGAAACATAAACCAGAATCAAGCATAAATCTACTGGCTAAATTCAGCTTATGGCTAATCAGCTCTTCCTTTGACAGGATATGCTGCTGTGGAAATGGGATAATTTTATAACTGAATAATTTAACCAGTTTTATCTTTAAGTACTGATTTCAGGCATATTAATATATAAAGCTTCAGTATTTATATTTTTGTTACACGGGCCTGAAAAATTACAAGGTATCAGGAATAACACAGTATTCAGTGATAAATGACATGTACAGAGTGGTTTTAATCCCCTGGAAGGACTGTGTGCTTCCCAAATGCCTGAGATGGTGTGTGGCAGCCAGGTGGGACGTGAGGACAGAGCCTGCTTCTCAACAGCAAAGGGAAACTCTCCTGGAAACGTTAAGGCCAAGGCTCGAAGGGACAGGTAAAACACTGAGCCTGACCTGTTGTACAGGGGATGTGATAGTATTTTACTGCTTACCATGGTTAGGACTCCACTAGTTTATGTCTGGCTTGAAGACATGTCCCACAATGACTTCCAAGTAGTATGTGAGTGCTGTGAGAAGTGTGAAAGCCACTTACCCTTGGACATCTGTGACACTCCTTCCTCATCTCAGCCACTGGAAAATAATCTGGGAGTCTGCAAGTCTGGAAGCTTAATACAGGGGCTTGTGGTCCAAATTCATAGACATGGATGTGCCTTGCTGGCAAAATAATTGCTAATCTCTCACTCTTGCTCTCCTGTGAGTTCAGCTGCAGATGCATTTTTCTGCACATTTTAATGTAGTGATATGGGAACTTCATCTTTAAAAGCAAGATACTCGTGGCTCAGCAGAATCGAACAACCTTGTTTTAGTTCTTCACCAGGAAAAATAATGGAGAGGACATGAAAACCAGAATTCCTCTCACTTTCAAGAACTCCTGTAATAGATACAAATAGCAAATACGGTGCATGCTAGATTGTGCCTGTCAGAAGGTGACATGCTCTTACCAATTTTGCATTAGTCCTCACTGCTCCTTGGAGATGGCTAATTTGAGTGAGGAAAATGGGAAACAGAAACTCTGAGGATGCAGTTAAGCCATTTAGATGTCACTTTCCCTCATTCTTTGTATTTTGTCAGTCACATACTTGACTGATCATCTGCACAGATTCACTCATACATCACTCGTATCGCGCAGAGATCCTTCAGCCTCACGCTGCAGCAGATGTTCCTCCAGCCCTGCTCAGAGGAGGAGGCTCAGCTTTGCAGAACATCACATTGATACGCAGCGAGGGGAAATAATTAACACAGGGGACCGATATTTAGACCAAAATAAAATCCTTCTATTATTTTCCAGGGGCAGAAAAAGGATTGAAAGGTGCTGGACTCTGCTGTCAGAGGGACATTTCCTGGTACAGAAAGCAAGGCTTGTTAATCAGCTGCAGGACTGCGTTAATTGGCTGTCTGGAAGAGCCAGGCCCAGGCTGGAAACACTGCACTGGGTAATCCTGAATTAGCAGATTGCTGTCTATAGGACTATTTCACACAGGATGAATTACAGCAGTCCCAGGGTCTAAACCAATTCCTATCACCAGTGCAATGACTTGTTTACTCCTGGTCAACACCTGAAATAAGTCACAAGGAGGTTTTGAAAGGCTGCTGCAACAACCTGGAGCTAAATGTACCCCAAGTAGGTACTACAGCTGGTAAAAAGCAATCCCTGCCCTGGTTTTGGAAGGGCACAGTGCTGCTTTTTCAACATAACATTTCAAATTTCTGCTCTATCAGAAACGTCTACTCGCACCACAACCGGAGTGCTGGAAAAGAAATCTACAGTCTCTGCCAATAAGAACTACTTTTTCTCTTCCCCACAAAAATCCTGCCATTTCATTCATAAATAAGTCACTAACTCAGCTGTTGGCAGGCTCTCCCTTTTATCTTCCACTCGCTTGAGAAAGACTAGCAACATCACGTTCTTGGAAAGCCAAGTGCAGTAATCAGAGAATCAGATTTCATGTATTTTTAAAACACTTGCACCAGCAGAGCTCCAATCACTTTTAAAAGAACTACAAACACACAGAAACTCAGAAGAAGCAACTCAGAGCTCCTGACTATCTTCATTTCTTCAACATGAGATGAATGTGCCAGGAAGGGACTACTTTCTGGAGGAGACCTCAGAAAGTTAGCAACGTTACACTAAAAACACCACAAAGCCAAAATACTTATTATCTCAAATAAGCCTGGATGACATTTGAGATGTCTCGACATTTATTGGCCTGCCAGCAGAGTGTGGGATCAACCAGCTCCTTTTCTCTTTTTTATTTTTTTTCTTTTTCCTTTTCCTCCTGCTTGCTCAAAGTCTGTGTTCATAAAATATTCAGAGGAAGCTCTTCAGAGGATGACATTGCCTATACAGTAGCCCCAGTGCAGGTTTACTGTGCTACTGAGACAGATATTCTGCCACCAGAGAAATCAAAAGAGCTGATGGGGTTGAATTACTGTACTAGGAGCTCACCATCACCGAAGGTCTGGGCTCGATCCCTGCCCAGGATGTCATCAGGAATTGCACCAAACAAAATGTGCAAACATGCAGAACAGATCTGGTTAGAAGGAGAAATGTTACTTCTCAGGATGGGAAACAGAAATATGGATGCTGTGCCTGTTTCCAAGCTCCAGCTGGGGACAGCTGACCTTTTTTTTACCTCTTGTTTTCTTCCCAGTGGGGGAAAAAAAAGGAAGAGCAATGGAATCTGGAGTTCAGATGCACTGCTAAATGAAGCTGTAAGTTGGACAGCATCTCCTGGTAGCACCACCCATTTCTGCATCATCCCACTATTGATGAACTAAACTAGCAGGGTCCCTCCTACTCCCTGACCCGTGGTACACCCTGTCCACCTCACGCTCACAGCCTGCCCTATTAATCCACATATTTTGTGCTCCCACAGCTGTTTGATCTTTCCCTCCTAGTTTCATTAAATCAGACACACATTTCCTACATTTCCCTGACGTTTTCCTATATTAGAGCAAGCATCTGCTTTTAACCTCTTCATCTCAGCCTGGCTGGCTGAATGAACCTTTTGAACCTCTGGCACGCTCCAAATCCCTATCATTTTCCAGACTAGTTCAGGGGATAGATGCTCCTTTGTTCCACCTTTGGCATTTCTCACCCCTAGGCATCCAGGAACTTAAATCAGGCTGTTGCTAAACTGCCCTCCTTTAATAATTTTTATGAAGTGCAGTCCAATTATCTTTATCTTCCTTGGGGATCCATTCAATTAAGCGCAGCCATAATGAGTGAATGGACACAGAACACTGTAACCATATTTACATCCAGACTAATGGGAACCAGGTAAGATAACTTAAAAGCCATCGGTATTTTAATACCTTTGCTTTTCATTTTCCTATCTTCAGTGTCAGACACATTTAGAGGGACTAGCACAACTTGAGAGGCTGAGTTTTTAATTTCCTCCTTGGTTTGTGGAAATGAGGGCTTAGAAACAGCAGAAAACTACATTAATTTGTCTTAAAATAGGTTCTTTGCAGGCTCAGAAAAATATTTCTCATCTCACAAAGTGCGCTGGAACCCTCTGTCCAGTTTCTCAGACATTTCATGGACTGATCGCAATGTAAGGAACCAGTAAAGAACCCATATTGAACTGGAGATGCTGAGAGCACTGGAAGTCTCATTTAATGAGCAGGCAGCAGAAATGCTGAGGTAAAAGCACCAGTTCTGACATGACTTGCCTCCCCTCCAGAAGACAAACACTGAATCTAGACCATGGTCCTGTCTCTCAGGTACAGAATTTGAGGCGCCTTCGCACTGCAGGAGCAAGGTAGAGACTGAAAACCTGGTTCTGTTTCAACACAGCTTAACATCCTGGTGTCATAGGCACTGATAAATGTGTCAATAAGCATTTGGAGAAATAACTGCTATCCAGGGAATTTATCTTGGTTGTAGTAGTTTCAGCTGAATAGGTCAGATTTGTTAACATTTTAATTTACACAAATCTGCATCCCAAATACTGCTCTTCAGTGCCTTTTTCTATCAAGAAAATGTCAGTAGCAAACCCAAATTTACTCCTCTAATAGCTTTCTCAAGATTTCAGGAAAAACAAACAAAAACAAAAAAACCAATCTGTGGTACAGTTATGGGAGTGCTTAAACACATTTTTCAATTTAGACCTAATACAATTTTATGTTAATAAACCAGAAACTTTTGCCAGTTCCAGATGTAATCCTGAAAAGCAGCAGAGAGCACTGGGAATAAGCTTCAGGACAGCCCCAGGACTGTGCCCAGAGCTGGTTGTTCTGCCTGGATCCAAGCATCCCTTCCCAAGGTGGTACTGAGTTGTATATTTCCATATACAATGTGCCAGCTTGCCTCGATTTCCCAGGCTCGGTGCAATAGGGAACCTAACGTGAAGCATATGGTTCCCCTGCAAGTTTTAAAAATACTTCAGACACAATGACATAGATCTGAAAAACGATGACAGCTCTGCCTTACCCTTTTCCCCCTTAATTATCACCTGCCTTTTCTTTTTTCAGCTCATTTGCTGAGATTAAAACCTCTCTCCCACCAAGCTATCCCAATCCATGTCTCTGAAATGAATATAAACCAATGACCTTTCTCTAGCCATAAAGCCTTACTTTAAAATGCTGGCCCTCACCGATGTCAAGGGGGCAATAATAGTTCTGTCATTTCCATAAAATCAGCATTTTCCTGCCAGAATCCACATCTCTCCTCCGAGCATTATGCCTCCATCCCCCCGAGGGCTGCCAGAAATCTCTGCAGCACTTGTTTCTCTCTTCGACTGCAAGCACGCTGCAGGCTTCAGCTCTGCCTAGGATAATCTACCTGCTTGAGATTCAACTAACTTTCTGGTTCTCTAAATAAAAAGAGCAGGGAAAGGTCAAATCTGCCCTGGGTTGTGCTTGCAAAGTCTGCCCCGTCAGGTGGAAAGCAGCGAGGCTCCGGTGCTCCTCCTTCTCCCCCAGCTGTGCTGCTTGGCTTCACATCTGGAAAGCTCTCTGCTTCCTCGACCTTCTTATCTGAAAGCTCTTTCACACAACATTTACCCTTGGGTCAGCTCACCCTGAAACTGTGCCTTGGGCAAGCCCCAAATCTGCGCCATTCCCAGCTAGCAGGCCCAGTGCCCGTGCTGGTCCCACTGGCTGCCCGGGGCCACGCCATGTGCTGCTGAGCTGCTGTCCTATGCCTTCCTCAGCCCTCCTCAGCGGCTCTGCAGATGCATTTGGGATTCCTCCTGGACCTGCCATGCAGCTCCAAAGGAAAAAAGCAGCCCCAGGCATGCAGTTCAAATAGGCCCAAAACCCATCGCCCGACACTCAGTAGAGCACTCTGCAGTGCAGCCATAAAAGTGCCACTGAGGCTGCTGTGGAATGGAAAAAACATCTCTGGATAGACAGGATGGAGGTTTTCACCCCTACAAGTCTGTGTCCCAGGCAGGAGACCCACGTCCCAGCTCATATGTGGGGCCTGATCTGTCCTTGCCATCAGTCATGGGAAGGAAAGGAAGAACAAAACCAGTTTCTGGTGCCTCCTCTCAGAAATGCAGCAATTGGGAGCTCTCAAGACAGATTTCACCAGAGTTGTTATCTCTGTGGACTGCCTGAACTCACACATCTGAGCCTAAGACTATCTCAGCAGATACTACCAGTGGCTGGCTGCTCAATGAGCAAACAATCCTTCCCATCACTTACAAGGTGATGAAGATCTCCTAGTTGCACTGGACAGGTGAGACTCGATGGACTGCGCAGTCCAATGGAGAAAATCTGCTCACCCTTCACACCCATGGACTCCTGCCCCTCCATCACCAGTCACTCCAGCCCACCACTGATGCTAGACTGATTTTTGCTGAACACATGAGGTACACATGCTTTCTCCTTGAGCTACATTCACAATCAGAGAAGGCAGAGCTCTCAGAGCTCTCAGATTTGTCCAAGGTTGTTTACACTGGCAGAATATGCTTCAGTACTTGGAAAGACTGTTTATTGTAAAACACCAGAAATAGATACTAAAGGCAGAGCCTTGCACACCCAAAATCAATGGGAAACATTTTCCTAGTGTGGAATTGACACAAGGATGCCATCATGAAACATGGGAGTACAGGCTGTGCAACTGCTTCCAAAGGTAATGTGCAAAGAGCTAAGCAAGATAGGTCTAGAAAGGGCTACAGATGTATGGCATTTATTTGTCCCCTGACAGAAGAGGGACAAATGCCACATTACTCACCTCCCCCCAGTCCTTCTGGAGTATTTTCTGCATCTCTGAGTTGTCTAAATTTACACAAGGAAAATATCAGCTTCATGAGTTTAAAGATTCTCCCAAGAATTCACTGACTGATATGGATTAAGACAAAAATATCACATCCAAGCCACAATGCCCCACAGCTGCTGGAGAAGCAACGACCACAGCCTCCACACCACAACTCAAGCTTCAGGGGCTTTGTACTCGAGACAGGATCTGGGTTTTGCAAGCCAGCAACCCTCAGCAACGGGAAAGCTGCTACAATGGCTTTTAAACTCACCTCTCTGTCGAGTCCAGCAGCCACGGTGACGATGTCTCCCGTCTCGCTGTTAATGGTGAACATGTTTTGTGACGGGCTCTGCGGGGTCTGAGTCACGATCCGGTATCTCACCATCCCATTTGCCGTCGTACCATCATCTGCATCATTTGCTGTCACTGTCATCACGTAGGTACCTTGGAACAAGAGAAGAGGAGACATCAGGAGTGTCTCATTGCAGAGCAGATTGGAGTCCCATGCATTTTGCTCAGAAATGCTACGGGGTAGACATCCCGCTTCAATCCAGCCAGGCAAGGCGAGGACTATGGAAACAGCAATACTGCTGAGATTAGATGATCTGTGAGGATAATGATTACACCTAACTGGTGTACAGAAGTCATACAAGGATATCTATGATTAACTTCTAATTCTTTCACTGATTATAAGTTTTAAGGCAACATTTTATTGTCCTGTAATTTAATGTAGAATCTCACAGGAGTCTCCTTTCCATCCAACCACTGCATTTGTTCTCATTCAAAAGTATTTCCAGAGTTTAATAGTGGAAAGCCCATCGGACTTCTCAGCAGCTTCAGAAGGACCCCATCAACATGTCCATGCCCAGTGCAGGAAGCCATGTCCACCCTTCCCGCCCCTTCCACAGAAAACAACCCATTTCTGCAGAGCAAATGGAACAGCTGCTGCCCAGCAGGACAGAAAATCAATGATTTGGTATGTGTGGCCAGCAATGTATTGAATCATTGGTTTGCTTCTTGCTAATCATCAGTGTCTTCATTTGCCTTGCAAAAAAACTATCCCTACTTTCTAGATACTGTTGGGAGTGCGCTGATGCACTGACAGGCTCATTATCACTGGAGTTTGGCAGCAGGGTGTTGTGTTAAAGTGGGGAATTATCATTATGAGGGTAAAAGATGTTACTTGATTGGATGGACTCCTGCAGCTGCATGGTCCTGTGACCCCCCAGAGCTCATAGAGCCCAGCTTTACACTTGTTATATTGATAGGAGAGAATGACTAAAAGGGCAGACTCACACCGCTTACAAAACCAATCTGCAACACTGGATGAATCTAATGATACAAGACCCGAAGGGAGGAACGGGAGGCTGAGAGGCAGCAAAACCAGACCTAACCTCGTTCAGTGACCATCAAAACCCAACAGATCAGTGGAAAGATGGAAAAGTACCGCTTCAACACTGCTCATTTGGGAACTCTGAACAGGATGAACCAACTTACAAGCCTGCCGTGCCGGAGGAGATGCCAAGTCATCCCAACAAGAACCTGAGCTGATTCAAGATGGAGCCATGGGCTTGAGATGAGTTTGTTCTGCTCGCTTGGTTAGATGTGAGCCACTGGCAAACTTGAGGCCTTGTGGCTACATCAGCACTGCATCATGTCACATGTGACAAGCACAGACCCTCAGCTTGATCACAAAGCTACCAAGCTCCCAGTTCAGAGAACACAGAGTTGGAGAGCTGGTATCTGTCTGTGAGAGTGAAACCATACCCCGTGCTCCAAATGGGTGGATCTGCTGATGGCTGCAGCATGCCCAAATTTTGTACCCTAGCCAAATATCCTTAAGCCTCTCAGTGTGTATGCAATCCCCCCAGTATCTCCCCCAACTTTGTGAAAACACATTTCTCGATACTAGCAAGAAGCAGCCTCATAAGTTTTTATTTTTGCACTGTGGGAAGTGCTCTGCTGATCTCCCTCCATCTGGCTTAATCAGGCTCTTTTTGTTCTCCGTGCTGATAGATATCCCTGTGACTTTTCCTAGTTCAATAAGAATTATAGATTAAAAAATAAAGGGATGTGTAAAGCAAATTCTAACGATGATTACCTCCCTATCTTTCTGCAATAATCCTGATTCACATTTGTGAAATGAAAACAAACTATTCAACAACTTTAACATTTTTCTGATCAATAAACTTCCGGAGAGGGAAGGAACACCGAGCTGAAACAAGGCTGGGTGAGCAATGAGCTTCCTCCTTTTTCTTCAAGCATTCTTTTTTCACTCTTTTGCTAAACCAGTTATCATGAGACAACTGACAGAAATAAAGAAGCCAACCCTTGGATAAGTACAGGGGAAATGTACAGGAGCAATTTAAATAGGAAATGTGCTGCATGAGATGTTTGATTTGGAATTTATGTTATCTTAATACATTCTATACTGAAAATATCTCTGAACAGAATGTCAAAACCTAGGGCTAATGAAAACAGAAGTAGAAGAAGAAAACAGAATCTATTTTAGGACGTATTCCAAAAACCAGGTGGTATTTTGTGATGCATGTCTAGCACAAGAAACAGCACACAAAGGGAAGTTACTGATGCTTCTAAGTCCAGACGAGAGCACCCCGAAGTTCCGGTCCCTCCCCATCGGGGATCTCTCAGACTCCAAAATAAACCAGACCTGTTTGTTTCTCTCCTTCAGCGTAGAGCACATCTGCTCTAGGATAAGGACTATTTCAGCAGCATTTGACCTACATCCCCATAAAGGGAGATGGGGCTGCACAAATGTCTCTGAAGTCATGGACGGAGCACGGGGGAGCTGTATTTCAAGAGGCAATCCGCTCCCTATCTCTTATCTTTAATTTCCATTATGAAAACCCAACCACAGAGAAAATAAAGAGAGGAACTCTGCATTAATTACTAACTTGTAACTTAATAAACCTTCTTCTGCAAAGGGCCCTGTGTGGCTGCACAACACGACGGAGCCGCAGCCGCTGCTTCCTTCCTCGGCTCCCCGCCGCTCCCCGGGGCTGCTTGTCTGACCACAGTCTGCTGCAAACCGGCTAATTACTCCTTCCTCTCTGCCGTCTGGATGGGGGCTGTTACATCCATTCCCATTCCTATGGGCACATGTCCCACCTGGCAATGGCATCCTCTGTCACCCCTGCCCAGGGTACTGCTCCAGAGGAGCAGTCCCAGGGGATCTGCTGGTGTAACCTACACTTGCTGCTTATGTTCCCTGCAGTTCTCTCTGTATTTAGCCTGTCTTTAAGCAATATGTATGCTCTAGATACCAGTGTGCTGGAGCAAATGTCATAAACATATATCTATGCACAAGAATATTCAATAGAGTGAAGTGCATATATACTGCTCCCATGTCTAGCATCTTCTGGGTGCTATATAAAGTCTTCTACTATACCAAGATGGTTGGTGATGATATACTTGCTATAAAGGTAAATTATGCCATGTTTCTACATCCTATGCATGGGGATATATCTCTATATACTTTATGTTAAAAGAAAGGAAACACAGCCCCACATCCAGTCCCTACTACTACACAAATTAGGCAGAAATATGGTGGCAGCCCACACAGTTCTTACCCACTTGAGGACTGAGGCTGCTATTGTTAGTATTTAAGTGGAAAAGTACAGACTGCCCAACCTGGGCAGCAGGATGTGTGCTGTGCAAATCAGAGTATTAACCCCACCACTGTTAAATCCCTGTATCCCACCCAGAGGCTGGAAGCAGTTACTACAGACCAGAAACACTGGGAAAGCTCGTCCAAGTCACGCTCAAGAACCCCCTTGCTCACTGTACTCTGCCATTCTCGAGTCAGAGGCTGCCAGTGCTGATGGAGCTATGGAGAGGGGTATAAATAGGTCAAGAAGGACTTTACACTCACACTCCATAAGGGGAGTGATATCTTTATTGTTCTGCTCTGAAGGCCTTGCTCTCAAGCACACAGATGACATGAAATAAATGCACAAAGTGCTGAAACACAGGAATTTGCCCCAGCCTGTGCAGTGCATCACATAACAAACACCCAGTCCAGACAGCGTTTGATGTAACTGTATTAAACCTCACACCTGCCTTACTAACTCGGGTAGATAACCTGTTGAAAGAAAAGCATTTCTCATCAAATCAGGCACATGGTATGTTAAATAAAATACATAACCTAGTACATCATGTCAATATTAAATCAAATTTGTTGCATGTTGAACAGCTCTCCCGAGAAGCAGATTGAATTATCATGCACAACCAGTGATGACAAGATTACTGTGCATTAGCTTTCATTAACTGATGTGCCAAGTTCATATATCACCTGAGTTAAAATTAATGTATGGTGTGGTGAAGGAGATCTATCGATAAAAGGCAAGACCCCAAGAATCCACAACTTCACAATGCATTCCCTTAGATTTCCCAGAGACTGTAATCTCCTAGATGTTATTTTGTCAGGTGAGGTATTTTAGTTTCAATCCAACAACGGACAAAACTCAAGAGAAATGCTTGAAAACATCTTTTCCTTATGGAAAATATTCCTGTTAGATTAATTAAGCTTTCTACAGAACAGGCTAAACAATGCCTTACAGAGTCTGGGGGGGATGGAAGCAAAAAGACATAATTTTTACCTGCATATTCAGTTTTGTTTATCAATTTTAAAATGAATTGCATCTGCTTGTAACAGGTTGCAAAAAGATTTTGTTAGGTTTGCCATATCTTATTTGATCTGTACACGGTAAGTAAAACACGAAGCACAACAAGAGAGAGCTGCCCTGGGTACGCAGAAGATAAGGACACCGTCATAAACAAATGTCCCCTCCAAATCACTCTGGAATCTGAGTATCAGCTCAATACTTTCTAGCTCAGATGGTCCCAAAGCATGCCAGGGACTGCTAATTCACATCACGTAGTCCTCAATCTCTGCTCTCCCATCTATGCAACTTCATTTCTCTGTAAAGATGGAGCTTTCACGGTTTTAAGGCACACAAACAATATCTCAGCACAGTTGTGCTCCCAAAGTCTTTGTTACAATTGCTTTATAATTACCATTTTTCTAAGCTGGTTTGATATCCATTAGTTAGATTTAATGCATGTTAAAAGAAAGAGCTAATGGGCACTTATCAGGAATCCAAAGAAGATAAAAAAAAAACAAACCACCTTTCACTTTGTCCTTTTTTACCACATATTACTATGAAAATACACAATCATCTCTGTCTACTCCTGTGATGCAAGCAGAAAAACCTAAAACTTCATCCAGATTTGACTGGTAACACGGATTCTCTATTCAGCTTTACTTTACAGTTTATGTTTTTTAATAGCTGGTAAATGGTTGCAGAATCATTAAAGGTTGGTTAACCTTCTCAGTCTAATTTTGACCTACAAGATACTTAATTTAATCATTCCCCCAAAGAAAAGGACTGAATCATTATGTGCAGACATGTGGTGATGGCCATATTACATTAGATCTTCATTAACCCAAGTTAATAATGGCTTTATACTAATGGAAACCTCCCCTTCCTCCTATTTTTTTCCCTCAAATTGGAAAGCTCACTTAGTGAACACTCTGCATCCGATGTTAGAAAGCCGACGGTAATTGTTGATGGGAAGATTAAATACTGAAAAGCAGCATAAAAACCTACATTTCCTAAAAATAAAAATTTCCATTCAGAAGAGGTTCCTAATACTATTTTTCTTCCCCACAGAGGATGGGAATCTCATGCCCCTACTCACAGAAAGAACACTTCATCGTTTTAAGCGATTTACTTCCTTGTAACAAGGTCTCAGAACAGGAAGACAGCATGCTGGAAAAGCAAAGACCTCAAAACCAAGTTACAATGAGAAGTATGATGGAATCCTCAACAAGCCCTCATAATTACTTGTATACAGCTTCCCCATGTAAAATATGATCTTTCTTACCAATATACATGCTGAAATGTGTTTGTGCTACTTGTCTTTGTAACTAATCAATAAACCAAACAAGATTCTTCCATTCCCAATGTGGGGAGGTGAGGTGAGGGGTGGGAGGGGGCTGTCTCCAGGTATGTAGACATGGGATGGGATAAAACTAACTTGGGATGGGTCTGTGGCATCTCAATACCACAGACCCATCCCAAGTTAGTTTTATCTGTCCTTCTTTGGGTACCAGCAGCAGTGTACATGAACAGCACAGAGGTCCTTATGAGTGAATTTACCTTGCCAGTAAGTATTGGTTTGGAGAACTGATGTAGTATTACAAGACATCTGCAGTACATTAAAACATCTCAGCAAACAAACCTGTATCCTCAGGTTAAAAGAAGACAACTTATTCAAGAAGGGAACTGAGGCACCATAGCATACTCATTGCTAAGGGTTTTAAGTGAAAAAATGGGGAGCTGATTTACCAACCATACTGAGCCAAGTTACATAGGTAAGCAAGAGCATGTGCAAGACATTAAGATAACAATAGTGCCTGAAACTCTATCACTGATGTAATAAATTGGAAATATACTTAAACTGCATCCCAAATGCTCTAGATAGAAAACTAAATAGAAACAGCACTTTCCTTCTGAGTGATACTCTTTCAGTTGTAACTGGTAGCTACTGCTATTCTCTTTCAGAAAATTCTGACCTTTCAAGTAGCTAACCTAATTCAAAAAGGATGATGCTTTCTAATTAGCAGAGACATCAGATTCTCAGCTTCAAACAAGGCAAAAGCCAACCTAATGAGAGTAAAGAGAGCAAGCGGGTCTGGAGAGATGACTAAGGAAGTTGAAGTGGCTGCCATGACCTGGAACTGAAACAATATCTTCTTTTTGTTAAAGTTAAATAAGAAATGGAATGGCTGCACCGAATGCAGCACACATATGGGTGCAGCTGCTTTTGAAGACAACCCCTATACCGCAGCCTGCAGCCTACCGAGACCGGTGTCCTGCAGAGAAGCAACACAAGCACAACTTCAGGATGGGCAAGAGCCCATTCAACCTCTGAGCACATAGTTTTGACTGCATGGATTGGTGAGCCTCAGCTCTGCTGAGCTCCTGCAGACGAACCCTCTCAAATCCCAGAGGCCAACACATAAAAACAGAGAAGGTGTGACATAGGACAAGGTGCTCTGTCCACCACCACCACGGGTAGGCTTCATGTTTCACCAGAGGCACATGCAACTACTGAAATCACGCAGACCTAGCAGCACAAAACCTGAGATTTAACATATTGTCCTCAAGGCTTGAATCCAACCCTTAAATTTTGACAATATAATCCAATGTAATCTAATCTAACACTGTAAAATACATAATGCTATGTTACTCATAGCTGCTGGTTAAAAGGAGGCAGAAAGTGGACTACTGCAGCATTGTAAATCCTTCTAGAACAATCTCAGACCGTGATTTCCACACTTCTTTATATCAACTTGGCCCTTTTTTCTGGAAGTAAAAACCAACAGTCTGGGGATTTGCATTTTTTTCTCACCTGCAGTCCTATAATTCACTCCCTTGCTCTTGGGACTGGATGCTTCTGAAAAGGAAACTAAGAGCACAGATCTCATAACCACTCACCTTGAAACAAAATGGAAAGCACTACCACATGTGTCTGCAGAAAACCAATTTCTTAAAATTGTGCTCAGCTGAGCAAAAGAACTTAAAAAAGAATATTGAGTATCCCAAGTCCGTGTGTAATGTGTGAGAGAATAGAATTGGGATAGACAAAGCCATTTTTAATAGCATATGAAGTGCAAGCATAAGAGCAGCACCTACCCAAGCTGCAGAAGATGGCACTGCATGGATGCATTTACTCCAGCTGGTGATGATGCCAGCAGTAATGCACTCAACCTGTAAAGAGCTCCTGGACAACCAGGAGAACCTGTTGAGACCAAATTCTGGCTCTTGAAGATTTTACCTTTCCATGACCTCTCTGAAGCATATGGCACTTGTGTTATTTTATTTCCAGTGCTGCCAGTGGGAATGTGTACCTGGGACACACCCTGGCCTCGTACGCTGTGTCATGGTCCAGGTCTGTAAAACTTGTTCAGGAGCTCTGCTCAGTTAAGACCTTTCTAAATAAAGGGCACTCAAACTAAATTACCTCCAAGCCAGTAAAAGAATATTGAACACTTGAATTATGAGCAGCGCTACATCGTTTTTGGAATGGCTTGTGATGGAAGAAAGTGGTTTTCACTCATTGCCCTATTAATTTTTAAAAATGAAGCATCTTCTCTTCAGATCTCAGGTACTGCTGTTTTTGTTTTCTCCCCTTCTGTCCATCAACACTGTCCTTGTTCCTCCACAGAAGGAACAGCCTGCAGGACACCAGGCATCTCTTCATGCATCATACTATCAGGCTGGAGAAGGAGACGGAGCCAGAAATGCAGAACCCAAATTCTCCACATGAATATATATATATACACACACACACAAATGCAACTGTATGCCTTAAAAGATTAATTTCACAAGCCTTAAATTGCAGTTTAATTTGAAAACTAATTCAGCCTCATAATTGGCTTTCTGTTCAAATCACTGAGGCTAAAGATTTAAATTCTTAATATTCAGATGACTTTCAAGTTTCTGGGCCCATCTGTGCATTAGCCCATGGTGTTAATCTCCAAGGGAATCTCTGCTGGCATAGAAATAAAATAAACAAACTGGGACACTAGTAGAATAATCGGCTTTTAAAATCCTTGGGTTTTTTTTTTTTTGTTATATACTGCTTATTTTTATGAGATTTCTTTAACTCAATTTGCCACATATAGATTTGGCTCCCAGCTATTTCATTTTTCACGTGGCATGCTATCAACAATTATTGTATCAGAGTTCTATGAAATCAGGAGGAGATGGGAAAAATTTAAATTACAACATCTCTCATGTAATAAACACTAATATTCTTTGATTCTTGAGGACTGTCCACACCTAGCAGTCTCTCACACCACTCACAGGGACCACGGCAGGAATAACCCACCCTACAGAGCACCGTGAGGAAGGAGGACTTGGATGAAACCCTACTTTAAAAGAAGCCACCTGGACTTTTGCTCTTGACTTGAAAGGAACCAAGATATATACAGAGAGTTAGTGAAGTGGAAAGGATGAATGGGAATGGAAAAGGCCAGTCTGACAGGAACAAATTGTTTTGGAGAGATGTGTTAATTTTTGACAATCTTTCTGTTAAAACAAAATAGATACAACCTAGAGCAAAGCGCCCGAGTCACTGCGGAGCATTGCACATTGACCTTTTCAGAAGTGAATGCTTCAGTTAAGTAAGACATCCACATCCTACCATAAGGTACATTTTGTGGTGGTTATATCAAAACTAAGCTTCTGCACTGACCAAAATAATCTCTCTCCATCACATTCTTTGTTCTGTCATTAAGTTTCCTTTCTTTTTCTTTTACATTTAAGCATTTTCACTCTATTTTACTGAGCTATTTGTATTTATTTTTTTTCTGAAGCTGCAGAGTTTCTTTTGAAACAGCACTCCCCACGGACACCCCTGGGATGCTGCAAGCCCAGCAGTACAAGTGCAGGGGCTGGGCTCATGGCAGGCAGTAATTGGTGTAGTACAGAGGGGAAGAAGCCACCCCAAACCTCAGCTCCTCTCTGCCACACGCCAGCGGAGCTTGCACGGTGTGGCTCAGAGATGTGGGCTTTGAAAGGGCAGAAGAATCCTCACAGGGCAGGTGATGCTGGGCAGCAAAGCTATGCAACCTGTCCCGCTTTACCAGCACTTGAAAGGCAACTTCTGCAGCTCCAGGAGAACTTTGCTGATTTAGGCTGCCAGAGGGACCAGGGGAATTTCAGTTCGAGCTTGCAGCTGCATTTTTAGAACTTGGCTGTGTTCTTCATATAGCAGCACGGTTCAAAGAGGCAGAACATTATTCAATATGAGTAAAACACGGTCTTTTTAAGATACACTTTCACACAGTGGTGTGTTACATCAAAACAACTCGTGGAGGAGGAGAGTAAGGAAGAAAGATGGTCCCCTGGAAAAGAAAATCCTGTATCACACTCCTGTTGTGCATTTTTGGAGGGTCCTTCATTACACATTCAAATTGGCCAGCTGCATGACCTTAGCCTGGATAAGCTATACACACATTCAGATGCTTTCCAGAGAGTGTAAGAAATGCAAAAAGAAATGCAATTCAGTTCAAGAGCCAGCACACATCTGAGGATGCACAGGGGCCAGGCTGTGATGTGTTCATGCTGCAGAGAGCTTTACCAAGAATGAGCTCCTGACTTCAAGAACGCTATGCTATGGTATAAGACTCTGTTTCAATTAAGCTATTATAATCTCAACCAGCAACAACAACCTATTATAATTAATAATACTTGATGGTTTCTTTTCTATTCCTGTCAAGGATTGTTTCAAGGTGACTTGCATGCACTCCTTGGAAACCCAGGCAGTCTGAGTGCTCTGCAGTCTGGGAAGCCCCTTCACTTAAACCCCATCAGACGGTCTCTAATGAGTCTCTTCACATTGCTGCCAGTTCTTCCAGCTCTTGGACAATCCTCCTTTAATGGAAACTTGGATTTCAAGCCAAAGCAAACTTGCTTCTTCCACAGGAGGCTAGGTGCCCAGCAGTATCCAGTGGAGCACACAACCTTCCGGCATGCCCGTTTTCTGGGTCCCTGTAGCTCCTTATGGGTTCTTCATGGAAGAGTTGGTAGGTCACATCTTACTTGGCCACCCTGCCTCCCCTGCCATGATTTGCAGCTGCCCTACAGAGTCACAGATGAGGCATGGTGCTCTCTTCCAGCCCACTGCATCCCAGCTGCGCACAGGGGACCACGCTGCACTCCGTGTGCAGCATCCACTGATGCCTCTGCTTGTCCCTGTACCCCGGGGCGTGCTGTGACAGCACCACAGCGCCTTCCCCGTTCCCTTTGAATGGGATCTGCTCTACTGGTCCTGCTAAAGCCTTACAGGGCTTTCCCTGAGGCTCAAGGTCACTGTGCTGCAAAAACTCCATGGGTAGAGCTTGAGCTGCATATGTCCCTCTGTTCATCATCTTTTTTAAAGTTTGGGCACAATACCTCCTGACTTCACTAATTGGCTGCTCACACTAGTCAGCATTTATTGAGGTACTCTAATACTCCAGCTACTTCCCTCACAAGAGGAGCACAGAATTATGATGAACGCTGCAGATACTGTGGTAATCGAGTAATACTGCATTTTTAATCACAGCTGTTACAAATGGGCATATGGACGATGTGAGAAATAACAATTGTACAGGATACCCAGGGAAACATTTCCAGTCCTCAGGCACAGCGCAGTAGCAACGAGCAGTGGAAAATGAATGCTGAACTCCTGTAACATATAATAAGATTTTTCAATTTGCTTGAAGCAAATCCCCACTTTATACGTGGATATACACACATATGCATATATATATTTGTATTTATAGATGTGTATACACATATAACTGTTGAATCCATGCTGAACACGTTTTGCTGTTACCTCTAATACTATGCAGTACCTTTCATTTGTTAACCACTGCCACAAATAATCATGAAGTGTGGCCACTTATTTTTTCTCTTGCAATGGCTGGTGCAGATTATAATAGTCAGAAGCATCTTGAACCATAAAGCAGCTTCCAAATCTACACTTAGCTCTGTATATTGTGTAGACCTGTCTCTATAGAAAACAGGGATACTATAACTTGGAGGCAAAGGAGGAGCACACGGATGTTCACAGTAACTCTATGACCTCTCTGTCCCTTTCTCAAAGACACAACATCGTGGCTATCACCAAGTATATGGAATGAGAGTCCTCTGATACCCAAACTCTCAGGAGGTTCTACAAAAGCAAAGAACAGAAATTCAATACTAATATAAACCTTTAAAAGAATATGGATTGAATGGGAAAAGGGGGGGTGGGAACCCTCCAAATACATCAAAGACAAATGTAATTGCTTTTGAATAAAACCAGATTGCTTTTTACCTACCTGCCTTAAAGACAAGCACTCCAGTCTGGCATATAGAATACCAGAAATCACTGGTAGAAGTACAGGCACAAGTATTTTGTGGGCAACGTTATCCTATTCTGATTTAATAGCTCAAAGGCTTATCTGGATTTCAGACAAGAGGAAGATGCAATTTACTGCCTCTTTCCCATCAATAAGCAGAGGTAGTTATACCATTTGGGAACACTTTGAATATTGATCTGTCCTAAAATATAAGAAATTCGATTTTCTATAGAAATTCTGTATCAATCATCAGATTTTGATGTGCCCTAAAGTGGCCTTCAAATGAAAGCCGGAAAGTCCTCTGGGAAGATGTCATTAGAGCCATCAGCTTCTTGCATCAATCTGCTCAGCAGGACAGGGACCAGCACTTTGAAGCCTATCAGGGAGGGAGCTGTGCCTACTCTTTCCTCAAAACCAACGTCCCATTCTGTCCCCACTGCATGTCACCACAGCAGGCCATTCCTCACAATGCTGAAAGACAATCAATCACGGCTGCGAATCACCTCGTTAAAAATAGTGGCCACCGGAGACTTCCCTATGACACCTCAGGCGGAGGAGAAGCCATGATAAATGTTTGCTGACACAAAGCAAAGTCACGAGGTATTTAACCCCTCAGCTGGCAAACAACAGAGGATAAAATGTCTTGGAAAAAATCTCGGATTTCAGGAGACTTAACGAAAGTACTGGTGATGGATTTAATATAATTTCTGCTCAATGAATATGACCTGATTAATTATATTCATCAATGAGATGAAACAACTGTATTGGAAGCTGTATGGTCATACCACACTTAAATAACAAATCAACAACAGAGCTGAAAAGAAGACCCTAAAGACCCTTGTGGCTGTATTTTTCCAAGCATATAAACAAGTTCACATAAAAATCATCACTTGATTTCCACGTACAACTTACACTCTTGCTAATTTTCACCCATACATTTTCTGAAATTCTACTCTAGGTGTTTTCCCACTTCTCTCTCTGTAAGGAAATCCCTGGGGACAGAGGATGAGCCAGCAATGTCAGTGGGAATATTCCCCCTTCAACAGGTTTGCATCACACTCCAAACAGGGAATTATTTTCACACTTTGGGACACAGAGTTTATTGGAGTCTGACTGGGTGCCAGATATTGAGCTTGCAAATGACTGGGTGGAATAGCAAGGAAGCAGATACTCAGCATGTCAGGCACCGGGTCAGTGAAAGGCCACGTCCTCGGTGGCTGTCAGTGCCCTGCAGTTAGAATAACAGCCCTGTACACACATAATGAGCACATGAAAGCACCAATACAGAGAATTACCCTTCAAAACTGTTGTTTTTCCAAATTCCACATCTAGGAAGGGAGCACCAGGAGCCAGGTTCCCTGTAACCCAAGCCTACCCTTTATCTCTATCCAAAGGGATACCACAGCTACATTGCACTCACCATCAGCCATCACCGAAGAGCCAGCTACAGCAAACCTCTCCTGCATCCCCTTGACTTCAAGAGGAGGCAAAGCCACCGTGTCAGATTAATGTCTGAAAGCTAGTGATAACTTTAAGACTTTTTATTTTCAACTGTACCTGGTTTAGAGCCTTCGTCAACAGATCCATTATAGACTTGGTTTATAAACTCCGGTCTGTTGTCATTCATATCAATCACATAGATGTAAAGGTCAATAGGATTCTCCACCTTGTTTCCATTCATATCCACCGCGTGAGCCCGGAGCTGGGAATAAGCACAATGAAAGCATAATATCAGCAATTGGATTTGTTGCAGAACGAGAGACCATGTTTTGTAGGAATTGACTTCACCTCATAAATACTTGCTCGAAATTGAACTGAGCCGGTATCTAATTCCAGCAGAAAGTAGTAAGGTGGTTTCCACCTTGGCTCTACACACAGACTGGGTTTCAAGGCTTAACATAATATTGAAATAATATTTTAAAACAGCAATTGTCAGTGGAAAGACTTTAACTCTGGGGTGGCTTTACTATCTCCTTTGCTGCTAATAGAATACTACAGTCTACTTTTTAAGATGTGGTGAACCTTGTCTGACAATCCAAAAAGCAAATTTTGCTTAGTCCTAAACACAGCAGGGAAATGAGTTTGACTGGGGAGGTTTCTTGTGGGAACCTGCAGCCTTTCATACCCCTAAGAACAGCGATTAATAAGTGCAGAGATTTCAGAATGGCATTAGTGCTGTTGGTTTTTTCTTTAATCACAGTCTCAAAGAACAGCAACATCTACCAACCCCACTGCTCTATGCAACAACAGATACATCCCCCCAGTTTTCCTTCACATGATAGGAGCCCCCGTGGCACCAAGAATGAAATACTTTTTCTCAGCCTTAACTAATACATCCAGTGATGAAGCATTACAGTAACCAGAGCCACAGTGTTGTCCTCAGTTAAAGTGGAACTACGGCTTTATCTTATTAGCAGTAACATCAGTAATAATGCTCAAAAGCAAGAGCATCTGTTTTCTGAACAAAAGGGACAGATACAGCATGTCAAAATGAGTAATTAATAAAACAAAGCAATCAACAATAGTCTGGAACAATCAGTAATCAGGTGAAAGAAACGGATAGTGTTCTCATTAAAGGGAACAGATGGCTACTCTCAATGGTGCATGTGCTGAACGGCGCTGCGGTGTCAGCGGCAGAGAAAAACCCAGCAGACAAGCGAGGGAAGAGCACGGCCCCGGCGATGCCTGGGCAGCGGAGAGGCATCGCCTGGGCACGGGCACTGCGGATTTCCTTTGTCACCTCCCTTGGTTTCAGTGCCAGTGAGCACAGCTGAACCCCCACGGGACTCGAGGATGCCACTCAGGACGGCTGGGTGACATCCCGCAAGGCTGGCGGGATGGAGAACGAAGGCGTTGGAGGATGCCACAAGGGCTGGATGGAAAGGGGGACACTGAGGGACAAGGGACCTATCCACCTCCCTGCAGTGAGCATTCTGCATCCCACAAGCCCTGTGAGCGCTGTGAGGGGGAAGGAGGCCCCTCTGGTTCCACCCAGCATCTCCCTGGGCCACCGGGATGCTGCCAGGAGTCGAAGCTCTGGTGCCAGGGAGGTCTCTAGCTCCTCTGATGCATGACAAATAAATGTGCTAATTGCATTAGCACTGGTTTCCGTCTTTCACTCTTGCTGTGCCGTGATTGATGGGACTTTCTCCTTCATGTATGGTGTTCAGAAGTTCAGAGCTTAATAAAAGAAACTGCATGCTATTAGGATGGGATGGATTAACATTTAGTCAAGCAAAGAGAACAAACTGCCACCTGGAATGAGCTGGGAGAACACCTTTTTTTTTTTTTTTTTTTTTTAAAGGAGCCTGAACAGCACTTTCTCTCCATAGGCTGAGGAAGTCTGGTTTCATTCCCAATGCAGGGTGTGCCATCTGTATTTCATGGCTTGTATGCTCTTAAACATCTGCACTTCTTGCCTGCATACAAACCGCTTTGACTCCCACCTGTTGAGCTATCCTTCATCGCGTCAGATGTAGCAATTCAATAACTCTGCCAGCCAGAGGTCAGACTGCCTTTGAAAAAATGTAATTCGGAGCTAAAATTAAAGTTATTATCTCTAAACCGAGGCAGCAGTGGGCTCTCTCGTGCTGCATTTCCAGCAGCGGAAACGGTTCCATTCAGAGATAAAAGCAGAGAGCAAAGCCGATATCTTCCCGCTCAGATCTGACTCTCCCCCTGCAAATTTTTAATTACATTTGATAGCTTTTGTTTGAAATCTCCAGGAGTAAGGGATTTCTCAGCAACACACGTCTATCTGCTTGTTGCACTCACTGAGCACATGTACCCACGAACGCGTTTCTGCCTGCACTCAAGGAAAAAAAAAAAAAAGATTCAATAAACAAGACTGCAGCAATCTCACCAAACCTGTGGTGACAGGTACAAGTGTCACCTCTGTCCTGAGCCCAGTGCCAGCAACCAGGATGAGTTATGGGAGGGAGGACCCTGCCTGTGGACACAGGCACCGGTGCCCTGACTGATGGCTTTTGGGCGGCCAGGAGGACGGCACCGGATTATGTGCAGGATTGGGCTGGTGTCTGGGTGTCTGTAGCTGCTCCTCTTCTGCTCTCCAATGCAGCTGTAACTGCTGCCCTTTATGCACACTCCTCTACTCTCTCCTGCTCCATTCTTGCCTGACTTCAAGGCACTTTTCTTCTCTTTTCTTCCTGTGCTTGCTTGCACAGATTTTCTCTACTCATTCTCTTCCGACAATTCTCCTGTGCTAACGCCTCCGCATCCTTCCACAACACGCTGCTGCTCTGCGGTCAGTGACAGAGCAGCGCAGGGAGACCAGAGGCTTGAGCCAGAGGGCTGAATCTCAGCTCACCAGGAGCTCTTCCTCGTTAGAGACCATTCCTCATCAGAGACCATTCCTCCTCAGAGACCATTCTCAGTGGAGAGTGAAAGGCAAGGAGGGACTCCAGTGGGGCAATCTGTTCACTGGGAAGCCAGCTGGGTATCTCCAAGGCAGACCAGACACAACCTTCCCTTCCTTAACTCACACTCTCTTTGTGTTAACGAGGTATCTTCAAACCAAATCACACACCTCATTCTAGTAGAGTGGTGGATGGGATGAAAACCAGATGCATGTGAGAGCTTTGCAGCGCTGGGCAAGGCACAGAGGCGATGGCTGTGCTCTGTCAGACACACACAACATTTCAAGCTGGAAAAGCCACCGCTAAAAGAGGCTGGGAAGCACAACCTGGGCTATGGGACACATGCCAGACACAGGTCATGCTTGACTTTTCAAATGGAAGCTGGTGGCTAGCTGGAGACACAGTTAAACAACATTTATAAAGTTGGTTTGAAATATTTGCATTGTCCCCAAGAGGGAGAACATGACAGGAGTAGGGAAGGAATAAATAATATCAAATGAAATACCTTGCAGAGGACTTTGAAAAATGAATAGAGAGAGCTGGGTAATCTCTAGCTGTTGTGTCGCTGCGCTGTGCACCAGCCGAAGAGATGGCTCAATATTCTTTAACAAATACTGTTAAAAGTCTGACAATCATTGCTATCACATTCAGCAGCAGCTACCACAGGTCTCTGAGGTTTTTCTACTGACAGGTTCCGTGTAAATGCAGCTGTTGGCATACAAATGATTCAGTATCGTGATTATTGATTACACCAGAGGCCGTTGGTATCTGAAGGTAGTTAGTCAAAGTCAACACAGTGAACTGTGTTAAATATGAGTATTACTTATGCACTAATACCACTAATACAAATATACATTATCAATCAGTGACAGCACCTTTAAGGAATAAGCATACAATGTCATGCCTAATTTGTGTGCTCTTAATTGTGATTAAAAGTTCAAATTAGAGCATTGTGACACAAATGGCTGGTATTACTCAACTGAACTTAGTTCAAAAGGCTGGAATTAGCTACTGCATCCCTTAATTTCTAGTAATTTCTAGTTCATACATCAAACAATTCCTTCTTAGATGATGACCCACTTATTCTGCTCCAGCCATTTCTGAGACAATATTTCATCAGTCCAATGCTGAAGGAATATACGTGTCTGGGACTGCATTCCCCATAATGTGTATTACTGTAGTATCATAGGCAATGACTACTTACTGCCATGTTTATGTTGCTTTCTTTCAAAAAAAAGAGCCTGAAAACTGTCTTGAAAAAACTATCCTGCTTATTTTCTACCCCTTGTACTTGCCAGGCCTATCTGCAGCTTAGTATGAAACCAGCATCTGGACTAGGAAAGACATTCAGAGTCACTAACTCCACTGTCAGTACAAAGAGGACTTTGGGAAAGCAGTTAAATAGGGCCAGGAGAACTCATGCACATTAAATATGACCTGCTGAAAGTTCTCTGTCATGCAATAACCATTAAGGGCTGACTACAAGGGGAGATGCAGCAACACAGAGTTCCCACAGTGAAATGGCAGCAAGATGGGGGGAATGAGCTCGTACTGTGACCCAGGGCTTCGTCCCCCGGCATGGGCACCAAAGAGGCTGGAGTGGCTCCCACAGCATCACTCAGCAGAACACATGCAGTCGTGCCACCATAACCTGGTGTTGGTTAAGTGGCTGCAAACCCCTCTCATTTTTCTCTGCTCACATATGCAGCTGACTCTGCGTCTAGGATGTCTGTGAGGTCCTTGGAGAATTTGTACTCTGGTTTGTAGCGCAGACGAGAAAACAGACGAGGCCAAAACACACTTGCTATCACTAACTCTGCCAGTTGTGCTGGGAGGTTGATGCAGGAATGCTAGCACACACCGTGCCTGGGCAGACTGTCAGTCCCAGAGGCATCTACATCACTGCATACATCATGATTGGAGTGATCCTCCTGAAAAGTTCAAGGATGATCTTGAAAACAGGGGAAGTTCTGCCACAGAACTCTGCAGATCTAATTAGAAAATATCTGTTTCACCTTAGGGAAAAAGGTAGGTTTCATCAGACAAATGACTTGCTAAATGCAGGGAGAGTTAAAACACTAGTATTTTAAGAATGGTAGTCCTGAAGCAATACAGATAATTATGCATAAGAAAATACGGGTTGAAAATGTGGGAGTTAATGAAACAGAACCCTTCATATGTTGCCTCACAAATACCTGCAAATTATTTTTTTTTCATATAATTAGTTTTTAGATTATCTGGGAATGAAAGCTGCAAGCACAACACTTGACAGTGACAGAGATGCTGAAGAGACATTGCTGTGTTTAGGGCTGCAGAAAACCTGAAGCTGGAAACATGCACCCATCTCCAGCCTGTATCGGACAAGGAACCCATGTCCTACTGGGTATGAGGGACCACAACGGTGCCTTGCAGCCCACTGACATCCTTTGCACCATTTGAAGAGTTCAGGCACTAATATGAACTACAGAAAACTCCAGAGCAGATGCCAAACTGATGTAAAGATGGCCAAGCTCTGCAGTGTGGCTCTAAGCCTACACCTCAGTCACAGCTCTTCCAGTACTCAGCATAAGCCTGGCTCCATCTTTCCTTCCAATTAGAGACTCAGCTATGTGAAATGTCACAAATTCGTTGACTTCTTTGAAACATGCAATAATCAAGACTTTGGACTATATCTTCCTTCTGGAAGCTGGCCTAGTTTATTGAGTTTCTAGGACTGTGCATTCCTACTGCAAGTTTCTGCAGCAGTGTTTGGGTCAGTGCTTTATACATGCTGTTTAGAAATGCTTTGTAAAGGGTTCTTAAACAAGCAATTAATGGTCAATAAACCATCAATCCATTGCTGTTGAGGCTAAAGGATCCAAAGGGTTGTTTACAGCCACAACTGAAAATGTTCTCCATTTACATCTCTCCATAGCACCCCCGACTGTCCTGCTAACAAAGGTTCTCTATCACTCACTATTACTATCTATAACATAGCAGTTACTCTCTATAAGCTACATCTTCCTGTAATCTTCAGATAGTGCAGACACTTGTTTACATGTGGATGCCTCTAGTTCAAGGCTTCTGTAAGGAACAGGGAAGGCTGGAAATCCTGCGGTACGTATGAGGCAGGCTGCCCAGCTCCCACGGCCAAGGCGAGAATTCAGTTTACTGAATGCACTGTGACCGGTGGGCTGACTTGGTTATTTAGGGGACACATGATTTGTTATTATGAAGAACAAAATCTTTTCCATCTTCATATTTTCCTAGGCACAACAAACAAAATAATTGTTCTTGTTCACAGAGGATAAAATAATTTTCCTTCAGATCCTCTTTTACCCAGGGGAAATCTCTTTTTCCACCCAACTGAAGAGGTAATCTATTTTCTTTATCCTTCCACCCCAGTCCAGAAGCTGTGTCAACATGGTTAACTGGATACCTGATAAAGCTGACAGAATGTGCATCTCCAACGGCGCAGTTAGGAATATGGTGTCAGTGGAAGTGACCCGTACCGTTTCACTGACATTACAGCATCCCCGGGAACGGCTATTACGTTGCCGATAGATGTGGCTAATGCTGATACAAAGCAATCCATGAAACAACCTTTCAGAACCACTCCAGGAGAGAGCTAAAGTGTAGATGCAGGAAGTGTTTGAAATTTTGCAGGGCTGTCGTGCGAGGTACAGCACATTTTTTTAGCAATTTGTGGAACTGTCGCTGCCGCGTAATTATGCTGTGCAAAACAGGGGCTAGGATTTGTATCACAACATAATGACCAATTACACTGCAAGTATTCTGCAGGTAGAGCATTTTATGAACTAGGATAGCATGAGGCACTGCTTTTGAGCGCAATCAATCTTAATTAATTTCCTCACATTTAATATTAGTCTATCTGCATATTTAAAATCCTATCCGACACACCCCCGTCATACTGCCTGAACATCTCCTAGTGATTTAAAATGAAAAATGACTATACCAATTATTGCATGTTTAGCTGCAGTAATGATTCCTAAATTAGTCATTTCCCAAGACATGCTAATGCAGCGATTGGCTTCTCCTGGTTTTTGGGGAGGTTCAGTCAACACATACATTTGCATGGATTTAATAAGCTGGGTGAAGTCACACCTCTTTGAACAAATGACTCTGTGTCCAAATAGCACAGTTTAATGACGTTTTGCACTGGTTTGGCTGGGAACCAGTCCAACCTGTGAACTGGGCTCTGTTTGTGAACAAAACCCCCGGTGGTCTCAAAGCTGCATGTCCCTTTTTGAACCCAGCAATGCTGGTAGTTCTGCTTTGAGCCTGTGAACTTTGAAAAAAAACTCAAGATGTTTTTACTCTTACATGGTAGGAAGCTCTTTCTTCTCTGTCCATCGGGCGAGTCACATACATCCTGCCAGACACAGGGTCAATGCTGAAGACTTCCATGGGCGGCTGGTCGGCTCCCACTCCTGTGATGCTGTATCTGATATGGATCTCTTTGTCCTTATCAGAACGAATCTGGATGGAATAACAAAGACAGCAATCGATAAGTTTTGGACAAAAGCCATATGGATGTTTAAACAACTTTAAAGATCCGAGCCTGAAAGCTGCATAAATGTAATGCCGCTGTCAATTTTTGACAAGGGAGCTGTATGCCAAATGTTTGGGAAAAAGCCAGGAAAAGTGTATTCCACATATTTTCAGCTATTTTTCTCCTCCTTTACTCATGACAATTTTCTAGGAATCTCTGAAATTCTGACATTTGTCTTGGATACGGAAGAACCTACACACACAAACAAGGCTGTTTACATGTTACTGAAACCACGGGCTCCTTAAAACGTCCAAATTGCTCAGCCATACCCAGAGTCTCCCAGCCATTAATCACTTCTGAAAATGCTGCCTGCAAGCTCCCACATCATGTTCTTGGTCCCTGCACACAAATGCTCCCAGGAAACCTGAAGGCTGGGGCTGGTTTTGTTCCCTCTTTGCCCGATCCTGCCGGCCTGACATGGCAAGGCCGGAAAGGCCTGGTGGGATGCTGCCATTTCATGTGACTGTCTGGTGAGGAGAGAGCGTGTTTGGCACGTTGCTTCCCTCCTATACCTCGAGAACACCCCAAACTGAATACAGCATGACGAATTACACAAACATTGGATACAGAGCTGAGAAAATAAAAAAAAAAAAGGGAGGTTAATATGTTGTCTTAGCAACCCTGACTATTTCTTTAAAAGCCAAATTAAATTTTCTGATCAAATGCTGAGAGAAGTTCTTGCAACAGCATGACTCTTCCTGAAAGAAAGTGCAAGGTACAAATAAATCACCACCCCCCCGCACCAGCACAAACTGTCTTGGCAGTGTAAAAGCGACGTGCATAAATTTTTCCCCAACAGGTCTATGAATACAACGAAGTAGTGGGAAGATAATAGAAATCTCGTAGCTGAGCACATGTCAGCATCTCTGCTATGGCAGCTGCATGCTCAGAGGAGCCCGAGCACGATCAATGGGATACAGGAGGACCCCTGGACCAGCCCCAATTTGGGGAACAAAGGTCATTTCCCAAGGGAAGAGGAGGCACTGCTTGTCAAGGAACTGGGACAGGGCTGTGGGCTGCTCTCGCACTCCTCCCGCATGTGACCTACTGCTATTTCTTCCTCTCCTGACGCGGGAGGCTGACAAGATGCTGAACGCGGTGGTGCAAAATAATATCAGATCCCTTGGCTCTGACAACCTCCTTTGATGCCTTTGTCCAGATCATTACCAAGTTTGTACACTGTTTTCTTTGTACTGCCTCCACCAAACAGCCCGCTCCCGTTAACGGCTAATAATGTCAGTTATTACTAGACACTGTCAGGATTGATTCGTGCTGCACCTACACTTCTGGAGCTGAAGGTCAGGGAACAGAGACAGTTTCATCTGTCTTTTTCTCTACAGGATTCACTGCTTGTTAGGCTATTAGTACCAAGGAAAAGTGATTGGACTTATTCGGGTATAATCACTTAAGAAGGTACCGGGGACACTGACAGTGCCCTAATGGTGCTCACAATGGTTTATTCAGGTTCCTGTGGGCCCAGTGGGTGTTTGGAATAGGGACCCAGGCAGACAGGCATGAATCCAATTTTCATTAGTCAGTCTGGGGGTGAACAGGATTGTATTAAAATCAAGCTCTGCTCCCACAACTGCGGTTTTAATGACAGCAACTGACTCACCAGGTCAATCGCTGAAATCCACAGTCCCCATTGTCAGAGTCAGCTTTCACCCTGCCAGACACAAAGGGCTGACACCTCAGATTCTGTGTAAACGTACTGCTCAAGTCAGGGGGCTCAAGCTCTGCCCACATGTACATGTTTGTAGCTAGGCTTAAGATAAGTCAAAGTGCAGGAAGCCAACTCTGGACCTCTAGCTCTGAGCCAGTGTGAGGTTCCCACCTTAGAAATGAAAAATGATAACGTGGGACACACAGTTTTGTGTCTGTCTCCATCAGTGTGTGACTTCACAGCTCCAAAGGACCTGTACAGTGTCAGGATAAAACCAGCCCCTCATCCTTAACAAAGCTTTTCCTTAACAAAGCTGGAAGAAGAAAAACCCAAACAAACCCAAGGTATCCGTACTTTTCCTGCTTGTCTACTCACAAAAGCATGGGAGATGGGAGGGAGTCCCCAGCCCTGTGTAACTATGGCTGGAACTTGAGCACAAGCCCCAGACATCACACCAGTCTCCCTCTGAGGAACTAAAATGGAAGCAATTTCAACCTAAATCGCAGAGGACCAGAGTGTGTTAGTTCTTCGTGGACATTTTTCTGCTCTATTTCCTGTTGCATATAGTACCCAGATCCCATTGTGATAGAAGCATTAGAAATGCATAGAGAGAGAGACAGAAACTGGGAAAAGGAGGCTGGATTTAAATATTCAGTGCTAAAGGCACTATATTTTATTTTCAGGAAATGCAGATAAACAGAAGCTCTCTAAGAAAGCAATGTACAGTTTAATAAAGTGTATGCTATAGGATGTCCTTGCAGCACTTTTATTAGCATTAATAAGGTCTAAGCTGTCTGTATGTAAATCATTGCAGATCTAGGAGATGAAATATATCATAAGACCCAGTCGACTTACCCAATTATACTAAGAAAAATCCATGAGCTAATCATACAGCATTGAGCAAAACAAAGATGGGGGGTAGTGGCTTTAGGCTGAACAAGGAGGAGATTTAGATGAGATATGATGAAGAAATCCTTCCTGGGGTGGGAGGGGGGAGGCCCTGCCACAGGGTGCCCAGAGAAGCTGTGGCTGCCCCTGGATCCCTGGCAGGATTCAAGGACAGGTTGGATGGGAGTATGGGCACCCAGGGCTGGTGGGGGATGTCCCTGCCCCTGGCTGGAGGTGGAATTAGATGGGCTTTGAGGTCCCTTCCAGCCTAAACCCTTCTATGAACATATGTTGCAAATTATTCAGCGATAACTTGTTATTTGTTAGTTTCCATCCTACTCCATGGTTTGCCTGCTTCCTGTACTTCATTCCATTTCCAGTAAGAAAACAAGGACATCAGGTGTTCAGAAAAATCCTGCAAGAAGCAGCACTTGTCACAGAAAGTTGCAAAGATCACTGACAGCAAAGCATAGTACATATTACTTCCAGGGAGAGAATCATCACACAAAATCACATGCTTTTTATATTGGAACATGTAATTTTAGCACTCTTAATGAGATTTTTTAAAAGATTTTTTTTTATATAGTAATCCTGTTATGTTTGACCAAAGGTTTCATTTGTGTAATTTCCAGGGTGCAGTTTAGTAAATCTTGTTGAGAAGTTAAGAACATTATCTGAATACAATGTAAGGTTTACTTCTGCCAAAACTGTTGCTGGAACAGTTCACCATAATAACAATAATAATAACAACAATCATCATCATCATCATCATCATAAATATTCCCAAGGAACTCACTAGATCAGAGGGAAAAATTACTGGCTGGGGAATTTACTGGTTCAGGAGACAGTGGCTTGTTCATTTATGCCTGAGAAGTGAGATGACGGTAACATTGCTGTAGGATAATCTTTTGACTGGAGAACATACACACGAATTTGTTTTCATTTATCTTTCCTTTTATCATCAGTCAAGAGTTATGCAGGGTTCTGGGCTACAGAGCAGCTTGAGGAAGGACAGCTTTCCTTAGCTGCATTTATACATTGTTTTAGACAGAGATCCCTCAGAGCGTTGAGCCTCTCCACGCCAGGCATGGTACAACCGTGTGTGATGATAAGAACAAGATGAATGATGAGGGCTGGTAACTGTCTTAAGAAGAATGTGCTTGTTAAGCACCTTTTACTGTCTAAAAATATAGAGCTTAGGTTGGATTTTGACAGTAGTGAGGGAAAATGTCCCAGACAGAAAGGCAAATTACAGGGAAGATGTGATCCCCTGATGCTATCCTACCTCATGAGCAGAGGTGAAGCTTTCCATGCCTCGGATGCTGGGCACTCTCACCTATGCTGGCAGGTACAAATGGACCATCCAGGGACCATGGGACTGACCACCAAAGCCACAGAGGGAGCCTGCAGCAGGACTGGGTCCATACTCACATTGCCAGACCCCAGAGCAGACTCGCAGTGCCACAGGGTGACACGGGACCATGCGGGTCCTCTGAGGTACCAGATGCTACCACCCTGTTTTGCTCCTGTTGATCCACATCCTTGTGCTCTCAGCCCCTCCATCTCTCACTGTGGGGCTCTGAGTTTACCAGTCCTCTCATCCTAGCAGAAGACCAGAGCCACCACAGATCCTTGAAATTCTCCCATGACAGGAGCAGAGCAGCATCAGCTATGGAAACCTGTGTGGTCAGCAGCTTGGAGGACACCTCTGAGTATATAAGTTACAAAATTTTATGAGCATGACATTTCCAGAAAAAAGTGTCTCAATGGAGATTGTTTAGATAGTAGTAGAGAAAATGCCTGGAAGCCTCAGGAACCAGGTGTGAAAGGGTGAAGAAACAAGGACAACTGAGCCTACAGAAGAGAGTGCCATAAAAACATTATCCCTGTATCCCATAACCTGTATTTAAAGGATTTCACTCAGCTCTACACTACCCAGGTTCTGTCCATCACTCTCTGATGGTATATGGAAGTGGCTGGGAATGTATGGAGAGAAAGTAAAACAGGCCATTTGTACTCTGCTACATTTTCTAACCACAAACTAGAAAACAGATTTTCTTTAAACTTCTCCAGCTTGCTCTGTAATGGTATGAGTTCAGAATGCTTTTCAAAAAATGCTTCATTTCCCAATCTCCCCAGAATACTATGCAACATTTGCACTAACATGACCGGGGGAGACTTAGACTTGATTTTTTTGTTTTATAAAACCCATTATAATTATTAATGAACACATAAAATAATGTAAATGATAAGCAGTAAGTGTCTTTTATTATTAAGCTCTTAGCTATTTTGCCCATTAAGAAAACCAAATTAAAATAATTGAAGACTATAATCTGTCATGCATTCAAAATGCTCCATAGAAATTCAGACAGGCAAACATATTCAAAGTCTTTAAATGAGCACACTTAAGAGTCAGTCTAAGCATTCCAGGATTGGCTCATTAATTTTAGTGGAAATATTTAATTCAGCTACTCTTCCTGCTTATTGAAATCCTTGCTAAGGACTTATTTATTTTTAACTGAACCTGCAATATGTTTAAGTCATTTCTATAGAAGTTCTGAACTCTTATCTGACAGTTGGTTTAGAAGCCAGTAGACAGACACACCTCTAGCCCTATATCCCCCCCCAACAGTGTACTGCATGCTCTTCAAAGAATCACATATGGTTTCAATAAATAGATGCAAAAATCAAACAGAGAAAAATTAAGACAAATTTGGGGACTTGAGCAGGTTAAGGCGCTATTCATTAACCCCTGTCCCCTTTTATCCCACTTGCTAATGGTCCCAATCTACTGCCCAGAAAGAAAAAAAAAAAACCAAAAACAAAGCATCTAAAATACTTCAGTTTTCTTTGGAGAAAATAATCTATTCTGTGCCTTGCCAAGAGGATGCTTTGATGTGGCAATGGCAGCTTTCATGTTTGAATAAAAGGAATGTTTCCCCAAACTGCAGCCCGGGTTTAGCAGCTGCCTGCAAGTCTTTATCCATGACTTGCAAGTCTTTTTCAAGATGTATCATCTGAGAGAAGTTCCTCATGGTGGTAGTGTTACCAAACAAGGTTAAGTAGGAAAAGGTCTCACTTGGCAAAGAAAGGTTGGAAAGGCACATTTGTAATTGTGGATTTCATTCTTCCCTCAGCTGGGGCTGGTTTCATCTCACATGAAAATTTAAAAAACTTCCTATTTGGATTAAGAGACGGCCAAGTAAACAGAAGAGAAGCAAACCTTTCCAGGCTGAAATCCATCTTTCTGTCTCAAACACTTAAGTACACATCACATTTCCTGGAAGAAGTGTTTTTCTCCTTCCATATGTTGTAGAGACTAAAACTTAGACTAGATGCCTCACTTTTCCAGGCTGAGACTTACTGCAACGAATGCTGCTCTGCCTGCAGGTACAATCAGCATTTGCCTGCTATCACTATTAATATGCAAGAGCTTGAGTTTCTTGACCCCTCTTTAAAACCCAAATGCAAGACCAGCCTGTAAAAATGCTCCCCCCATAGTGGCTGGATGTCTCATGACAGGCCAAACCTTCCTCTGAACGTTGCACAGTTGAAATCTGTGCAAAGTAATTTCTAATGCCTTTATTTTGATGATGAAACAGAGTAAAACTAATATGTCAGATTCAAGATGTTGCATACGTTATTAATGTAACTGATGATGCAGCCAGCATTAGAGAAAGAAAAGAATCTGGTGTTCACACCCAAAGAGAGGAACCTCTCAACACAACTGGCCTGAGCTCTGCTGCCTGCAGAGGAGCCTGCTGCTCCCCATCCAGCTCGCCTGCTCCTTACCAGGAGGGCTCTGCTTGCCTGGCACTGACCCTGCGAGCGCTTGGCGGAGGCGCCTCACCAAATGTTCAGCTGCCGAGAGCTTCCAGCGTTTCACAGGTCCTTTGGCTCTCATGCAGCTCCCTCTGTCCAAGGGCTGTTCTCCAGCGCAGCAGCTCCCTTCAGGCCAATTACGTCCATGTGGATCCGTTTCTCCAGAGCTCTCCCTATGCCCATTGGTAGCTTTGATAGTCTTCACTCCCTCTCTGCCTTCCAGGTTTTTTTTTCTAATTGTTTACCAGGGTTTTTCTCCTCTACCTGGATGAAGATGTAACATCGAGCAGATGGAGAAGAGGAGAATATAAATCAGGCTGAGTAAGGAGACCGGAATGCAGCGGGAAAGAGGAATTTCTGCCTGCGATTCTGGCCAATAACCGTGTGTGACCCCATGCATAAGTACAGGATGGAAATTAACTTGTCAGACTCATGGTCCAATTCAGAACTACCATTATTCTGCCTGGGATAAAAGCAAAGTAGCAATCACTTTGCCTAGGAAATTGGATTTCATACACGATCAGATGAGAGGCTACAAGCACAGAACACCTGGTGCGCAGCAGTACGACCAGGCTCAGGATCTGCTGTATTTTAACTTTGCTTTCCTACCTGCTGAAGCAGCAAAGAATTCATGTTTTAGCATGAGTTGTCTGGACACAAGATGACTGAGGTCTGCAGGATTTGTGGGGCCAGTCTGCTCCCTGTGTGACTCCACTGGGCCAAGGTTCCAAGTGGTGACTTAGAACCGACAGCAGCTAAGACCATGCCAGCCCTTCCCAGGTCTCTGTCTTCACCAGTGAAAACTCAGTAAATTGCAATTTATTGCATGGTCTTCATGATTAAATAATTAAGCAATTTTCATTACTTGCTATTATGAAGGTCAAGAAGCTAATGTGCCTGTATCAGGAGCTGGCCAATACTAATGGATCTTCCACATCTCATGGTAATTGATACGGCAGAGTAATTTCTAAAGCAACATGTGCCTTTCCTCAAAACCAAACTGGCTGCAAGAGGCTTGAAGTACTGTGGAAATTCTTCAGATGGCAGCAAGGTGAGTGAGAGGGAGGAGAGCGGCTCCGATGGGAAGAGATTAGTACGGATCAGCAGAATACCACCACGTGACCAATGTCTTATCACTACCAGTGTTGACTGCAGAAGCAGCAAAACTCACTCTTACTACTCTTTCTCTTATCTCTCTCAGAAGAAAGCGGATTCCTCAGCGTAGGCATCCCAGTGGAGTCGCGTGTGCTGCTATCGGGCAAGTTCTGGCCCTGAAGAACCGAGCCTGGTTCACACTGTGCAAGATGCAAGTGGCTGATATCAAGGCACTGGGATTTGAACCAGATGCACAAGCCCTCCTCTGCTGCAGAGGCTGCTCCTCGACAAAAGGTCAAAGAAAATACCTCTGAGAGTTCAAAACACACTGCTCTTATTCCTGTGCTGGAGGAGTCATGACAGGGAAGAGAAGATCATCCTTCATAATCTATTTATGAAGGGCTGTGCACTGTTATCCTTAGGTAGGGTCCTATCCCGCAGCGCCGTCGTGCTGCTGACCCTACTGCTGTCTGCTGTGGCGCTGCCTAAGTGAAGACCAAGTCAAGATAAATAAATCACAGCAGCAGGACTTTGCCCTCATCTCTTTTTGAAGTGTGTCTGTCCTAAAGCTTTACTCCATGCCTGCCACAAAGCCAGGTGGGAGGGTCCGGTGCCTTTCTGGGTAAAACTGGTCAGGAAACCTGAGGGGGCTCAGTGCAGAAGACAGCAAATACTGACCCGTGCAGGAGTAACCCGATCACTGTAACTAATGATCAAAGTCCTCAGCTTCAAACAGAGGCATGCTAATTTATTTCAGCCAAAAATTTAGTTCCTGGCATTTAAAAATTAAGCTGTGCAGCAGAAAAATGGAGAAGAACAACCTTTGTATGACAGGAGGCATTTAAACACAAACAGCATTCCTCTTGGTAGGACAGTGAGCCTGTGCATGGGGAAAAAGTGTTGATCCCTGGAGAACACACACACACTTGTGTCTTCATGAAGGCAGCTTTCCCCAGACTCAGGGGATATAATTGGCCTTAGTATGATCTTTGTTTTTATAATGAGCTCTGGCTTTCCCAAGCATACATATCCATACATTGAGTTCCCAGCACCTGATCATGGGGAAGCAGTGCTGAGGCATGGCTGCAAATGCTAAGCTCAGCGTAAAACCAAGCTTTTGGACCTGTCTGCAAACAGCTAACAACAGGAAACAACAATAAATGCCTCTAGTGTGTATGTTTTGGAGAGCAAAATCTGCTGAGGCTCATGTTTGAGACACTACTTTGGGACGCTTGCAGAGCGGGATTTAGAGCTGTGCAGTTTGCAAAGTCTCTAATAAATTTAATTACAGGAAAAGCAAACCCAGTCATTCCTTCTGCAGGGTAGATTACATGGCACAGTGTTTACAGAAATTTCAATGGTCAGGAAAGGGAACCACCAACTGTGAGGAGGCAGAAAATGAAGTTCTCCCCATGCACTACAGGGGCAACGCTTTAACGGGCATCAGTGCAGGTTGAGCCTTTCCCATTCATTCTCCACTGAAGGAAGCTAGTGTGAGATGGCTTTGGTCTGATGACCCATCCTTACACACTACACAGCTCTCAGACAAAATACTGGATCTTCTGTAACTTTTCCCTAATGGCCAAAACCTGACCATGAATGAATACATACACCTCCTTCTGCAACAGGGGACAATAACTAAGCGGGACATCTGAGAGCTTTTCTTTCAAGTAACTGCTGACAAGACACCATGAGGACTCTGCAGACAGGAAAACCCAGCTCAGTGACAGCAGGCAGAAGTCAGGTATGTGCATGCTGACCCACGCCACGCGACTCAACACCATCCTGACACGTCTGCATTCAGTGTGCCTGTGCACCAGCCACCCACACAAAAACACTGAAGACCAGCTACAGGTCCACACTGCCATGTGTGTACCATCTGCATTCACCATCACATCCAAAGGTCTATTCTCCTACACCCCATCCCAGATAGTTCTCCTCTGCCCTGGCCCTCCTGTCTCATCTTCCCGCAGCTCCATGACTTTGCTAAGGGTCCCCAGAAGCTGCAGCTCCTGCACTTGGGCCTCACTTTTCAAAGGCACCTTTCCCTCTGGCATGGGTGTCCTCAAACACCCACCACTCCTGCAAGTCTGCTCTGTGCATTAGGGATGGAAAATGGCCTTCTAGGGAATTTCAAACCCAGCTCAACTCTGCTCGTTTGGCACGAATTCACAGGGCTGGATTTTTGGCAGGTTTTTTCCCCTTTCATTAACTGTATTTCTATGAGAGTTAGATCTGAGACCCCTGCTTACTTTGACTTGAATTCATGTTAGACTTATTCACATGACTTATTGATGTGTTTCTTGTCTACACGCTTTGAACACAAGAGGCAGACGAGCCTGCTCCAGGACAAGGCACTGTATATTAAAGGAAAAAAAACCCAAAACTTCAGCCATTTCTGACATGTTTTAGAGACTTTTCACATCTCACTTCCACTTATGGCACATTCCCTTTGTGAATTTAACCTCACAAAATCAGTAACAGTTCTCAAAAGCCACAAGCATGGACACAACTATGAGCCTCCCAGCCCCCTGACCTGGTCTCACCAGCGGTATTCAGGCTGGCAGGTCTGTTTGTGGAAGGCATGAAGTATGGACACCCAAGCAAGCAGCCATGCTGCTGCATGGGTACCTGCACTGGACCCTGCAGGAATGCCCAAGCACCGTGCAGGTGGTGAGAGGGGCTGTGCTCCTGTCTGCCACACGTGAAATGCAAGGTGAGGTGCTCAGAGCCTCACCAACGCTCCAGAGAGCAGGGGCTCTGCAGACCTGATGGAAGTAGTGGGAAGACATCTTGTGGTGAGCATCGTGAGGACCCTCAAGATGGGTCTCAGGAGACTCACTACAAAATGTCTTCCTACTCCTTCTAATTGACAGGGGGGCACATTAATTTGCTGATGGCATTTGCCTTTCCAAGTGCTTCCACAGTAAGTGCGAGGTGCAAAGTGCTTGCTCAGACATTCCATGCAGACCCACAGCTCGGTGGACTTGACCAACAAGGACAGTGGAGTCCAGGCTGCTCTGGGATGGAAGCTCTCAACTGCCTTTTTAATTGCAGATAGTCCAACACACATAATCTCCTGCTTCATTTTTTTTTGCAGCATTATTAATCGATGATTTAATTTCCGATCTGGTGGATTGCATGCAATTCCTTCACCATCAGTTAGATGACAAGTTTGGAGCAGAATAGTTTAGGTAAGCAGATTGTCAGTGCTTATGGCTGGAAGACATAATTATGTACAGCCAACTGTGTAACGCGCTCGAAAAAATTATAAGCTTAGGCACAGAAATTAAAATTATTTCAAGATGAAGTTGTACAAATACAGCTGCAAAAAGCTGAAAAATCCTATTAATTTATGCCAAGTGTAGTGGATAGTGCAGCAGGGCTCCCGTCCCCGCCGCCCTGCCACAGAAAGTTTCACTATCACACACAATGAACCAAAGGCTGGATGTTTAAAACCTGAATGCATCTCCAGAAAACTACTTCAGCTATTCTTTATGTACTCATAAACTTCTGGGCACCAGAAGCTGGTAACGTGGCGTGATGACTCGCCGGCGTGTCAGGGCAAACATTAAACGCTAAATTACCATATGTCACAGCTTAGGGTAGTTAATAATTCTACCACATCTTGGACAACTTGAAGGCTTTTCTGAGAGTGCTGTCAAATCGAATCTTTCCTTCGATCAATAAAGCAGCACAATGCAACACGCCGTCTGGGGTAGCTGAAGAGGCAGATTAGCAAAATACTGTAAATGCAACTGGCAGGGTCTAAAACTCCATTTCTTACCCAGAGATCCCCAACACACCTATCCATGCTTCCAATGACGTGATCCATGGGAGGCCACAGCACGTGGCTGTACCTCACCCATCTATTTCTCTTTCCTTCACTTTTCATTTGCCACAGATCCCCCCTCCCAACTCCAGAGGCGTGTGTTACCTCCAGATCTATCAGGCAGCAGTTAATTACGGGAGCAACGCCTGTTCCACACCACTGGCTCCATCAATCCCAGCCAGGGGAGTACGATAGAAAAAGACTGTGAGCATAGAGAACCTGTCTGATCCTCTGCTTGTTTTCCAAGCTGTGTAACAGAGATATCTCTAGCTGTACTGAGAGCAAGGAATGTCAGCGACCTCTGGGAACCACCAAACAAGGTGGGAAATGCAGAAACCTGCACGCTGGGCTTTATTTAAGGGGCACTGCTAAGCCCAGATCACACTTTCACTCTCAGTCAAGTACAGCTACATCTAACATGTGCTACTACAGGATTAAAACTGACCGTAAGGAAATGCTATTTCCTCTGTGCATGTGACAGCATCAGTAAACCCTTCAAGATGCTCAACACTGGCGGGGGGGTGGGTTGTATCATCAGTGCAATTGTGACCTGAAGAAGCATCTGAAACAAAGTAAAACTATTTCTAGGGTTTGCTGCGGATCTTACTGTAAATATGCAAAAAATCTGGCCCTGGCTTCCCTCAGTGCAGCAGCCACAGCTCATGTGTAGCCTCTACATGAGCCCTGGAAGCAAAGGTGTTGCACTGCAAGTGATTTCACCCAGCACCCTCTCTCCCGCAATCAGCCCTGCAGGAACAGAGCCGGGAAACCCTCCTCTAGTTTCTTACTTGGGAGCACAAACAAAATCTGAGCTCTGGCAACACAACAGTGTTTTCTCATGCTCTTTGATCTGTTCACTATATCCACTGTCATGTCAGATTTATAGTTCAATTGGAAAACAGAAATACACCATTGAGGTCTTACAGATCCATCCCACCCAGCACACACATCTTCTTAAAGCCTTGTTGGGCACCTGAAACACGGACACTGAAACATCGTGGTCCATAATGACCTTTAAAACCCTCAGCAGTGAGTAAAGGAAACCAGTTCTTAGAGAAGGGTTTTTTTTGAGCTTTTGGGGTTTTTGTAATTCAGGTCAGTGCATGCGATTCCCCGTCGCTGATAGATTCAGTCGTAGCGGTTGTTCTCCGGCTGCAGGGCCCCGAGAAGTGATGTGAGAGTTGCTGGTGGCAGGAAATTGCCTTCATAATACTTTCAATTTAAAAAAAGTTGATAATGACGCAGGGAATAGGTCCTGTGGGAATCAGGAGGGTTGAAAATAATCCACCAGTGAAAGAATTGTGAACTGCTGACTTCTGGCATTTAATTGGGATGGAATTCCAGGTCATCTTCCTCCATCAATCCCATATATACTCAAATCGTGGCAGTAAAAAAGAAACAAATTATTATTTCATGGAGTATTTTTTTTTATCAGAGGAAATTAAAAGAAAACAGACTGTCACACACCAAAACCACGTGGATGCTTTATAAGCCATGCCATGCTCTCCAAGCTAGTTTAAATCAGCACAGCTCCATTGAGTTTAGTGGCTTTACACCAATTTCCACCGACTGACAAGCTGACCCAGTATTCTGGTGGTGATTGGGAGTGGGATATCTCTTCAAGTTTATTTTGAGGCAAGCTCAAAGTTGGCTCTTGTGCCTTTGAGAAGCTGGATGTGTGTGGGGGAATGATGTTTCTTCAAACTCTAAATCTTCAGGGTTTTTTTTTTTTATTTTTTCTTTTTAATAAGAAGCAGGAGGAAGATTTCCTGACCCTCTGAACTATCCCTGGTTTCGAATACGCTACACGGCACGCCTGTAAACACAAGAAGAAAGCTCTTATGTGAAACTTTTCAAACTGCAGAGGATGATGGACAGCAAATGGGATGCCAGCCAAGGAACATGACAATTAGCACAGAGAAAGTTTTCAGGGTTTATTCCATCAGTCAGCACTTAAGGAGGCTTTGAAGGGGAAAAAGCATCCTTTTATATATTAATCCACTACTTCTGCACTTTCCCCCTATTCCGTGGATTTAGTGCTTAGCTGCTAAATATCTATATGCAGAGCTTTATTAAGAGGAGTTGGTTTACTTTTTAAAAGATTCCACATCCATTAGTTTACAGAGAGGAAAAAAAAAGGCAAAATCACTTCTCCTGCCGCAACAGCCAGAGTTTAAATGACGATTTACTCTTCCCCAGCTTCTAGTACTTAATGATGGGGATAAGAGAAAAGCTAGCACTTCTTACAACACTATTTCTGGTCATCACCTTACTAAGAGTCAGGTTCCACTACTGGTGATAAAGGAACCCAGCGAAAGCAAAGGAAAAATCCCCCACATTTCACTCCCTTCCTGTTCACTCTTGGCAGAGTTTGGACCCGAAGAGGTGCCTTACTGTACCAAGATAAAATATTTTCCTTTTTCTTTAAAAAGAGAAAGTTCTCTCAAGCAAGAAGTTGGGCAACAGCAGGGGACAATACCATGCCAGTATTAATTAGCAAATTCTAAATGAATCATAGTTTATGCTTAGCGGGGTATGCTTGAAAGCCATGTGAACTTTTAAAATGCTGGGCTGAGCATCATAGTTGCAGCTTATTTTCATAAGAGTAACAAAGAAAGAGTCGCTTTGGAAGGGCATCTTATTCATTCCCTCCATGGCTCTGTTCCCAGGCATTTGTGCTCTTGCTCATCTCTTCATTCAGAGGATGACATCCCCCTTTATTCATCCCTTTTGGTCCAAGACCACTATGGGAGGGGACAGCTTTTTCCTCTAATTAAGAGGTGGCATGTGCCGTTGTCCCCACTGCGCCCCGAATCACCTAGCAGGGGGTGCACTGTGACAAGCCATGCTTGTCTTTTCCATGGCTCTTTGATCCCGAGTCCCTGGGACTCCAAGATTTGCCTTCCCCACAGAGGAGCTGTGCTCCTCCAGCTGCCTCTCTGTGCCAGGGCTCTGTCCTTGTTGTGGATTGGTGCTTTCATGCACCCAACTCCGTGGATCCACACGGGAGGCAGAACCGGGCAGTGGGTACATATGGCAGCCACTAGAGTGACAGACTCTGATCTTAACTTCAGGGTTATTTAGGTTGTGATAGAGGTGGGACACCTGCTTGCACAGGATCATCAATTCTCTTTGATTGGGAAGACGCCGTGTGTCTGTGCCAGACGGTGAACTTCAATTTCAGGGCAGAGCTTCATTGCTGTTTTTCCTCTCTCTCACTTCCACATCAAGTTTAGAAGACAAAGGAGCTGAGAAAACAAACTGGTGCACCAGTACAAGGTAAGCAGGAACTGGACATTGAGGGCATTCACATGGGTAGCAGGCAAGGAAAAAAAGACGCCCTCAGCGATGGAAAACACCAGCACTTCAGCTCCAGCCTTCATGGTGATAGTGAATAAACAAAGACAGACCAAGAGCATCTCTGACCCCCTGCTCTGAGCTCCCTCAGAGCCCCATGATGCCGGTACAGAAAGGTTTTACTGGCCACTGAGTGGTTGGCAGAGACTGTGCAGATATCCAGGACGTGGCCACCTCAGGCCGTGACTGACCAGGATACGGGGCTGGTGATTTCAGCTTCCGAGGGTGGATGTAACGTGTCCTTTCTGCCACAGGAGACCAATGCCACCTTCTAGAGGAGAAGCTCTTTCAAGGTGTGTAGAAGCAAGGAAAGACACCCCGATTTTTAAAGGATTATGGTCTAAGCACAAAGAATTTTCCAGAGCAATAGAAAACTCACACAGTGACACTTTTCTCATGTGTGAATTTCTTGAATCAGCTAAAGGAAGAGCTTGCAGGCACTACTACGGACTACTAACCCTGTGTGCCTCTTGGCTGGGAGCAGGGAGAAAGAAAAAAGAAGAGGAAAACAAAGAGAACACGACCCCATCTCCGCTCTGTGCTCAGGATAACGCCGCTGCCCGCAGCAGGCGGGCTGTGGAGGGATCCAGTCACTCAAACCCTCATGGCACAGCGTGGGTTTAACTTAACCCAAGCCTGTCCACAATGATTTAGGAAGGATGTCAGTAACTGTGAGATTCACATGTCTCCTTATGCTTCCCCTCACCCTGGGGCAAGCAGAACTGACCGCGCTCGGAAAAGCTGGGAGCTATGGCAACCTAAATCCCCACCGCAACGTCCGCTGGGATCCAGAACATTTAGAGCTATTTTAATCAAATTAGTATTGATTAGGGGCAAACTAGAGTCTACTGAAGTTAATGGACAGATTTCCATCGACTTCAAAGGGCTCTGGAGCAGCCAGTAACACATAAAACAAGCAAGTATTAAAACGAGAAAATGCATTTTAGTCTGATCTTAATTGCATGAGATGAAAAATGTTTCAGGCAAAACTTTCTGGAAGTATTCTGCCCAAGACAAGCACCATGAATGGTCAAAATCCAGCAAAGGTCTGAAAGAAAATCCAGAAAGAGTCTGCAAACAGCAAGTGTGGCCAGCTATGGGTACCAGAGACCTATAGATATATTAATTCAACCAAGAGCCACAGAAGAACTTTACTAACCAAAGCAGGGAAAAAAAAAAACCCCAAACCATAGCAGTTTTGTGCACACAGCTATATATACACACTGATTTAATTTTACTTTCCACCCATTTTTTTTTCTAGGAAAGAGGAGATTTTTTTTTCCCTAGAAAAATGACAGATTTTAATTCCTTGCTACAAATACATCATTTGTCCTTTTGCCTTCACAGGACCTAATCATCTTCTCTGAGGGATGAGTATGAAATCATGACACAAGCCATTTCTTTAAACTAGCCTCTCTCTTACTGCCTAGAACATTTTGTTGTCTTTAAAGCTATATATTTATGTGACAGCCAGGCATCCATTAAAACCCACCAATCTTAAGGCCTAAGAGGTAAAAAATAGATTTCTCCTTTCCCTGAATACTGGGGGCGGCGTGGTCATGACTCTACTGACTTTCATACTACAGGGTTCTTCCCAGAGTTGGTGTAATTAAGTATTGAGCCTGTGGGAGAAATATTTATTTTTTTTCCCCCTACTAAAGACACTAAACTGAGAGAGCACTTTAATAGCTTGTAAGGATCAGCAGCACCGTATTGTTCTCAACTCCAGCATTACACTTCCCCAGCTTTCATTCATTCAAGAGGCTTAGCAGGTAAACAGATAAATTCCACTTGAAGTCACTTGTGATGTGCTCGAATGGCCGTGTAGGCTACATCAGCTTTTGTGGGTACACAACAGTTGAGAGAATTCAAGGCAGTAGTTAATGGAACAAAAGATTTTGGGTTTAAATGCTCCATCCTCTCCAGTTCCTTCTTCCATCAACATTCAATGGGACACTGTGCTTAAAGTGTATCAGAGTAAGTACCAGAATCTGCCCATATATGGATGGATGAAGATCTCAGCACTACCACCACCAACAGGAGAATACAAACATCCAACAAACATCAAGCTACCAGAGCTCTGGCTGTCAGGTCTCTTGGTAGAAAAGGTGCCAGGACATCATCCACCAAAGGCTCCAGACCCAAAACATACCAGATAAACCCTTCCTTCACAGAGCTCCCTTGAGAAACACCAACGTGAAGCACCACAGCAGTTGCTGGGAGCTCTTTCTCCACCTATGCTGCGATTCGAAACCTCAACATTCAACCAGGGTGGCTGTTGTTTATCCCTTCCCTTTGCATTTCTCCCACCTAAGTGTCACCTCAGTTGTCACCTCAGAGTGTGTGACTGTGCAAAGAGCACGTACCTCCACGCTGCCATAGATAACCATGTCTGGGATCAAAAGATACGGTTCAAGCATCTCTTAATGTCCTATTATCTGTGGATCACTGACAGGGTTGATTATAACAGTTTGACATGACTCCAAAGGAGCTGTTATGGTCTATTGTGTCAATAGGCACCTAGGGAGCCTTTAATCCACAGATCCATGTGTAATAACAGCATACTAAAACCACAGTCATTTTTTTTTTTTAAAGTTCCTACTGCTAAAGCAGTAAAAAGAACCAAAAGTAATGCTCATTGTAGAAATAAAAGCCCTGTCATTTGTCACATGACAAGAGCACAAAAAAGTCAGAAACCCAAGATTTCTCCCCTTTCAGTTGTAATATAAAAATGATCCAAAATGTTTACGCCAGGAGACAATTTGGAATGACTTGTTTTCCTGCTGAGCTATAATCTTGGTCAGCGGGAATGCTACTGATGTGACTCAAACTGTACTGCTGCTGTACTGGAAGGAAAGAAGGGGTGAACTGTCATAATTCTTAAATTAGCAGAAATGTTTTTTTGGTGTGTATGATGTGTGAAAGTATGAAAATAAGCATGAGGGAAAATTGTTTGTTTCCCTTAGAAACCAGTAGATGGATTTGATTAAGAAAAATCTGCTTCCATGATAGGTTCTCATGATGTTCCCGATAGTGTGGAGCAGGCGTGGTGTGAAGGCACATACAGAGATACTCTTTTAGCCACAGAACTGAAAGAATACATACAATACACAATTATCACTTCCTAAGTCACAGGCTCTTGCTTCTTTTTTGCAGAGCAGATTCTTTCAAAACACTGATTTGTGCAGCAAGGTCTATGAGATGCTGTACCCAGCGAATAGAGGCATTCAAATTTGTTTTCCTCAAAAACGCTGTTAAAAACTCTATTTGCTTAATAAAGAATTCTATTTACTGAAAGGAGTTAGAATATGCTTTGGAAGCATCTGATTGCTCATTCTTTAAGCAGTATCTTTGTGCAGATAGAAGATAGTTTTCATAAAAGGGTGTGAGGTACACAAACATCCACTATCTCCGATGAGAGGAATGCCAACTGTTCAATCCTGCTCCCATTTAGTCCCGACACAGAAACACATCCACGGGAAGCTTTGCAGAAGAATACACATCCATTATGCCAGCAATTAAATCCCCACTTGCACAGGAGTCTGACTGTTTCCACTGACAGTTGTGACAGAAGGGTATCTAGTATCTCCTGAGGGTTTTGATGAGGAATTCTCACATGCAGCACACGCTTGTGTGACCTGGCACACTCCAGTCCCAGGGTCTTTGGAGGGGGGTAGAAAATGCTGGGTTACAAACCCATAAAACAAACAAATGCCTGACAGTATGTTTCCAAACGTTATTTAAATGGAGACTTCTGTTCAAGTTATTAATGCCTTTAATATGTAGTCTCATCTCCTCTCTCTTTTTATTACTTTGTGTGTCTTTTGGGTTATTTAAAGAGTTGTGTAAAGAGCAGGTCAGCACTTCAGAGCTCCCACCACTCACCAGCAACAGATGCTGACCACGATGTTCAAGCCAACACAAAAAACCTACAACAAATTCAACCCAGAATCCTTCCTTCCTCTCCCAGAGGAGGGAAGGCAAACACATCAACACCTCCCTGTCCTGCTCCTCCCGGCTTCCCACCCGAGAGCAAGACTGAGCCAGCGCTGAGCTTGACGCCGTGTTTTACCTCACAACAGGGGAGCACGAGCTCTTTGCCATGACTCATCACTGCAACGCCTGGACCAGCTCTGCTCTCCCACCAGCTCCTGGGGGAGTGTGAGAGAAGCCCGTGAGAACACAGAATCATAGAATGGCTAGAGTTGGAAGGGACTCCTAGAGGTCATCTAGTCCAACTCGCCTGCAAGAAGCAGGAAGCACCCCCAACTAGATCAGGTTGCTCAGGGCCTCATCCAACCTGGCCTTGAACGTCTCCAGGGATCCAGGGGCATCCACCACCTCTCCGGGCAACCTGTTCCAGTGCTCCACCACTCTCACGGGAAAGAACTTTTTTCTAATATCCAATCTAAATCTCCCTCCCTCTATTTTGAAACCATCACCCCTTATCCTGTCACAACAGGCCCTACTGAACAGCCTCTCCCTATCTTTCTTGTAGGCCCCCTTGAGGTACTGGAAGACCACTATAAGGTCTCCCTGGAGTCTCCTCTTCCCCAGGCTGAACATCTTTCATCCTCAGCAGGTGCTCGAGCAGCGTGTGCCCCCTCCCCGCATCCTGCGCTGCCCTTTCCTCGGGGCAACAGCTGCCTCTGCCAGCCTGCGCGTTTGATGGTGCTGGTATCACACACATGGGAAAAGGGTCACGGTTTCCAAATCATCTGGTGGAGTAATGGGAGGAGACAGCTCCCCAGCAGCAAGAGCCAGAACATCTCTGTGCTCTGACATCGCGTCAGGACGCGGGGACAGTCAAAAGAAAAGCAGCGATCTCCCCTGCCCTGAAACAGCTGGTCACCTACATCAGACCAGCGGAGGTGGTGGCTCGTGCCAAACTCATCTGAGCTTCTCTCTCATTTGCTTCGTCTTCTGCATATTCAGTGTGAGCTAATTCAAAGCATGGATCAGCTTTCCAGTGGTCAGGAAAGCTGGGACCATTACACACAGGCAGAACAGGACAGATAGAGTCCCCAGGCAGGAAAACCTTCAGTCCTCTCTTCCAAAAGCTATTCCAGTCTCTGGCACTCCTGGTAATACCTTCATTACCCTGACACACCAAATGCTCATGCAACATTTTTCAGATTGACAACACAGCAAGGAAATAGAGTCAGAGAGTTTGTGTTTGTGAGTAAACTCTGTACACAGGGAGAGCAAGGGACCTGACCCACGTGGAGCCTGAAATCAGATCTCTGGGGATGCTTTAGATTACTGCCATACAGGATGCCCAGAGATTTTATCTAGCTTAATGGCTTTCCTAATACCAAAATGCCACTAATGAGTAACAGGGATGGATGAAAAAAAATTTATAAAGTCCCTTGCAACTAACTGGATTAGGTGTATCAATTGATACTGTCTTGTCAGTTCAAATCAAGTGACTCTTCCATGCTTTCATTTCAGGTAATCCCCAAGAAATTCATGGCAACAATCTAGAATAAATGTGTGACTTTCAAATCAGTGTGAGCTGAGTGATAGGAATTTTAAATTGCTGGGATAAAACCGCTAGCTACTTCGTAACACTCATGCTGCTTCCAGATTTAATACCTGCCTTTTCAAACACTATCAATTCACTTAATATGCCAGTGGGGAATAGCATTACTTTATTTTATTTTCCTTTACAAGGATCATGAACCATTTTCTCTTACAGAAATGTACCAATTACCCACATGCCAATTGTCCCAGACACACTCTGATCTTGCAGCGTGGACATTCAGCTCAGACGTGCACCAAGCTTTCTGATGCTATAAAAGAACCACTGTGGGCTAAATTCAGCCCTGATGTAAGCAGGCAAATTTCTGCTGACATCAATGGAACCACACTCCCTGACACAGGTTCTGAGCATTGCCCTCTGCCCCAAGAATCTGACAAATGCCGACGGAAGTGAGAAAGAAACCTTTCATGTGAAAAATACCTAATTTAAGGAATTAGCAAAGCCATAAAATAAAGAGGCTGGAAATAAGAGATTATATTGTTCTGCTTATACTGGGATAAGGCAAGTTACATCTTACCCCACTAACAGGGGCACTCAAGGATGGGGAATAGGGGAGTGGGGGTCTGATCCCACGGCTCCCTGCCCTTGTGGGATCACTTGGCATGAGGAGTGTGATGGGAAAAGCGAGCCAACCTTTGGGAAAGGCCGTGTTGGAGGACACGAGGGGCAGGTACACGGTGGCACAGCTTGGCCATTCAGCGTGCAGCACGAGACACGGCGTCCACGGGGCACGGCAGGTGAGCGCCAGGACTGGAAGCCATGGAGCTAAGCCTGCCCTCGCTAATTGGTCCTGCTGAGGCTTTGGGTGTATTAGCCAGGGCAGAGTGCCACACTAATGAACTGTACTGCGTCAGGGAGCCGGGCTGAGGCTCCGAGGGCGCTGCCCTGTGCTAGGCAGGCTTTGCAGCTCCCGTGGCCGGCTGGTGCCCCACAATGTGTTGGTACACCCCGTGAGAGTGCCGTGGTAAGCTCTGCCTGCTGTGAGCACTGATGGTAAAACACACCCTGACCCGAGAACGGAGCTTCGTTGCTCTGAAGCTGCATTAGCTGACTACAACCCGGAGCTACCTGCTTGCTTTACCTTTTGCTGGCTCCTACAGAGGAGATGGGGACCTGTGCTTTGATCCTGGGACTGCTGGCAGTGCTGGGAACTCTGCAGCAGGTCCCTGCCAATTTATTTCTGGTAATGAACCGTCCCTGCTGTTTCAGCATTGTTTACAGGGATTTATTCAGAGTGTATCTGCATATACATTATATATGCAGCTCTCACCAATGCTCGGCAGACCTTATTCTGCATTGATTGGGGTGAGCTGGGAGATACGCCAGTCACAGTTAGCAGAGAGCATCCCAATGTACTTGGAAGCATTTACCTTGAACCTTCTGCAAGGACCACTCACCTGTCCTGCTCTTTCGTGAACTATTTTAGGACTTTGCGTGTTACACTATGGATGCTAACGCAGGTGACAGACACAAATACCATTCTTGATGGACTGAGAAGCTAACTGTGATATCCTAAGCACTGGGGGACATCAACTCAAAGCAATAAACAGTGCTTTTTAGACATCAAATGTTTCTGAGATCTCAGTGACATTCAGAACTCAACTGCGGAAGCCAGGATTTCACAGCCAAAAGGGCTTTGCTCCTGGGGCACAAACACTGCACGACTGCCCTCAAGGTTACAAAGTGATGGGATCCACGGGCTGAAGCCATCACAGAGCTATGGTCAAAGCTCTGAGCTTACATCCTGCTCTTCACCCAACAAAACCTTTTGCATCTGCCTGCTCATTTTTATGACATGTGCAACAATAAACTCCGTGAATTTACTTCAGCCAACTGGAAAGTAAAAACAACTGGGCAGATGTCCTTAAGACAGGAGTAAAACCAACTCACGCTACAAGCATTCCCCTGACTTCCAAACATTCAGTCACCTCACACTGACCAGCCTGAGCTTGGGAGCACCTCTCCAAACCCCACTTTACCAAATGGGCTGGAACAGCTCTTGCTGAGTTGGGCTGACCTCCACTGGTAAGGGCAGCATAACATTAAGATGACTTAACAGGGCAAAACTCTAATGTCAGTCAGTACTGAACTAGACTACACATTTGTGTGACAATGTGGCAGGGAAAAAGACAAAGAAGAGGTGAGAAAGAAATCAGTTATGGCCACGTGAGAAAGGAGAAAGATCTCACTGTACCTGCAGGCTGTAGTGTAAAACCTCTGCGATCCAATAGGAAAGATATTAATGAACATCTAATAGGATGTCTCAATCCAGTAACTAAAAGGGATGCAAGTAATGAGAGAAAGAAAAATGCGCTCTAAGAGAATAACGATACTTAAAATGGTGTTTTATATCTCCTGGACCACAAGTAATAATTTAATTTGCACTGAACTTCAAGAAGCAGTCACAAATTTGATTTTAACTGGTGCTCATTCACACTGCAAACTCCTGCTCACCTGCTCTTAGCGGTGGCTGAAGATGAAGGGGACAAGCCCCTCTTGAATTTCTGAGCCCTTCCTGGCAGACCCAGGGCCAAGAGGTAAACCCCATGGACTGCAGGAGCAGGGATGTGTTATGGGCACCTTGTTCCTCTACAACCCAGCCATTAAAAAGCAGAATGTACCATAAGACAGGTCGCTCTGGTATGGATTCAAACCAGTCAGAGCTGCATTACTTCCCCAAAGGAGGGAAAAAGCTACGTTTGAGTGTGACATAGGAAGAACATTTCCAAAGACCTGACCTTATTTCTCATACCTATTCCCAACAACACAACAGGACAGAGCTTGAGGCTTCCTGCACATTCCTCCCTTTTACTGCTGTGTCTTAAAAACATCTGAAGACATGATACTCCACTGGCATGTCAGGCAGACCAATTCCTCCACGTAGCGCCAGCTGGCGAGCTCTCAGCGCGGCCTCCTTGGACGAAGGCCCTCCAGGCCGGCTGGCAGGCCCAGCAGCCAACCTCCCAGGGCTCCTGCTTGGACAGGGCCCTTCTTTGTTTTATCGGTCTTCATTTCGTTTTCATTTTAATGTGACGGTAAAAATTTTATCTGATAATCTAAACAAGGTAATAATTTTGAGCTATAAAAGTGCCCGTCTTCTGTTGTTGCTGCCACCACCGTATACTGGAGAGTAATATTTGCAGCATTATAGAAAATTGTTATTCTATTAAAATGATAAAATGGCAGTGGTTTTATTACATGAGTGATTTTCCAGGCACTGAGATGCCCTTTACTGCAGACAAGAATAATAAACACATTATTCACCAACACATTAGGGAACAATCCTGGGATTTTGGGAAACAGTTGTAACAAACAAGTAAGTTATGACCGCGACATGCCCACGAACCGCATCCCCAAATCTCACCTACTGTAACTAAGTGCTGCTAATAGCCAGGGGCTCTGACTGCTTTGTGCTTCAGCAGTTTGCTCCCAAGAAGTTGGCAAATCACAAGACAGACACTGAGGATTGCTCCTGCACTTTTTTTGCAATCCCATCTAATCCAGACCTTGGGATTTTAACCCTTTTATTCCTACTGAACTCTTAAGGATTTACCATCTGCTGCTGCAGGATCTGCGAGGATGAAGAAGGGGTAGAGGATTAAATTAATTAACAATTTCTAATCCTAAAACAGTGTTGCTGATGCTTGGACTCTTCGAATTCTAATGAGGATTTAGAGAACGCTGACTTCTTCCCCATCAAAAAGGAGGGAAATAATTTCACGTTATGGCATCCCCAGCCTCTGCCCACCCTACGCAGCACTTGTGGAGAGTTTCATCCAATGGGGGCTGTTAAGGGAGTGTTTGGGTATCTGAGGTGCCTTCCCAGTCACCTCTGCAACCAGTAGCACAAATCCCTCTGCACAGGTTGGAGCGATGTCAGGTTGTGGCTTGAAAACTTTATCTAGGTTACATATTACTGTACTATTTTACAGGGCAAACTCGAATCAAGTAACACAACCTGGCTGGAAGAGCTGGGATGTTATTCTCTAACTGAAGCGGGCTCACATCCATCACCACCCAGAACAGGCTGATAGTCTGTGAGTGCCAGTAATGAACAGGACCGTCAAACCAGGGTGAACGCGTGTGTTTGAGATGTCCCGGGTCAGCAACTCCAGCCTAAGACCCAAACACACTGAACACAAGGTGGGAAGGCAACGCAAGCTGAGTGAGCCTCAAGAGGAAAAACACGACATCCCTCTCCCTAATGTCTTCTGCTCTTGTCACATGAGAAGCCAGACCACAGCTCACACTCAAAACATCTACCTATCTGCAACGCAGTTACGTAGGACGTGCCCTCTGTGGCAAGCGACATTACGACGTGGCACAGAACAACAGCTCACAGACCCAAGTGCATGGAAAGCACTCAACTGCTTAGGGAATGCATGGATTTAAGCCAAGTTGGGAAGGGAATTTCACTGGGGGACCTGGGCCCTGTGCGCCAGGAAGCAACTTTGAATTTTCTGACATCGCTGCGAATGTGGAAAGGAAACATATGGAAACCAGATGACATATTTCACAAACTGCCAAGCAGATTTTGTGTGGTTTTTAAAGAATGTGTACACCAGGGAGTGGCCACAGCAACTTGATGGTCTTGATGGCTAACATTTGTTTTCCATCTCAATGCAGAAGAACCGAGACATGATCATTCATCTGTCTCGTGTTTCCATACAGGTGCACTGCTTCCCAGCCATGCTAGAAGGACAGATGTTGCCTTTTACAAGAAGGGAAATTACAGCAGGGAGAGACTACTCAAGCAGATCAGAGGTTTGGACCACTCTCTCCTGGAGAGCCCAAATGGGTAATGCAGATGTGCCGGCTGCAGCAATCGCTCCTCGGAGCACGGGGCCTTCACGGCAGCCAGGCTGCACTGCAAAGGAAACCAGTTTTCTTATTGGTCTCCACAGCAGTGTAACAAACTGCAGAACTCATCATATCCAGAGACTGGTGGCTGCATTTTGATTTCCAAGCTTCCACACAACCTCTGTGTGCAAACAAACTCTTCAAAACAAATGCAAATTTGGCAGCTTATGCAATGGTGAAAGTCACTTGGGGGGATTAAAGGCTGATGTACTATCAGCTGAGAAAATGAGTAACCCTGAAACACAGAACTAGAGCTCCAACATTTGCATATTGATCCTTTATAAACTAGAGCTGCAAGTAGATTCTGAAGGACATCGATTCCTTAGCTTTTAAGCCTTTTTTTTTTTTAGGTAGGAGGAAGCTGAAGAGATCTGACTGTTCACATGTTACATGTCCCATTTTCACAAGCAGACTCTGCCTTCTGGAAGCACAGCCTGTACCACACAGCCCCAGACTACATCATTAATATGAACCGATACCAAATCTACCAAAGCCAAAGGGGATCTTTGAGCCCCTGTCAAAAATTAAGCCTGCAGTACTGTATCTGCAGTCCAACACGTGCTTCAGAAGAACAGTTCACTGCACCCCCAAGGAGGTAGTGTCTGACTCTTGGCCGAACAAGGCGATTTGTGCTTTCCAAGGATGGAAAAGCCTTTCACCTGCTCATCAGGATGAGAACACGTAGCTGCCAGTGAGCTTAAAAACATCATTTTCAGAAACTACAGAAAAACTCAGCAACAGAAACCTGAATCCCATTCAAATTAGCCTGTCTCCTTTGAGATGTGCTGCTAGCCCAGCAAGAATAAAAACCAACTTTCTCTTCTGTACACTGTGCTTCGGAACACCGTTATCTTTTAGACATTTTGTTCATTTCTCAAGGAGGCCTTATCAGAGAGGCACAGTATGTTATAAAGACTAAGCAACCATGAACCCAAAACGCACATGTGTGTGTGTGTGTGGTGTGCATAACCACTGGCAGAACTAAAATAGATTTTAAAATCCTTCCACATAACCAAACAAAGCTGGAAGATGGGCTGGTAATTATATGTGCATTGCAAGTAGACGACACACAGTGGGGGGTTTAAAGCATTCCTATAAATTATACCAATCAGCACAGAAAGGAGGAAAAGAAACGCCGAGGACATCAAATATGACACTTCTCTATAACCGAGACACACGAGCACTAAATCATGGCAAGACAGCGCCTTAGCAAACCAGGACTAAAATGTCATCCTAAAATGAGTTCCATCTATGGGTTTGCTGCCTTTGTAAATGCATACAATCATCTTGATGTATTTTGAGGAGATGTGATAAATCATGGAGTTAAAAGACCCCATGGAATGTGAATACATGTGGAGATTTTCTTCTGGAGGGAAAAAAAGTGTATTGCAAACGAACCAGAGTACCACACAGTGCACAGATTTTTATTTATTTGGGTTTTTTTGTTTGTTTTTGTTTTTTTTTTTGTTTTTTTTTTTGTTTTTTTTAATTGTGTGGTTAAGCATGGAAGTTCAGCAGCTTCTGGGGTGTGATAAGAAAATGGGTTTGCTAAATCCCGTGCAACCGGCGCTAGGGATATGGTAGCTCTGGAGTGCCTGACCTACATGCCAAGGAAGCCAGCATGACAATGTTTTGTTAGGAAATCTCCAGTCATGGTGCCTTGGGACAAGGGAATTAGAGAAAGAATTAGGATAATCTTTCCAGGCAGAAGATTTAAAGTCTGCTACAGTTATTCTCGATCGATCCCCAAAAGATTGCCAAGAAGTGTGTATCTTAAAACTGCTACTAATTAGGAGGTTTTAAGACACTGCTGTAAAATACCTTCTGCTTGGCTTGTAAGGGAAACCATTTAGGCTAGTAGTATAGAGAACAAAACAGTAATAAAACGTTATTTGTGGCTTCTATTATATTACCATTACACTATATTATCACCAGCATAGTTACATACCTACCATAAAACCATTTAATGAAATGTTTGAACTTTCAGGAGAACTACCAGTAACCTTTTTATTTTTAGCAGTGGGGATGACATTTGTTGTTTGCTGCAATACAAACAATAATAATTACACATAGAGATGCTAATGGGGATGAAAACTAATATTTAGTGCTGCTGTCTGTTCGTTTTCATGTACACATCTATACAGAAACCAGGAGTAGTAATTTAAGAGGTATTTTAGGTTGGGTTTGTTGTTTTCCTCTTGGAGGGATGTTTTTTTTGAAGTTTACATGAGAGCAGTGTCATACAAGCAAGAGCTGCCTCAACGTTGCAAACTGGAGAACTCAATGTTCTTTTCACTCCTGAAAGAACGGAACAACCTTTAAAAGGTTTTCATGACCAGTGTGCACTCTGTGCACTACAGCTGTTTTAATACATGTGTCTGGAATACACTGCATCTAAATGCAAGCTGTGATGTTGTCTAAACATTGATTTATATATATATATATATTTTTTTTTAGCCTGTAAATGGCTGATCTTGCCTGACCAAATTGTGTGACCTTTTACTATTCCTTAAAGAGAAGCTAGTGGTTTAAAAGAAATAAATATAAAAAAAAAGTTCCCCAATTTTTGCCATGCTTTCTCTCCCTCGTGAGTTATTTGCACTTTCCTCCTTGCTGCTTGTGTGTCTGGATTTCATTAGCAAGCCACAGGCCTCTGCTTTTCAACTTTGGTACTGAAAGTCGGGTTTTGCAGGATGGTTACAGCTTTTGGTATTCACGTTACGTAAAGTACCGCTTAGAACCACCGGATGCGAGAAAACCTCCAGAAACACTCTTGGTTGCCCCAAGACTCAATTTGTGTGGGGTTTTTTAAATGATTTATGCTATTTGCTGTTTGTTTTCTTGCAATGGCTCACAGAAAAAGCTTTCTTAAGACTTCTGTAAATGGAAAAAAAATAAATTGCAGGTTTAGGTAACCAGAATTACACCTGATCAGAACACATTATAAGGTCCCGTTTCCACCCAGCGAAGACGGCGCAGACAGCAGGTCTGACTTGACTTTCCATTTGAAAGCTCGGCTACCCTGATGTCTTTATGTCTCTTTTTTTAACATGTTTTCTCATGATAATTTAGGATTAGCAGCTTTGAGAATCAAAATAGAGAACAAAGTTTCTTGAGCTTAAATTTAATTCTGGCTTGACTCTGATCCAATGCCTTTGTACCTTCGCCAACTGTGCCACAAAACATAACTGCATCCCAAGTAGAGGATCACTTAGTGATCTTTTAGGTCCTGCTATTTCCTTTTTTCGTTGTTGAAAAATGAAAAAAAAAAGATTAAGAATTATGTGGCCTCAGCACATTTCAAAATATTTGACTAAGAGTTTAATATATGGGATTTATCCCTTCTCAGATCCACTAAAGCGATTGTGTTTTTAATACCGAAACACTGAAATCACCTCCTATATGAGAGGGACCAGGTCAACTCCAGGTCATGGAAGAGCAGTAAGCCTGTCAAGCATTATTATTGCATGCCAGTGACTTACAGGTGCGCTGGCTTCGCTTTAGAGCCCGCTACAGTACAAGAAGAAATGGAAAAGCCCATCAAACACTAAACAAATAGCACACAAACCTACGAGATATTAGTCAACTCAAATGTAACTACTTACTGATCACCTGGACCACAGCCATAAATTCTGGGGCAAACCTCTCCTCCCCCATGATCCAGAACACCGGCGCATCCCGACTCCCTCCCTGCCTCCCGTTTCATGGCTATTTCCCACTATCTCTCCCAGGGGTGATATTAGCATTAGAAATGTCACTGTGGGCGACAGCTTATTGCACTTTGGCAGTGAAATACTCCTTACAGAGTGTCTGTGTGCAAACAATGAGGGTGCAGTAAATTCCCACTCTATCTCGCTGCACACTCCCACCAGATCTGTGCTAAGCTTTTAGCCACAATATAGGAAAGAAATACTGAGAAATGGCCAACCTGCCCCTAGACATGGTCAATGTTGCTCCCTCTGCAGCCTCTCATGGCTCTGAGCTGTGCTAATGCCTCTGTGCCCTCCAAAAAACACCTCTGTGCCTCTAATCACACCGGAGCCCTGCGGTGCTAAGCGCAAGCTAGGGATGGGTTATGACAAATATAAGACAAGTTGATCTGGAGGCAGCGGGAGGTAGTAGGGAGGTTCAAGCAGGAGCTGGGAATCTATCTGGAGGATCCTATTTCAAGTTGGATCAAGGCTAACCCCATTCCCAGCGGTCATACACTGCAGCTCAGGCTGGAGTACAGAAGAAGGGGGGTAGAAAAAAGCAGAACCTGCTGGATCTGCTGGCAGGAGACTCTGCTGTGAATTAGAGGGAGGTCACAGCAAAGGAATGGGGAAATTCAGAGGGAACGCTAGCTTTCTGTGAAAAGGATTGATGCAAGAAAACCATGGGTTTAAAATAGCCTAATTGACCCAAGCATAATGTAGTTCACAGTCACATGGTGAAAGTCAGGCAGTATTCGAATGCCTCCTCATCATTTAATATAACATTCCTGGTAATAGAATATTTAAATCCTATTTTATCAAAATCTCATCTCTCAAGTGTAGGAGCCTTTTCCATTGCTGGAGCACACAGTGTTATAAATTCATGAAGGTCGTAATTATGAGCAGCTTCAACACTGAAAATATGTTTGGCAAAGATATTATCCCCTTTCTAAACAAAAGTTGAGCCACTACAGAGTTACAGGGGTTTTGCTCTTCTCGTGCCTTGCAAGCAGCAGACTGGTCCTTCCTCCCAGAGATTCCTGCTTGGACAGAAACATCACGTAGCCAACAGACCACTACAAAACCTTTGCTGCCAACCCCAACGAGCAGGCACAGAGGAACACTCTTCCTTCCTCATAAAACTAGAAAAAGCAGCGTGTTCAAAACCTTACTTAATTCAGCCATCTCACATCTGAATAATTAGTCAGGCAAGAAATCATTTCCCAGGATACAAGGACTGATTACCCGTAAGTGCGACTCCGGCTTCCCCGGACCAGTGCTGCAGGGGACTTGGAGGCCGCAGCACAGCCCCAGCAAGCTCTCCTCTCTCCCAGGAGATAACAATTTCCCCCTGCCCCCCACCTCTTCTCCTTTTTTTTTCAATTTTTTTTTTCAATAGGGAAATTGCTTCTGTCTGCTGAGATCTAAAATGAGGATGTCCCTCCAGAGCCACCACTGAGCTCACTGTTTTCAGGCAGCGCTCAGATCTGAGCCGACCTCTGGGCTCCCGGGTCCCTTTCCTGGCAGCAACTGTTCAGCTCATCCTTTCTTCATGGTGTTGGGAGTGTGCAACACACTGCTCAAAGTTGGACATCTGAGCACTACCTGAAACGCTGCAAAATGCGGCGCTTGTTTCAGGTCCCTCGGTGACCAGGTTGGCTCGTGCGCCGGAACTGATGGAAATATCAAGTGCACACAGTGGGCCACGGTTTCCACTCTGTAACACTTGGGTGATCTGGAAAGGACTCAGTCTGGGCAGCTGAGCTGCTCTGTGTTTATGTTACGAGAGAGGAGATGAAACTCTTGCGACAGTTTTACACCTGGCTGGCTCAGAGCAGAAAGCCGCTGCATGGGGAAGGTGGTTTGTGAGGCTGTGATGAACCTCTGTTCCCTCTGGCCTCGTTTAGTTATTTCTAAGCCCTGGAAAACCAGCCTGGCTGCTGTCACTGCTACCAAAGAATAAAAAAAATAAATTAAAAAAAACAATCATGACATGGTAGTGCCAAAGCCCACAGCAAGCATCTCCAATGCGCATCCATCTTTCCTTGCAGGAACACTGCTCAGCATCTCCTGGGATCTCTGTCCTCCTCTCAGCTCCATCCCCTCTTCTTTGGCAGGAACAACCTGCCACTTCAACCCACCCAGTCTTGGGAAGCCTTGAGCTGTCTCTGGTTTAGTATCCTCCCTAAGGAGGCAGCAGGTATTTGTTTGGGAAGGAAAAATCCCAAACTCCACTGCTTATGACTTCTATGCTTTAGCTAAAGATAAAATTCTTTTCAAACAGGATGAATTGTTCCTTCCACAGGGAAAACTGACCAAGAGGTTGAAGTCATCTGCATAAAATTCAAAGGCAAATCAGTGGTGGAGTTGGGATTACATTCACAGGTATTATACATCTTTTTGTGCTTTGTGCACTTAACCTGTGCATGAATAAAAAGCAGCCACGGGACTTGCTATGCTCCCCAGTTGTTCTCCGTGATCCAGGCCAGGTGACCAAGCCAGCAGCTCTTTCACTAAGTATTCCCTCATGGAAAGTCCCTCAGGAGCATCTCAGAGCTGCTCTCTGACAGACTCCAAACTTCAATCCTCACCCTTCATCCAGCAAGTTCTGCTCTTGCTCTCTGCATCGTTTTCTTCTATCCATACTGGGGCACACCTCAGTACCAAGCTGTCATCAAATCAAAATGTACCATCACTGTACTGCTGCAGATCACAAACAACAACACTTCATGCTCAGGCAACCAAGTTCATCCACCAGTTACACACATCAACCAGCTCCTGTATTTGGGAGTATGCAAGAACAGAAAATAAGGTCCACGCGTTAGCTGAGACGTTAATGTCAACTACTCAGCATTACACAGCACGGTAAGTTAAACACATCTTCATAACCTATTTATTTTACCAGATGTTCCCTTATGTTCAGTAAGAACATAGCTTTTATACATCCTAATAGCAAATTCCAATATTTTTCCAATTTTCCAAAGAAATCAGTCGCAAATCTCACATGAACGAACCGGAGTCCGACTGGATCCTAACTGGATGCTTATTTCATGGGAGCCATCTATGAATAACAAAAAACTATGCTTTTATGTGAAAAGGCTCATTACTAAATAAAGCCAGCATGTCAGAATTTGACTCATTTTCCTACTAAAATACCCAGCAAGTTTGATATGGTGTAGAGTCAGAGGTGACCACCCTTTCCATCCAGATCTTAACTTTTGCACGCAAGTGTCAGGTATGTGGCTTTTCTATTCCCACTACTAATGGTAAAATCTGCCATAAAACACAATGAGAAATCACATTTAAGGTAAGAAGATCTGCAGAAGTAAAAGGCAGAATACATAAAAGCTGCCTTACTAAGGCTTTTTCTTCACGGTCATGACTTCTAGGTTGCTTTCCAGCAGGATATATCCTTAAAAGCCTTTTGTTCATATTCTTTATTCTTTCCTTACTTGCAAGCATTTAACAAGAATCAAACCCAAAGAGCCACACAGAGAACATAACCAAAATGCCTAGATGCAAATAAAGGTTTGAGATATGTATTTTTTAATAATCAAAGCAAGCTGCTCAGTTCTGAAGCACCAAACTCGAGAATGAAAAAGTAACTCAACTCAAACTTTTGGTGTCTATCTATAAATGCTGGGCAAAGGGACACAGGCTGACAAGTAAATACTGAATTACACACAGCTCTTGGTTAATTTTATGTTCACGCTCTAGATAGTTTAATACAATCGATCAGATCTGCACTTTTAAGACAAAATTATGAACATGCTTTTCACAATTGGTCTCTCTGATGAAAGAGGGGTTTTGTGAAATGAAAACATTTCACAGTTACAGCATTTTGCTTGCAAAAACATGTCCACAATATTGAACTCTCTGGGTACTTCTCACCAGAGAGAGGAGACAATTCAATCTAAAAAATAAATAAATCCCCAAACAACACGACCTGTTTGACTAAAAAAAGGAATGCTTTCATTAAACTCGCCTTCCCCAAAGTGAAGGTGTCTGAACTGTTTTATTTCCTTCCCATTACAAAACAAAGCCAAATTCAGAAGCCAGGAGACTCTTGCCGTGGTGGAATCAAGGATGCAGAGATGCACTAGCAGACTATGAGGAACCAGGTCCAGGGATGGGCTGCTGGACCCTGAACTGGTGCAATATGGGGGAACTGGTCTGGCATTTCAAATGGGCTGTGTACAGACCACAGCATGGCCCTTCTTGATGTCCAAACCACCTGCACAGGATCGGGTCTGTGCTTCAGACAGGCTCACTCCCAAAGCTGGATGGAAAATTGTGTGGTGGGGTGACATGATCCAGGAGGGAGATGGAAAGGCAGAGATCTTCATTTAACCAAACACAAGCACTGCCATTTGATTACACTATTAAAATGGCTTTTGGAAGGCTTTTGTATTTATAAACTTACCAGAAGAGAATTCCAAAGAAGGAAGTGCAAGTTGTTACACTAACAAGAAAAAAAACACCAACAAAACCCACTGAGCTTTAGAAGCTCAAATCAATCGAAGCCTTTCCATTGACTTCGGTGAGAGCTGGATCAGGATTTAAAGAGATTACAATTCTGAAGTTCATTTCTGTTGCAGTTCAGAATTTTTCTTTTGTTTCACATCACATTAAAGATTCAGCATCTCTTTTCCTAATGCTCTGAAATATAGTATGAGCTACATGAGAACAGAAAACAGAACTAAAGGGGAAAAAAAACCACCCTCCTACACCTCATTAAGATCTAAAGTTTGTCCTTAATGTGCCTATGAACTCAAAATGAGTGTCTAAATGGAGACATTTTTTTCTGCTACAGGGTAAAGTGATTATAAATGGCTCTGTGCAAAAGCTTAGTGGTATTTTATGCAGCTGGCACTGCAGAGTTTGAAACAAGTCCAAGAAAACAGATTGTATCTTTAAGGTTAGAAATCAAACTTTCCGTTGCTGGAGCACACATTTCCTGGTAACCGGCTAAGCTCCGACACCACAAGCTACGCAGACAGGGTCTCTGCCACTAAGTCAAGTGCATTGTTGTCTTTATTCCCCATGGCCTTTTTATCTATTCATTCCACTTCCAAACCATCATTAAATGGACATTATAGTGTCATTTTTCGTAGTTTTCTGGTTTGTGTGTTTCTTACCATTCTTTTAATAGCCATTCAGACACCTGCTAGATGTCTTGTCCTTAAGCCTTCTGTGCTACGTTTTCCTACAGAGCCACAAACACTACTGATACCTACACTGTTCAAATGCCAATGCCTCTGTCAATCAGCCAAAGCCGTAGTTTCAGTGGACAGACAGCAATATCCCATGCTGGTAAACTGCAGCTACAATAAATCTCCTGCAAGAGCGGAGAAAGCCCACATCCCCACGCTACCATTCTGCCCAGGCTTCAGGTGCATTTCAATGCCAATGTGTATTCTGTAAACATTCCTTCTAGCTGGCTGAATTGACTCTTAAAAGCATTGGGAACCCCTGATGACCATGTGATGACATCCCACCTTGCCTTCACAGGCAAATCCTGGGAGGTCACTGCTGCTGGCCATTGCGGGAGCAGGCAGGTGGACTCCTGGGATGGAGCATTCCCAGGAGCAAGGAGCCGACTCACTGTCCCTCAAGGAACCCGCACTCAGACCATTTGGTGATATACAGGTTACACAGAGCCTCTCCAGGCTCATTAGACATCTGCACAGTCATGGAAGCCACGATGTGGTCTGCTCTCCACATGAACTACCCAACCACCGGCAGCTCTGTTCTAATTTGAGTTCCCGACTAGTCCTAATGAATAACTTCATGTATAGCATGGGCCACAGAGAAAGGGTTGGTCTCCTATTCCTAGCTAGAGGCAGATGAGGGGAAAAAAAAATCCTATTTTTGGCTACAATTGCTGTTTGATCTTCCACAAGCAGCCCTGCTTCTAATAAAACTCCACACTCAATTGCGCTCAGTAGGGACACTGCAGCGAAGAGCGGAGGGCATGGAAGATGCGGACTTGGAGAATGGTAAATGAGTCTGTGAACCAGCTGGATTTATGACCCACAGTTTGATCCAAAGTGGTTTGTGGCCAGTAATTCCTGCTGGTACTGTACAGTACTGGCTTTTAGCTCTCTCCGTGCTACTCCTGCAGATGATGGGAATCTATTCTTTCCAAGATCTGTGATTGCTGCAGAGAAACTTCATCTGTGCTGTCGTCTCACCTCGAGAACTTGCTCGGGTGTATCCAGCATGGGTACAAAGCATATCCTCTGCCTAGGCACATGTGGCAGAGAGAGATTATCCTCTTGCAGCTTACTTCTATTAGTATTCCTCGTGTACCTGTAAACGTCTGGGTTCAGAGAGCGCGTCGGGTGAGCACACAGCTCTGACTAACACCACCGGAGTCGCGGGGAGCCGCTCGGTGATTACAGGCAGACTCGGCACAGGCACCCGCGCCAGCCTGTGGGATGTCTCATGGGAGCATCTCCCAGCATACTGATCACATCCCCTAACTGAAAACCAGCTCCATAAATTCAAACTTCCCCACAAAGTGCCGAGGGGGAAAAAAAAGCAGGGAGATTACATGGGAAGTTTACCCACTTGGCCTGTGACAGGGGAAAGGTGAGTGTAAATATACTGTATCTCTCTGTTGGCATAATTCAGAACTGCAAGCTCCTGTCACAGAAACCTGCTCAAACATGACCTCGCCCCAGCCCCTGGCAGCTGCGTGCCACTAATAACTGACAGACAAACAGGCGTATTTACTTGATGTTTACCTTTCTCTTTACCTCTGTTACACGGGCTGACGCCGCAGAACCAGGCTCCCCGATTAGTTCTGCTGCCTGCAGTAACCTGGTGGCCCTCATTAAAGAAAAGCATTTCAAGAAACTGTATTTGTTCCATTTTCTATCACTAGTGCTTTGTGAAAGTTGGATTGAAAGCAGCTTGGTGGTACATCTGCTTCTCCCAGAGGTAAAATGCAGAGAACGATGCTCACCAGTGGAGAGAGGAAGTGATTAAAGGACAGAGAGAGCGAGAACAGAGAGTGAAATATTGCCTTTAAGAAGAGATGCTGGGGATAAACATTGAAATTCTTCATTTTCAAAGAGGTTTCTCTGTTTTGTTTTCTGCTTCAAGGAAATAAAGGGCACTAGTCCCAAAAGCCATGGCATGAATTAGCCTGTTATCATTTGGCAATCAGAGACAGTACCCTCCTTACCGATAGCAGCAACCTCACTGATCCTACTAATACATTTCAAATATCTGGATCTTCTTGTTGTATCTACTATTTACATAAATTGATATTCTCCTCTGAAAAAAAAAAAAAAAAGGGCAAAGAGAGTTTTGAGTTCTGGGGGGTGGTGGAGATTAAAGGCAGACTGTCAGTCTGGCTCTGCCTGGTTTGTATTTTCACTCCAATGAGCAGAGTGTGTATAAATAATGCCTTTGATTGCTTCAAAGATGGGGCTGGTGTCACCATGGCATTTGAATCCCGGCACTTTCTCTTTGTATTGCTTCTGTCAGTCAGGAACAATATAGAACTTTTTTTTTCTTCTTAAAGCTGCCTTTAATTTCGCGTAGTAATTACCTATTTGATCAGACAAAAGGTGCTGTGAATGAAAGCCATTTACTTGTTTGATGTGACTGAGACTCGGTGTCACTACAGCTGCGAGACTGTCAGAGCAAACACCGGTGGCAGCTCAGAGCAGCGGTACGGCGCAGAAAAAAGGGCAAAAATGGAACGGGGGAGAAGTCGAGTTCTACCTGATTTAAATACAGGGAAAATGAGAAATCCCTCTGAACATAATTAATGTAGTTATCAGAAGATGCAACTCCTTTACAGCCTCACTGAGGTCAACCTCCCAGCCACTGGGTTAAACTCCTGCCACCCTCCCTCCACTCCATCAGACAAGGCCGATTTACGAAGCAACTAATGATCTGCTGGAAACTGGCTCGACACCTGCTGCCGTGTCACACACTCATTCACATGGCCACATACATCACGCCACAAGGACACCATGAAGCATCATCTGCTTAACTCAACCTACCACCATTCAGAGAAAAGTTCTGGGTATGAAATCAGATGCTGTCATGGTGCCAAAAAGAGCCTTTTGGTACCTTCTGGATCACCTCAGTAACACCAGGACACGGAAGGGATGACTTCAGCTTGTGGACATTGAATCTTGCTAGCCTTCCTCCCTGATCACTTCAGATGTTGAAATCTGTGAGGCTGGACTGTTGACTCACCCAGACTTAAGACCTGACAGCTTTGCTTGCAGTTTTGGTGCCAGCACAGACCCAGCCACAGACAGAGGAGAGACATATCCATTGCCTCCCAGTATCCAGGTTGGGTTCATCTCCCATCTCTGCACAATAATCAGTATTTTGGGGAGGGAAGGACCATCTTCTAGTTCATCAGTTTCCCACCCAGAACCTGTAGGATGAATTCACTCTTTAGATCACCTGAACTTCATGCCAACAAAACCTTTCCTCCACAGCAGCAGAATCTCCCTTTGGTACACAGAGGCATGCACAGAGTGGGTCTGGTGGCTTCAGCTCCCAAAAACCCCTTCTCTTCTCTCTCCCCATCCCAGAAAACAGCAAACAAGGGGGCTGCAATGCCNTAAAGTGACTCAACACAAGTGACTCTCATAGTACAGAGGCTGAATGACCTGGTTTCTTGTTCTACACAGCCTCCACCAAGGCAGAAGGTAGAAGACAAAAGGAAAGCCCTCAGCTAGCTGATGACTTAACACTGTTCAGCACATGCAAACCATGGAAGGTGACTGGTGCGACAGCTGTAGTGCTGGGGGAGGGCTGGAGCCCCCAGGGAATAGTCCTCACAGCCTCTCCCATCTGGTACATCCCAACTCAACTCCCTCAAGGAGAGGAACCTGCGTCCAGCCCTGACCTGCCTCCGGCCAGCGATGCTCAAAACACTCCTCATCTGTCTCACATGAGCCAACATGTCACCACTGCCTTGTCCCTGCACCACGCTCTGGTTCTGCTGATCAAAGGAAGGGGTCCCTGCCCTGANATTTGAATCAGATGTAATATGCATCAACCCAGAGACCCTGTATATAGAATTAAAGAAATCATTTAATTTTAAAGTAATATTTTATTCAATGCATCCCTCAGTGCATGTAACTGCTAAATGAAATGCACTGCATGGTCTACAAACACATCATCACCTTGTAAATGAAATACCCACGATATTAAAACTGATATAACATTTATTAAAACCATTATGCTGCGAGCAAGGTTGGATACTTGAACTGCTGAAGGCAAGCGCCGGTTCTGGCCCCTCTTAGGCGCACACGCTCAGCGGCTCGTGGCTTGAAGCACTGCATGGAGAAGCCTTCTCTGAAGGCAAGAGTTCATTCAGCTGGAAAGAAATCCACCTCTCCTTCCCGAGAGGAGCCAGGGACGTGCTGGGCTGTGAGGCGAAGGTGCGCAGGAGGGGTGCCGCGGGCTCGGATGAGAAGCGTCACTGCCCCAGTGCAGGGCACCAAGGTGCCTGCTGGTGTTCCACAGGAGGTCACTGTGAGAGCGTGAAACCCTCCTCAACACTGAGCTGCTGGGTTTGATATTATTTCTTCCCTCGAGACTAATAGCAAAAGTTTAATGTATTTTGGGATCAGAGCGTGACTGGTTCTCTCAGGATGGCAGGGATGGAGCACAGCAAGGATTTGGTCTCTCCCTTACAGACCTGCCACGATAGCCAAGGGATATTACAGTCCCCAGACCAAGAAAGCAAAGGATCTGTTTATTTGAGAGTCCCAAAGCAGATCAGTAAAGCTGAGCTGAGACTGCTTGCCAGAGGGAACTCCATCCCGAAGCCACGAGGGTGATGCTGTCCTCTGTGGAGTGGATACTCAGTGGAGGGATGTGCATGGCTCTGGATCACCCTCCTGCCTCCTGGCAGAGAGCTCCTGCCCGCTCTCCTCACTGTGTGTTTTTCAAGACATTCGCCAAGTTATTCAATGCAGCCACCGTTACCATCTTCTCCTTTTCAAAATCAAGCACTGTGCTACTAATTAATCTGTAGGGGATAGGTCCGGCTGCTTTAAAAGCACAGCCCTATTGTGAATGCTTGAAGCTTATTTTTAAAGGCAAATCTCAGAATTTCCCTCCACACTGCTACCTCACCCTAGCCCTGTGACATTTTTAGCTCTGCACAAAGGCTGCCTCTCCGCGGAACGCGAGCGGCTCAGCCGAGTCACACGTGATGAAACCCTTCCCTGTGCCGCTGCCTTCAAGCCTCTTCAGAACCGATTCTGGTTGGGGTATGTGGATGTAAAACGCTCTTGTTTCCTAATGAAGCGCTTTGAAATGTGCTGCAGGAGAAGCTTGATTTTACCCTTCCACAGACACAAAGAGGAGTTCTTGCCTTTAAATGCGCTACCCTGAAAATGAATTCACACGAGCCGCACAGAGCTCCAAAAAGGGAAATACAAACTCCCTTCCCCGTCTCTTTCAACAAATCTCAGTCTAGAACAGAAAAGACATGAAAAATACATTCAGTGGGGGAGGGTGGGGGGAAGTATTAAAAACCAGACGAGGGGAAAATCCTTTTAAATAGTAATATCTACTGAAATGAATCTCCAATCACATCACAACAGAGACAGGTCCTTGATAAAAAGGAAGGAGAAAGCCCCACCTAAATATACTCCACGCTGCCAGCCCAACATCTTTCTCCAGCCATCATTACAGAAAGCTGCATGTACCTCTACAAACCCATAACCACAATCCCCGGTGCAAGCTGTGATTTGGCTCTGTGGGTACCACACACAAAGCTCCACTGCTGAGGATGTCAGCATGCAGTTACCCAAAAAAAGATAAGCAGATGCAAATCCCACCAGGGTCACTCTTAAAACCCAGGTGAACCTGGCACCTCCACGTTTCTTATAAACAGGTTAGGGACCTAGTGAGGCTAAATGGTTTGGAAAGGCTTCACACTGGGATTTGCACCAGTTTACGTACACAGCTGGCAGTGGCTGAAGTGGAAAGGAGTACGTCCTGCGATGAAGCCTGCTCGCTGTGCAGCTCCCATCTGAACCTCCCTCTCCCCCCCCACTTGTGTTTGAACTGTCTGTCTGGCACGCTATCATACACTGGATCATCTGCACTCTTCTGGCAGGGAGATGCCAACGGAGTTTTTATTTTTATTTTTTTATACATGTCGATGCCAACTTCATATCAACTCCCTGCAACCCCGCACAGGACCGGTTCCCCGGCATCAACACGCTCCCGCTGCGCTTGGGTGAGGTGGGATGGGCTGATAATCGACAGTGCCTGTTTCCACCTACCCTGACCTGTAATCAGATGACAGCTTCCTATTTCTAAGAAAAAATGGGCAATTAAATTAAGACACCTCATTTGAGAACACGAGTTTAAATTCAAACGCTGCATGTATAAAGGTATTAAATTTATTTACTCTCAAATACTTGAGCACTGGGAAATTACACCTCAGAAAAACGTGGCCATGCTGACTTCTCCAACAGCACCACCGCTAACCTGAGCCTCATGCAATGCCCCCAGACCTTCTGGTCAGACATTTCTAATCTGATCAAGAGAACACCGTGACATTTCACATGGCAGCACACTGATAAAAGCCCTCCCACACTTCATTATGTGAACAGGTATAGCTGCTAATTAATGAATTAAAGCAGAGAAAGAAACTGTTGGCAAGACTGGAATCTTGGTCCAAACCCTCCGAGTGATGTTCAATCAAGTGAACTAAGCCCTGTTAAGGCCTCGCTGGCAGGTGCAGCTCTGGCCCCTGACGGAGAAATCAGAATTTTCTGCAATGCTCCCATTTATCCTTCCTGTTCCCCAGTTACTGAGAGATTGGAAAAGTAATTCTGCTTTACTGCTGCACAGCCTTTGTCATTACATATGTACAACAGCACTCCACATCAGGCACGAAAACAAGGAGTTAAGGGTCAAACGGCACCTCTCCGAAGACGCGCGTACCCGCGCGGTGCCATCTTCTCCTAACCTCCTGCCATCCAAACACGGCAACATGCTCAAAACACAGCAAAGCCGTGAATGCAGCAAGCTGTTCAAATACAGCTTGGCTGCAGAGAAATCTCAAGGAAATTAAAGACTGTTTGGATTCAAGTGGGGTTTTCATTGTTTCTGTGCAGGAAGGAGTGGGACAGTTACGAGACGGTACGGCGGTAGGGAACACACGCTTCGACGCGAGCGGTGAGGTGTTAAAAAGCAAAGTAGGAAAACTGCAGCCATGCTGGTTGGAATATGGAAAAGCTACTATCACTTAATCATACTCCAGATTGACCATACTCCAGGTTGCCCATACTCCAGGTTGCCCAGCTTTTACACAGTGATATTCCTGTTTAGTTTAGCAGGACTATTTTACACGCGATGGTGGTTTCAGAAGTACAATTAAAGCTTCATCATCAACATAAAAAGCAGCACAGTTCACCCAGTATTAACTTGAAAACCAGTAAGTACTAGAGTCTCACCAAGAGGATAGCAGTTACAATTTCAGTGCTTAAGAGTTTGGGAGCCTGATGTTGAAAAAATGTGAGAATTACAACTAGTAGTTCAAGAGCACAACCCAACAGTATTCTAAATAAAAGCTATTCAGAAAGTTCTTTACCTGCAGATAATTAAAACCAAAAACTGATGTAAAAATTAGAATTTTAATAATTTCAGTGAAAACACAGTCAGATTTTGAACACCAAGGCCTTTGTTCCTTATGAAGAGCATCATGCTGCTGACAACATGGAATGTGAACACTCAAAACTAAGTTGCTTGAATTTTATTTTTAAAACTAGATTTCATAGAAATGTCTATCAGCTCTGCTTTCAAATCACCACCAGCAGCACCCTAATGACTCCACAGCACATGCAAAAAGGATCAGGTGAGGATTTGGGAGACTCATTTCCCAAATAGCCCCCCAATTTCCTTTCTGACCTCTACTGAGTAGTTTAGCCCCTCTCTGCATCACCAGCACTCGTTCCTGCAACTCAGTTGTGAATTGAAGCCCGAGATGACATACTACTAAATATCCCAGACCTAAAGCCAGGCAGCTAAAGCTATAGGTTCAGCCACAACAATCTGAGAGTGAGAGAGAACTGCAGCCACAGAAATAGTGGCTGGACCTCACCCTTGTTGGATAATTTACTGCTTAATTTCTATCAGCTCCTCATTTTAGGTTTTACTGGGTGCCAGTCGTAACTCAGCTCCAATTGGTTTTGTGGACTTGTACTATGAAGATGCTACGCACTGTTTGCTACTCAAGAGCAGGAACAGCAACTTGGATTTATACAACATTTTAGCATATCCAGCGCTTCAAAGAGCTTAACAAAGGGAGATAACTCACCAGGACGGCAAGCCAACCTATCCATTACAAAATAAATAAATCAGTTTTAAGTTCAGACTTCAAAAGGGAAATGGTAGATGCCCCATGAAAAAAATCTCTGTAGGCAGGAGCTTCCACAGAGCAGGAGCTGAGAGGCTGCTGCAGCAGCATCCCTGGGCGACACATCATGGTCCTGGCCCAGCGCAGATTAATGAACAGCAGGAATGGAAATGCTAATAATTAAGAAAAGGTTAAAATGTTCACACTGTGCCAGAACGATGCATAAAAGGGTACAACTGCTAAAAACCACTGCAGCAATGCAGAATTTTTTTCAGAACCTAAGTTCCAACTGGGAATATATTAAGAAGAAGAAAGAAATCCTCAGCGTAAAAAACCAATACAAAACAGCTAGTGAAAACCAGTCAGCTCTGTGGCATGGAGGCACGATACACATTATAAAATAAAGCTCTATTCTAAACCAAAAGCCATTTGAAAAACAAATTCAGGGTAACATCCAGACCTGACAAATCCCAAAATTACTGTCTGAATATTATTTAAAAAAAAATCTCAACAAACAAACCAGACAGTTTTCCATACTAACGGTGTTCAGAGCAGCATTTGCCCCTTAAAACTCTCCTAATAATAGCTCTAATTCAGGGCTGAACATTCAAGGTGAGTAGTCAGTTCAAGTAGTTATTCCAGCATCACAAACAAGCTATCAGCTCTGCATCACTCTAACCAGTCACCTGCGTGGTCCCAGGCCGTGTCTCCCTCCTCATCATCCAACCTCGTGCAAAGTTCACACCCCAATTTTCACAAACGTTTGCAAGCAAGAACTGAAAAATTCTAAAAAGTTCTTTTTAAAGTCCTCTCTGTCCCCTCTCCCTCTCCCCAAGGGCATCTCTTATTTATTAGCTGCATGTTGAGGAAATTAAAACATGCAAGAAATAATTATTTCCAGGAGTCTCTAAGGGTGTTGATGCACAGGAGGTTTCGCTCGCACAGGTCAAAGGCAGCCCAACTCCTTCACTGGAAGGGATGTGCCTGCTGAAGCCTCTCTACCCCACCTGCACTGTGCCCCATGAAGTCACCAGTACAGAAGTCCACAGATGTGGGTCCCAGCAGCCACCTTCTCCACAAACAGCTGCAGATGAAGTCTGTTCCAGCTCCCCCCCCACACCTTGGAGGAGCTTTAGTCCTGGTGTCCCCCGTTCCTTTGCAGCTGATGGAGACCAAAGTCTTGGTGAATGTGTGAAAAATGCTCCTTTACACCCCAAGGGTGAGGAGACCTTTATGTTGCTCAGAGCAAGCACTTCAAGAGCAGCAGCAGTAGCCCCAGGCTCATCCATCTGTAGCTGGCACCTGACACACAACCTCCAGGGTCTCTGTTCTGGACAAGCTGGAAATTATTTTTTTGGTCTATTTTCAAGTACATTTTAATGCAGAGAGAAAATAAACATACCCAATACTGGTATCCTCTGGGCTGGTTACAGCCCCAGTTTCAACCTCTCTCAGCAGCCCCAGAGCTTTTAGCCACAGGAAAGAGATTCATGGATCCTCAGACAGCCTGCAGCCCCTCTGCCACTCAGAGGTTCACCCTCTTGGACCCACACTCATGGGTCAGTCCTTGTCCCCTCGGGCTCACCAGGACCGACACTTGGAGCTCAGTATCTACAGACACAGCCCTCAATGCCCCAACACAACCCTCTCCATTCCCCACGGCCGTGTCCACACACAGACACAAACTTACCCAAGTTATCTTCTCAAACCCACCCTAGTTCACACATATTTGGCAGTGGGTGCCACTGTATGGACAGAATTCATTATAAACTGACTGCTGACACACAAACAGAGATCACTACCCACTGATTGTACCAGACTGCTCATCTTCACATTACTTCATCCTCCAAATCTCAGCAGTCCCATTCCACTACCCATGAAAGGCGTTTAGTAACACAGCGTGAAGAACTTCCTATCACTAGTAGAAAGGTTCCGTAAGGAACAATGATGGCCCTTCCTCAGGCAAGCACAATGAGGTTTTGTTATTATCTTCTGCTGACTGATTTTCATATTCTTGTCTCAGATTAGATGCTTATCCTAAAATTTTATTTTTACACAAACCCAGAGTTAATTTCTGCTTGCATGGCAATCCTTATTTGCAACCCACTAGTCCTGAACGTAAACCCATCATACAAAGATTTCTCCTCAATGACAGCATTAACATTATTCCAGAGAGCACCTAAAAGGAGAGCAGTGCTGGCAGCACACAGGTCATCCCCACCTGTCCAAGGGATTCTGTCAGCAACCGCCTTCCTAATCACCACAAATTCATCTTCCATTTGCTGGCTGCAATTATGCTATTGAAACCTGCAGGTCTGTTTTTTTTTTTTTTTTTCTCCCTCCCCTTACTCTAAAGAGAATTCATTTTTAATGTCTACTGCAGAAGGCCAATGTGATACAAAAACCCCAAACATTTCACTACTCATGCACTCTTATTCATAATATCACATCAAATTGCTGAAGTAGTACCATATGGTGCTCGAGCACCAAGCCAGAACAAGTTGTTCAGCTTGTCATAATCTCAAAAGCTGCATGAAACTTAAATAATTTCTCTATGAAGTGGAAGATCTTTGGGTTTAATATAACTCATCAGAAATGGATTCTGCATTTCCCTCCTATCATTTCCCATGTTTTCTCTGATTCACATTCCATTTTCCAGCACGAGCTATCAGTATAAGTGGCTACAACTACAGGGTTGAAAGGCTCTAAAAGCATCCTGTCCATACTTTCTTGATCATTCATCAACAAATTGAATGGATAAACATCTTTCTCAATCACACAGATATATAATTATAAATAAAAAAAGCTCAACCAGAAAGACTGAATGAAAAAGATTAATGACATCTCCCACACTTTGATTCAACCCTTGAAGTGATACCCTCAGCTGTAAAACGTCCACACTTCCACCCACTCTGTCCCATAAGAAAACACAGCAGAATCAAGAAAACTGGAGTGATGACATTTAACTAGTAAGTCCAAGGAAAGATGATGATGAGAATGCTCAAGGCTTCATGACAGATCATGCTTATTTACATTCTCAATTACTGGAGTCACTACAGGTCTCCTTGATTTTTATTTTTTTAAATATTTCCTTCTCTTCTGCTTTAGGAGAAAGCTTTGAGTACACAGGATTGGAGACTGAAGGGGAAAGAACTAGAGACAGATGAGACTTCAGGCATTGCAACTGACTTCTCATGTAGGACATGAGGTGGAGAGAAAGCACTTGGGGAGATTTTCCCAGGAACACACAACAGTGAAAAATTAAAACGTGAAGGCAGAAGTAGGTAAGACCTGAAATGGAGGGACAGGAGCCCAGTCCAAGGGGAACACTGGGAATGCCATGTTGTGCAGATGGCAGGGGCGCAGGCTCCAGCACTGCTCCTTAAAGGGACAGAAGGGCATTACAGAACTCCAAGGGAAGGCTTGATTTAGCAGTGGCTTTATTTTATTCATCAAGAATAAAAAGGACAGCACCAAACCAAGCAGAATTTCCCAGTTCTTAACATATATGTTCAAACCTGCTTCACATATGGCATCAGGCTAGGCAAGAACTGGTGCCGAGAGCCGTAGGCTGGCACAGGCAGTGCAGACAACTACTACACAGACTTTTGCTTAAAATAAACCAGAACTGGGACATGTCTTCTGGAGCTAGCATGTATTGGGAGTTTCCAGAAAAACATTTCTGTGATGGTTACATATGTGATTGTTCTTTTTTTTCTTATCTATATGGAGAAAAAGGGACTTGTCACCAGCCCAAAGGGAAAAGCTGCATGGGGGAAGACAGGAGTTGCTACATCTGTGGCTTCAGAGAAGGAAAGGAACAGCTCTTCACTGAAAAGCAAGATGTGCAGAGAGCATCTAGGATAAATGCAAGGAATTAGTCCTTCCTCCCTGATGAAAAGCTGTAAAAAATACTCAAACCCTCCTTGGCTGCACACGTAGTGACAGCTCTCAAGGTGGCAGAAGCTCAGTGTCCCACCAGCGCTGTGATGACCAGCACTGCTGAGTCAGGCTGGTGGGACCCAGAGTCCCTGGGATGGGGCAGTGATTTTGTTCCATTGACCAGCTGTGGGTTATTGCTGTCCACATGTGACATCACTACTCCAAGGTCTATGTCCAAGCCCAAAGCAGGGAACAGCCACTTGCATTCCACCCCCCCCACCCCTCCAAATACATTATCCCAGAGGCGTTACCAGCAACAAGAGCTCAGGCAACACTACACTGCCCATTACTTTAAATGGTGTCTTGAAAGCACCTTATCCCAGAGAAGAAAAAAGGAAAGAAAAAGCTGCTGTGTGTAATTAGCAGCTCACTTTGATGAATCCTTTCCAATGCTACCACCTTTTTGAGAATACGTTTTTTTTTCTTCTTTGTTAGGAGTTGGAAGGGACCTTGAAAGATACTTTGCTTCTCAAGGAATGATTTTTGATGGAGCCAATGTGGGCAGAACTTGAGAACAGGATTACAAGAGAGAAGATGAATTGAGTAACAGCACCCATTAACCTGGGCCAGAAACTCTCCCAAACTGTCATTATCTCCTCAAATGCCTGATGCAGAGTTATAGCCAAGACTGATACGAAGGAGAACTCAAGTTTTCCTTACTTTAAGATCACACCATTCAGCATTTCTTCTCTTCTTTCAACAATATACACGCTCAGTGCTCAGTACTTATGAATACCCTCTATCCAATTAATACCCCATTAAGCTGCACACCCGCAGTGACTTTATCCTCAGACCACTGTATGGTAGCTTTTAACTCCATAATACCCTGGCTTTATTACCATATTAGACTACAAGGGATTGATCCAAAGCTCAAAGAGGTTAATGAGGGCTCATTAAACTTTGAATTAGGCCCTAACTGCTCGGCAGACATGAAGCAAAGTGAAACAGTACGCATCAGACAGGGTGGCAGAGGGGATAGTAGACTTTAAGGTGAAATCCTGAATGCTGACTGTGTCAGACACAGGCATTAATGGGGTACATGTGGGGGGAAAGCAGCCATGAGGGAGAATTATGATTATGTTAATTAAGTATTGACCAGGATAGATTTGTGCCAATATAAACAGATGTTGCCTGGTCTGACTCTGATGTGATTCTGTCATCCTAGGGTTAGACATAGCGTAATATCGGCATTACGGCTTTCCTCAGGACTTTAGGTTTGAATTTCAGATCCTAGAGACTTGAAATCAGTATGACTCCTTCCCTAATTACTGATTAATCAAGAGCTAAGGTTGCTTACATAAAGAGTCATGGGGAGAAGGAGGAAGTCTCATTAGGAACAAGAGGCTAAGAAAAAAAAATGGGAGGGGGACATTTAACAACTGGATGGATACAGGGAGAGCAGAAAGAGAGCTGATTTCCTAATGGCATGTTATACATGAATGTTAAATCTTGTATTCATGTCTAATTAAAAAAAAAATTAGAAGAAAATGTTTTAATACTTGCATGGGTTACAGATCAAGAGGAGTAACAAAAAGATTCTTTTCCTTTTAATGACTTCAGAAATACATATATGCCGTGTCGCTCTGTCCCTCAGGTGCTCAACAGGCACAGCAGCTGTTCCATCAATTTTGAATTGCCTTTTTCTTCAGCATACAGAAATCTATGCCATAAACATAACACTGTCTGAAAAATAGTCGGTAAACCTAGACAGTTGCTGGAAATGCTTCCTCCGATATTTAAATTCCTCTCTGAACAGGAGTTTCCCTGCAAAAACAGATGCTAACGAATAGTGGTTTTGCCATCAAGCTGAATGAGAATGCTTTGGTGCAGCATTTTCTTGTTTTCCATGGAGACATTAGAGGGTGCATTTCCCATCACTGAAAGAAAACTGCCACCTTGCTTCTCAATTTGCTTTCAAATAATAAATAACTGCTATAATCTTCCATAAAAGATTTATGCTCTGATGATGTCTGATTCTTCTACTCTAATTTCTTTTTGTTAGATGCAGTTGAATGCCATTTACTGGTAAGTAAATTGTGTCATCATTTCACTGCAAAGCACACTACTGAAAGCCTAAGCTGGCCAAACATTTATTTTTGTTTTCCACCTCACAGAAACCCTCTCAGAGTGCTGTGGATTAACCAGCAACACCTTTTAGTGCAGATCCTTAATCTTAATTTTTTTCCTCTCTCTACTAGTACGCTCTTTTCTGGTGATGTGACTTCAGAAATAACTCCAAATAGCTCACATGATTTTCACAGTGACTTGGAAATATGGCAAATTAGCCATTTCCACTGATCTTTATGCAATCCCACAGTAACAGGGGGCAAAGCAGCTCTACATCTGCCCCCAGAAGAGTTTCATTAGCAGAGAGGCTGCTGGAGGAGCACTGACTGCCAGTTCCTCTGAAGGGGCAAACCATGCACCCAATCTTTCCACACCACCACTTGTTCCTTTCATTTATTAACTTATTTACCTAAATAAATGTTATAGCTCACAAAGCCTTGAAGAACAGATCAAACAAATAAGCCAACTGCAAAACAGCCTGAAAGGACTGCAAACCCAAGTACAAATTCAAATACCCCCTCAGGTCACAGAATGTTTGGACTAAAGCAGGCAGAGATGGCGAGAGAAAAAAAGGACCCAGGAAGGTGAAGTGTCCCAATGTCCCCTGCCAGCACTATGGTATTTCAGGGTCTATTAATATTTCCACTAGAAACTTTTGGATTTAGAGATTTATAACTTGAGCCACGGAGGCTTAGTCCTGCTCTCCACAGCCCAATCTCCAAAGTGGAACTTACTCAGGTAAATTTGCAGGAAGAGGCAAGCTCACAGTTTATTATAACATGCTCAATACTCTGCATGGCTTTTTTATCATCTCCCTCTCATACATACATATATACACACCCATGCCAAAACCCACATGCAGCTCTGAGGCAGGGAAGAGACCCCTTCTACACATTATCAGAAAGCTTTCTAAAACACCATCTTACCAGAAGAACAGCCCACACCAACTCCTCATCCTCAGCCTCCATCTCCCCACTTACCTGTCCACATCCTGAACAGACAGGTGATGAAGCACAACCCTACAGCACAGAGCCACACAAGGCTGGTCACACACCCAGCAGTCCCCCATCAACATGAAAGGACACTGCAAACCTCACTGTCACTCTTACTAGGCCACACCAGACACTTGAGCTTTGGTGAGAGCAGCTTCCTCTACTCCAGCCATGTCTAGCTGAGCTCTGCACCACACTCTGAAAAGCCACTCACCTTGGAGTCCCTCACCAGCATGTCTATCTCCTCCTTAAGGAGGTATGAACAGCTCCTGCTCTTCCTGAAAGCTTCTCCTGCAGAACTTCCACAGCCAGAGCAGCTGCAGCCAAACACACCTCATTTCTCTAGGGAGAGAAGCACAAAACGCCCTACACCTGTAGCCAACCCCCATCCCTCTTAAAGGAGGAGCTCACCCTGATCAGCTGCTGCAGGGGCTTTCCAAGGACATGTGAGAGTCTCCTGTATTATAGAAGAAAAAAAACAATCAGAGACTCATAGGATGGTTTAGGTGAGAAGAGGACTCAAAGCCCACCCAGTTCCATGGGCAGGGACACCCTCCACTAACCCAGGTTGCCTAAAGCCCCGTCCAACCTGGCCTTGAGCACTTCCAAGAACCTCAACTCTCCACCTAGTGCCAAACATGAAACCAAGGTCTACAAGCTGACCTTTCAGAGCAGGCTTCTGGCTTGGTGCCTGAGAGGAAAATGGAATATACTTGTGTCACCTACATGAAGGGTCAGATGAGTGTATGCATCTGGAAGTGTGGTCTCTGGAGGCTTGCAGAACATGTAGAGGAACATAAATAAAACTAAGACTCTCAGGAAATCTCTAAGCATGGCCAGAGAAGTTGGTGCTGCACAATGCTAAAAACTTGGTCTTAAGCCAGCAAGGCACTATTCCTGCCCTTAGTTTCCAGCCTCTAAATAGACTCAGAAGAGCCACTGAAGCTACTTAGAGGCTCAAATTTAGGCACATACTTAAAAACTCTGCTGAACAAGGGCCAAAACGTTCAGTACCATCTGCAGATACCCAAACTGCCTTGGGCAAAATGTTTCGCCTAATATAATCCAAGGTTTTGTTTGTTTTTAAGTTGTTAAACTGTTCAGATAGGAGGAAAACGTCCTTTAAATTAAGGAAATTAACAAAAATTACTATTTAATTAAATAAAGGTAATTATTAAAAACACAGTAAGTGCTTGGGGAAAGAACAAATTGCAAAGAAATGGTGCCTCCAGTAACACTGTGGTGAAGCTCTGCATACCTGCTCTTCACTGCCCACCACCTAACCAGGGCTTACACCTCTCACAGGTCTGCATCAGACGGCTGAGAAAGGACTTAGATGGTGACACCTTTATCACCAAGGATCTTGGCTGCTACAAATAAAACAATTAAGTGCAGCAGCCAAAAGTTAAAATTAGCCCAGGAGTAAATTCACTAAAATCTTAAAAGCTGACACCTGAAGTTCCAGGGTACTGAATTTAATTCTGCAGCAGCACAGACTAACATGAACATATGCAATAGTAAGGAAAGAGAAAGCGTGGATGGGTGTTTTTTTTTTCTTCTTCCTATCTCATTCCAGCCTGATACACTGAATTTCAGCAACAGCCAAGGTTATATCTGCACCATCATTCTGCAAATCCAAACTCCCACCCACGCAGCGCCGCTCTGTCTTTGGGACTCCATTTCCACTCATCAAGGAAGCCAAGTCCCACAGTAAGCTATTACTAATGTGGGTGATGAGTGTTAAATAATGAACTGCTGCACCAAAGAGGCAGATTGCAAGTTCTTTGTCTCTGTTCGTGTCTCAGCTTTTTTCATTATTACTGTTTTTCTTCAGAGAAGGCATGAGCAAAACCAAACCTTTTATTTTATTTTATTTTTTTTAGCAAATTAACCCACTGGTTTTGTGTACACCCTGTCTTTAGAGATTTTCAACAGCTTTCATGAGCTGTGTACATGAGCTCTGACTATGCCTTCCCGTCTTTGCCTCCACACATAATGACAGCCATACTGAGCTGCTATTAAGAGTTATCTCACTTTCTGGAGAGGATGAGGATGAAATGATATGTTGCAATATGTGCAATAGGGTATTGAGGCTAAATACTCTTTGGAGTGATTGATGAATTATTTTGTGGTGTGCCTGGTACGATGGTTCAAGGACAGGGGTGCTGTCCTTCAGTGCTTCCTACATTTCATGCTCCAGAGGTGAACCTGGAGCAGGAGCTGAAAGGAAAGTGCTGGATGGGGGTGGTGGTGGAGGGATAGACTGAGAGCCAGAGGAGAAAGGGAGCTGCTGCTTCGTCCCTGGATCTCGGTGACAAGCCCCTTTGAATCACTGCATGAACAAGCCTGTACATTAGCAGGCCTGACGCACAGATGTAGCAGCTGAACCCAGACGTGGAATGAAGTGACTGAATACAACCAGCAACAAAAGATTTCTGAATACTCAATAAAACCCGAGTCCATTATGAGATTCTTCAAATAACCCAAGGACAGGCCCAGATGCCGATAACCAGAGAGTGCTGCTCACGGCCATGGCAACAGCGCCGAGGTCTTGAACAAAACCACTCATCTTTTCTACCTGGGCTTCTTATTTGTGAAAGAATGACAACCCTCACTTGTGCAAGCAGGTTGAAGAGATCAGATCCTGTATGGAAAAATACCTAAGCAAAGACAGCACCAATCAAACTTGCAATTGTTAAATATTTATATTTAACAAGTAGCAGTTGGCAGTAGGGTCACAGCTACCTGCTGGTGTATCCCACCCCACTGCCTCAGGGGGATTGTGAATGATTGCAAAACAGGACAGAACATCATCCATGAGGTCAGATGTAATGCACCCCAGATTCTTCCTGTCACAGAATCACAGAACATATGGAGTTGAAAGGGACCCCCAAGGACCATGGAGTCCAACTCCTGGCTCCACACAGGCCCAGCCCAGCCCAGGGCCTCGCCCAGACGCTTCTTGACCTCAGTCCAGCTGGGTGATGGGACCACTTCCCTGGGGAGCTTGTCCCAGTGCCTGACCCCCTCTCAGTACAGAACCTGACACCCAAACTAACCCTCCCCTGGCGCAGCTTCACGTTGTTCCCTGAGCTTCTGTCCTGGGTCACCAGAGAGGAGCTCAGCACCTGCCCCTTTGCTCCTCATTGCAGGATTCATTCCCCCTGTCCTTTGGATTTTCACTGTCCTTCTTTACAACTTCTCTGTTTCTCATGCTTGCACAACTGGCACCTACACAACACCTGGGCTTTCTAGGAGGGTGTTAGCACAGATGAGACCAGGATTTGTACCGCACTAATCACCCACATACGTAGATGTAAGCTTTCAGATGTAAGCTGCCAAGCACAAACACCAATCCTGTAACGTGGCACCTGGACCCCAACCTGACTTTAACCCATACTGGGAACAGCCAACCAAAAAAAGGATCAGCCTGACATTCTGCTTATAACTGAAGAAAACCAGAAATATTCTCAATGAATTGTGAGACTCCTGAAATTCAAGCTGATGCTCCCGATCGCACTGGAGAAGTTGCATTGCTGCATTGGAGAATCCCAGTTTTAATGCGTGTGTGAAATTAAAAATTGGTTCTGTTTCTTTCATGCAACTGGTATGACATTTGATGGGAATTTATCACTTCTAAATCTCATGGCATTTCATGATTTAGTGGAGTTTTTTGTTAGTATTTAATGGGGCTATTTTTTCCAAATCATGTTACTATTGCATCCTGGAAAATGGCAAAATCTCAAGGGCAGTATTTTTAGCTGAACCAGGCAATGGGAGTCCTGGTACCTGTCTGCAGCATGTCAATCACCTTAAAATCCCAACCCCACGCAACAAGGCCTGGCAAAATGAGATTCTCCAGTAACACACCGACCAACTCAGAACCACAAAGCACCAAATTCCCCCTCAGCCTGGATTTGAATATATAAATAAATAAGGCTCTTGCATTTCCCCCTGCCAGAAGACTGTATTATTCCACTCCACGATTACAGAAGAACGCAGAGCGCGGGCAAGATTTAGTGTCTCTGGTTTTTGCTGCAAGACTTATGTCAGTAGAAAGGCACTTGTGCTCCTGGGAATCAAAGTGAGATTCACCCGTTTGTGGCAGGTGTTTTAAGCACTCAGCCTAACAACCTACCCACGCATGGCACTACAGCGATTCAACGACTAAATTAAATCTCTGAATATTAAATTAATGATGGAAATCTAAAATATTAATATATTCTAATTGAATATTCTCCGATAAATTATCTAGGCATTCTCAGCAATTTGATTTTACTTTCATTTCTTAAGGAACTTTCAGCTGCATAAATACAGCTATTAAAGCAATTCAAAAAGGGAACATTTTCTGCTCAGACAAGAGAACTCTAAACACAAAGAATCTAAAAATTTCTTTCATATGATTGATTAAATCATAGAGCCCAAGACAGCTGAATCATTAAATGACTGCTTTCCTTCAGTCCCTCTGGCTTTAGCAAGGACAATATAAATTCCCCATGGGTCTGAATACAAGGAAATACAATATGTATAATTACAGTATAGGCTTGAATGCTGTTGTAAGAGAATTTCAAATGGAGCATTTATGCTGTAGCTGCACTTTTCAATCCATAATGCTGCGTGTGCGTGCATGGAAAGCCCATAAAGCGCCGGGCATCTGCTTCCTTCGACCTAGATTCCCAAATGGTACACGCCGGTGTAGCCCCACCAGCTTTGGCAGAAACCCATGAATTTACATCAGGATCTGGCCTTCTGTTTCTGTGAAATGCTGGAGACTGAGAACGACATATTCACATGCCAGGGAGAATGCAAACAAATGAGTGTAGTTTGAGGAATATATACAGCATGTAAAGAACCTGCTTTAAAGTGCTCATTGTCACATGGAAGTGTCAGGAAGGTAGCAAAGTGTCATACTTCTCTTTTGACATTCCTTCCACGAGTGCCATGTCCTGGTTTGGTACACACACAGAGGACAGGTCAATACCAGAGCCAAGACTGTGGCAACACGAAGGCTTAATAAATCATTTTCCTACTGATCTTCCTCTTTTTTGATGTAAGGTTGGTTTGTGGTGTGAAATCACAGTCAAGAGCCAAGAGCTGCTGCAATCTACCATCCTTTAACAAGCTCTCAGAGGAAGGCTGTGCCCCTCCAGAGCCGTGGAACACACACCATGTCCCATCTCCTTCTGGGCTTGCTCCTTCTCCTCTCTGTCCGACTGTCACAATAAAGACCAAATCACCTAATTTCCCAATTTTGGCTGCCAGTGCTAACAGGGATATGTACCAAAGAAAAGATGTACTGAGGGCCAGAACAAGGATTTTTTAATTTTGTTTTTTCTTGTGGTTGGTAAGGCAAAAGAAACACTTCTTCCTGTGAAGAAAAGGAAGATCTCAGCCTATTTGTAATCAAGGCTGTCCGCATCTCTCAGGAAAAGGAAGGTCTGATGTCCTTTGGGAAGCATTTGCAAGGCCTTTTCTCAACAAACCTTCTCTCACCACAGACAGATGCCATCTGTCTTGCAGCTGGGAGGTAATGGATTCTGAACTGCCAATTTCACAGCAGTAAGCAACGTGGTTGATGCAGGAGGCATGAGGGATTTCCTACAATAAAACTATTTAAAACAGCTCAAAGGTGTGTGCTGAAACAGTCATGATGAGACAAGGAAATGGCAATACTGAGGGCTGATGGTCCAAGCCAGCAGGGATTTCATAGCTCATGCCTACCTCCAACACTGGGATTTCTGGCTGAGGGAGAACTGTCTCCCTACACCTATTTCCTTGGCTGGGCAAAACATGCCAACAGGCCGCGGAGCTCTTGAGTGCACTATCAACGTTTTTCATATTAAACATCTGATTTCATTGTTAACATGTGCTAAACCCACCCATGAGTCCACCATGGGGTTTTCCAGCATGCTAAGAAGAGCTCTCTGCCCTGTCAGCATGCACCGTGCCACACAAACCCCAACCGATCAACGAGAGCTCTGCTAAGAAGCAACGCAAGAGTCTTCAGGTACATTATATTCTGCCAACTTTCCAAACCACTTTCTGATTAAATTTACATAAAATGCATCCTTCCCTCTTATTCCTTGCTATACACATTAGATTATTTCTAGTATTCTTGTGTCTGAGATTACCAGCGCTCGGATATGAGGGACCATGCTGTGCCAGTAGCACGCAATCAAGGCAGTCTGTGAGAGCACCAAGATCCCATCTTGGTCATCCGCAGTGGATTTTCATGCCTATGTAATGAGCACAAGTCATTTACTGTAAGAGATCTAATGGGCAAACACCACATTTTTCAGTACTAAGTTTAATAAAGTGAAGCTGGAAAAATTAGGGTCCACACAGATCAAGTTATGGACTGTCCACTCAAAAGAGCTCGAGCAAGGTCATGGAGATAACGTTGAAAGATTGGAGCATTCATAAAAGTGAGGGAGTTGCAGTGGCTGGTGGAAGAGCCCACTACCTGGGCATGCTATGACCCAGGGCTGGTCCTGCACAAGACTGTCAGGCTTTTAAAGGACCAATTTCCAGATCCCAGTGAGGTCAATTTCTCTCTCCCAGCAAGATGGGCCAAGACTTGAGCCTTGAGAACCAACTCAGTTAGAAAAAGCTGCAGACTTGCATGTAGATCCAAACCTAAGATACTTTTTGAAGTTCAAGAGGATGAAACACAAGATTAGCTAATAGATAATTAGATAATAGATAATTAAGAATTAGCTACACATGAAGCTGAGAAGGATGAGTCAGTGAGAAAATAGATGGTACTCAGCAAGGGTGCAACTATTTAATATATTATCTTAGCTGATCAGTGTGCCTGCATGAGTCATTTGCTTGGAGAAGGAGGGGGAACTCATATTGTTTTTGTATTTTTAATAGGCATTTTTATGGACCTCATAGTTAAAATAATGAGAGTACCTGACAATTAGTAATGAAATTATCCTCACTACAGTAAAATATTTCACAGCATGTAAAATATTATTCCTAATACAAAGGTGGAAGTGAAGCACAAGGAAATTAAACCCAAGATCTTAATAAATGTTTGCAAAATAAATAAGCATATATCAATAAAATCTGATAACTGTTTTCTCAGCTCAAAGACAAAACCAGAATTTACTGAACTTTTATATACTTATAAAAATACTTTTAGCTTATACATGTCAGATGTTTATTTCAACTCTTTGAGGAATAAGTAAAGCTTTTCAGTGGCCAAAACTAATCAGAAATTCCCATTATAATATTTTTATGTACTATTTTTCTGAACTACATTTCCTACTTAGTGTGGTTGAAAATGCACATGAACAGACATGGATGTTTGTTTGAAAGAAAAAACCCCAGTAATTAACAGCGGGTTTTTTGGCAGGGATGATGTGGTGACGTCTTTCTTTTCTCTCTTTTTTTCAAAAAAAACCCTTTTTCTCATAATGTATTTTATCAGAATGAAATGGTTTAATGAGCAGAGAATTACAGTTGATCCCAGCTGAACCAGACAGGGCTGCATTTCGAGGCATGTGGCTCCCATCAAGCTGCATTCACCTTTGCCGTGATTTAAACTTCATTCAGGCACAGCCTTGCTAAAGATACTGACAAGTAACTAATCAACTTCCATAAAATGGAATTTTTACCTTCACAATAGGAAGCAGGAGTAGGAGGGAACCCAGAAGATTTGCCTATGCATTTCAAATTACTCTGACCTATAAAAAACGCAAACAGCAAGTGGTACTACGAAAATGTACTTCTGGTAGGGCTTTTTGGGGGGTTTTAATATTCAGATTTTTCATGCTGTCCCTTCCTCTCCTTGGAGGTTACCAGAACCAACGACATCATAATGGAGGGACCTGTTTCCATTCGTTATCCCTATAAAATGTAAGCCCAGGCTCTCTGGACCAAAGAAGAATTTCAGTGTCCAGGAACCAGCGATTAGGTTTGAATGCTTTCTATAAAGTAGCAGAGCAAACTGTGACAGACTTCCTTCCATACAAATGGGATCTGAGCTGTAGCTTCACATGTGCACTATGAGCTCCAGTTTGTGAGCAGATGGACACAAAAAATAGTCAGCACCCAGCGAGCAAAAGCATGGGAAATCAGATCAAAACTGTTACCTAGATCTAGGAGACAGCAGAAGGCTCCAGGGCAGTCTGAAGATTATGTGGATGGAAATAATCACATAGTGCTGGTCTTTGAGGATGTGGATTTGTCCTACTCTGGATAATTAAAGAGCAAAGTCTAACAGGGGAAGCTCTAACTCCTGCTAGGAATCACCCAGGCTTCACACTCAGGGGCTGGCAAATGGGCCAGACGCTGCAGATGAGTAGAAACTCAACGCAAGCCTGAAACATCAGGGGTCTCACGCTTGATCAGGTTGCACTCTGGATGGTCTTCCCTGTCACTGTGATATTTTCTGTATGCCAGGTGAAAAGGAAAGCTGTAAGCTGCTTCTTTCTTTCCGACCCCACTTTTTACTTAATTTTCAGTGTTTCCTCTAGCACCTGTACAGAAATGGAATATATTGTTGAAAATCTGGGAGTGCCTGTTTCCATCTGCTTGGTTATCTTTCCAAGGTTGCTGGTAGCTTAAGTGATGGAGTTCAGTTCTGTACCTACATAAAATTTATTATTTGTCACTTTCATTAATGTGGAGTTTCACATCCTTGAGTTCTCCTGTTTCACCTCCAGACTGCAGGGGGAAAAATAGTCCCAGAGATTTCAGTCCTTACAAATCAACACATTTCCCAGGTAAGCTGGTACCTAGTTGTCCTCTCACTGTCTTAGTCAAAGCTCAAAAGAAATCAGCAGGGAGCGGGACAGGGTGTAAGTTTATTTTTCAAGTACTCTGCTTATTTTTCATAGAAATTAATTTGGGTATTAATCTAAATTATTAATCTGATTTAGGATGAGATTTCTGACACATCAGGTTATTCTTGTCTTCAAACCTTTTTTCAACTTAGTAGGACAACACATTAAGGGGTCCCTCTGCACCCAACACTGACCACATGATGACTCCTTAGCTTCCCTCCCTGTTTTCCTAGGACAGACATTTGCCACTTGCTACTTTTTTTTATTCCTTACTGTACTTCCCTAATTGCACAAAGAAATGACACCAAGAACTCAAGTTTACACAACACTTGTGTAAACTTGAGTTTACAGTGCACCTTCAGTCACTCCATGAGTCATCACAAAGTTCACCTGAACTTCTGAAATCTGAATCTGGAGGCTGCTCCCTTCCTCCCAGGTAAGGGCTGTGCAGATTAGGTTTATCAGCTAATCAGTGTGAGACAGGTAATGATGACAATTCAATTGAATCCAGGCGCTGTTTCAAGATGACTAGGTGAGCTTCCTGAGAGGGGATGCCAATGACACACCACTGCTGCTCAAAATAAGTTCTGAAATTTTATAATTGTCACTATTTCCTTCCAAGGGAAGAGCTGAAAAAGACTGCCAGGGAATTTTGGAAGGTTTTTTTTTTTTACATTTAATCCTTCTACTGCTCCAAAAAATTGAAACCAGCACTTGCAAGAGGAATAACAACATGTACTTGCATTTTGCTAACCTTATCAACAGCAAGAAGGTATCAACCAAATGTCCCTGCTGAAGGTCCCTTTTCCCTTCTTTCTCTTTCCTGTCATCCAGTGACCATCACAGAAAACCACAGGGGTAAACCTGATCTTGGAGATCATCCCCACAAAGAAAGAAACCAGCAACACTTGGAGGATGAAGGATCCATCTGCAGCGGCGGCAGGCAGCCAACCTCCTCCAGCCCTGCCACGCATCTGTACTCGGGCTCTGCCCAAGGCAGGGAAGGATGTGGCACCCCCTTGTCACGGGGTGTCACCAAGCCCAGCTTTACACCTGCAGCCATTCTCTGGATGATGGGATGGGCAAGGTGCCATCTTGGCAGCAACGCCGGCGTCTCGAGGGACTGGCTGGAAGGAGGCGATTAGGCTGCAGTTCAGCTGCGGGAGGGATGGGGAAAGTCTCTTTGGAGGAGAAGCGCTTCAGCACCATGGGAAAGGCAACTCTCCTTGTGGGAGGGAGGAAGAGCAGAGAGCCTGCGCGTCCAGCCAGACTTCCCATGCCAGGAGCTTGCTCCACACCTCCTTCTTCACCAGACCCACAGCAAATCACCATTATTCCTATGACTTGATTGCTTTATTTTTAACTTACCCGAACCAGCTGCTGTGGGAAGGGTCCTCTGGAGTTTTCTGGCACGTTGATGGGTGGGATGACCCAGTCTCGCTTCTGCCGCCGCAGGCCGTTGGCGTGCTGGCGCCACGGGAGCAGAGTGTCGCTTTGCTGCTGCACCAGCTCTCCAGGCACCATCTTCCTTCCTTTAGGCTGGTTGGGAAAGAAGAAAGCAAAACCAGTGAGTCCCTTCCTTGGTTCTTGGGACCTCTCTCAACAGCAGCGCTTCCCGCGTGCGAACGGTCACGTGCAACTGTGAGAATTATTGTTATTAACATGATATATTTCTTCGTCACAAAGACACAATATGATTTACTGGCAACTCTGCTGCCACTTCATTTTCACAGATATATGGAGCTGTCACTCTCAAATCAAGATGCCTCCCAGAATATATCGTCTTCATTACGCCAGCTACAGGGAGCTTCAGCAGCACATGGGGGTAAAGAAGTTTCTAAAGATTTCTAACGAAAGCAACCCACCACAACTCAGAAAAAAAGAGAGAGAATTCCTTTACAGCCTGTGTTGGGGACCAGTTTTACAGTACAATTCCCTGCTCCTTGGCATCAGGGGGTTAAAGCATCTTTGGTTCTGCAGATGTTCCATGAGGAATGACCTTGCAGTAAGGACTGGGCTTTGAACACAAATCCCACCATCTACCTCCCCACGCAGCCTGGGACGTGTGACACACCTCAGTCAGAAAACAATTCTCAGTATTTGAAGCACTTTTATGTCCTTTGTGATTTAAAACAACCCAAACCCTATGGATTCTGTCCATGGCATACTTGGTGTTGGACACACAAAAATGCCCTGGCATAAAAACGGAAACAGTGAGACCACGGTTTTGATTTAAAGAGTCTGGTTCATTGTTAGAGACTTTCTGCTTTACAGGGTGACAAATAGAAGAAAAGTAGATTTGGAAAAGCTCTTCAGAAGTTACCCAGCTCCACTGCTTGAATACTTTGTGGCCTTCCAGGATTCCAGGCATTACAACTAAGACAGACAAGCTTTTTTTACCATATGGTGACCTGCACTCCCACCAGAAAATGTCAACTTTCCTAAATCAGAAAGGCTGAAAACCACATTTCCACCTTCTGAGGTAAGATCCAGTGGGAACACAATTATCTGCATTTTACAATTTTCATCTGTTTAAAAAAACCCAAATCCCATCCAAGAAACAACACCCCAAACCCCAAGAATGCCATAGGAAAAAAACATAACAGTGTTTTTTCAAGGATCCTATAATTTTATGGCCCCCTAATTTTTAGTCTTACTCACAACTTATAGACTCAAACACTACAAACACTGTAGTTATCTGTAAGCACTGATTTCTGGGGGAAATGCTTCAGGGTTTATAGCTTGATGTACATCCTTCTACTGGTACATTTCAATTCTTCATCTGGAAATGCAATGAAGCAGGCAGTCACCAAAAATCGACACAGTATCTGACATCTAACCAGTACATGGAACTGAGTGGTGGCTCCAAGGCTGCGTGGGACCTTCTGGATGCTGAAAGATGGATATTGCAGCAAGGAGACCACTCATACACGTCTCTGATCTGTGTTACCTCCAGAGACAGAGGTCCACTGGCTGCAATAGCTGGAAGCACTCATGCCAAAACACAGTTATTTTCTACTGCAAACCTTAAAAACGAGCCAGTTCCAGAATTTTCAAGAGAACAGACAGATGTGGTCTTTTTCAGTCCCACGTGTAGCCACATTTCTCAGAGCCTCTCTCCCGCTAACTCGTGCCACCAAGGTGACGGCTGTTTTGTGTTTGCCTCGGTGCTGTTTGTACACCTTCGACAGGCATCGTCACCAAGCTGCTGCGAGATCACTGTGCTGCTGCTCAGTATTTAGATGTTGTTCTAAAAATACTCACTTAAGTGTGTGTTGAACAAACAGCACCCTGACGCCGCAGGGGGAGGCTTTCTCGGGATATTCAGGATGTTGGTAGGTTCTGTTGAGCTCACTCTTCCTACAGGGTGTGATATGCTACATCCAATAGAGGTTTTATGGAAAAGACAGGTTTTATCACCAAAAAGGTACCTTTTCTGAACACTGGGGAGAACAATGTTCTCTAAAGCAGATATTCAGGTTTAGAATGTTATCTAAAGAAGATACCCAGGAATGAATGGCAACATGAAATAGGGATACCAGACGTGAGCTACAGAAAAGTGGATATCCCCCTGTTTTTTTATTTTTTATTTTTTTGTTTAATTGGCTTGTGATTCCCAAATGGGGATCCTTTGAGAGCAGGTATTTGGATCAGTTTATATAATTGGCAAGTGAGCGTGGGGACAGATTATGAAAGGATGGTCAAATAATTTGTGCTCTGCTGAGTTTACACAGTGGAATGAGTCTGAACTAGACAGACTTGAGAATTAACATGAATCCCAAAGCTCCATGTATACTGAAATAATTAGTGTCAGCTCAGCAAGGCAGTACCAGCCTTTTTAGTCTTTATGAAATATTTGCTGGCAGGTGACTAGACAGTGACTAGCTTGCTTGTCACTCTTGATGATGTTTTCCTGCATTAGAATAAATCATCAACATGACTCTGAATTTGGGATGTAGAATTTCAGAAGCGTCTTGCAAGAACATTTTTTTATTTTTTTTTTAAACAACTGCTCATTTTATCTTCATTTGTTGACGATGCATTCTCGTGACCTTAATTTCTCTGGTGTTGTTTAACTATGTTGTACATGTTTTCTGCTGTTTAAAAGCTGTGAGACAAATGCAGTAACAAAGTCTGGTGAGTACAAATGCCAGAACTATTCAGATCTCTGACTGAAACATCCAAGAACATCTCTGGAATAACAGCAACAACTAACCATGAGCTTCCAGGAAACTTTCCTGTACTTTTGAGTTCTCAAGGATCCAAAGTTCATCTCAAATGCAGAATGTGACACTACATTAAATTCACTCTAAAATATAGCTTCCACTTCTGGTTTTGCTGAATAACAGTTTCCATTGAGATAACAACTGCTCCTTCTCTCATGGCCTTACTGGCCATATGTTTTCTAGAATCTCTGTCAGAGATTCTCAGAAGATAAAATATTCCTCTACCTTTTGTAGTGTCATCAGAACGCAATCTGTCCGCAGCCCTTCTCGCAACCCAATCAAGCACCTCCAGTGCAACTGCTCTAGGGTGGTTCCCCCCCATTGCTTTTGTGAGGTGCCATCACTCTCCTACATATGGCAAAAGGATGATGGGCATCTGCAGTGAAACAGAGAAGCTGGTCCATGAAACACATGCCCAGTGGAGAACTGAATCCGCTCTCTGTTCTGAGAATTACATGGTGACATTTATAATTTGTTACAAGAGGATCAAACACTAAGCACTGAACATGTGAGCAAGGTATTTGGCAACAGACAGACAATTAAACGAGGATATAAAATGGAGATAGATAATTTAGTAATTATGTCTGTCTATTACTTCAGGACATTGATAAGCTAGAGAAATACAGGGGAACCAAAACAGATTAAATCCTTCAAGGAGGAAAAGTGATTATGAACTATGGGATGAAGTAAAAAACCAGCAGAAAAGACCATGCTGGGACATAAATTTGTTACGAATTTGGATTCAGTAGGACCTAATGCCTCAGTGTCCATAGCAGGGCTTGCTAATGAAGTGATGTAAAGTGTGCTGTGCTAGCTGCATTATTTAAAGCCTACATTCTGCAAACCTGGGACCAGCACTTCACTCTGAGCTGCCCAGTGTCTCTTCCAACAGGTTGTGGTCTGTAACTGCAACATATGTATGAATGACACCAGCGTGGGCAGATCGTAATGCAGCCACTGCCTCTCCTGCTAATAAAGTTCTGCTTTCTCTGAAACTACAATATTCACTGTGAGCAGCTATAGGACAGGGGAAGGGTCTCTCAGTGACCATCCTCTCTGAGTTTGGTCAGGAAGTCACAGGGATGAGCTGAGGATTAACTGCAGTACACTGTGGCAGAATCTACCCTTGCCACTCTTTCAGGGGTTTGGGGGCTATCAAAGTCAATTAAAACCATACTGAAGTCAACCAGAAACATTTTGCTGAGCTGACAGCCCAAGCCCTCAGAAAGCAACACAAGGTTGAAGGAGGCACACTCTCATCTGTAAGAAATTCTTTACTCTGAGGGTGGTGATGCTCTGGCACACGTTGTGGAAGCCCCATCCCTGGAAATATTTAAGGCCAGGTTGGATGGGGCTTTAGGCAGCCTGCTCTAGTGAAGGTGTACCTGCCCATGGCAGAGGGTTGGAACTAGACAATCTTTGAGGTCCCTTCCAACCCAAATCTATTTAAAAATCTGTCAAGACCTTTCTCTTCAATGGTTGCTCTGGAGAAGGTGTAGGGCTTTCTTGAGGTCTGTGTCAGCATCTTCACTGGCATCTTTCAGGAGGAATCTCCAGTCCCTTTTCAGTCTAGAGTTGCATTTAATGATGGTGGATACAGCCCGCTGCCTTTGGAAGATGACATGTAGCTAAACACACCTTCTCAGCTTTTAGTTCGCTGGAAGACTCAGGCCAAACTCAACCCCTACTCACAGAACAAGTCGAAAAATAATTCACTGTTAGAAGAGGACACATGAGATGCCTACAGCACCCCAAGCTCCATCTCTGCTGGGGCAGAGAAAGCTGTGAGCCGCTGACTTTTCACTAGTCCACCAATAAAACCAGCGAGTGTGAAGGAACACCAGCTTCCACCTTCCGCTACACTTAGCAGTCGCCAGTCTCGCCAGCTGGCACGTCTCCCCTCCCGGCCAACCTGCCTTTGATATCCGTCAGCCTCTGGCTACAGAGACATCTGGAAGTTATTATCCAGCAGAGCGTATCACAAACCCATTTACATAATATAATATCATATTTTGTGTTCCTGCTTAGCTGAACATTTTGGATCACTCTAACATTTGGGCAAATAAACCGCCATTCTCTGCATATAAATAACGGCGCGTTTTCGGGTACGTTTGTTGGGAGATTATTAATTTTATAGGGCTCAACCCACAAAATGAAACGCTCTAGATTCAGCACTGAAATATATTATCCTTGCACTTGGAATAAAAAGTACCTGGGATCAGAGGAGAGGTAATAAGGCTTTTATTTCCTGAGTATCAGAATTATTTACGATTTAACCTGTGCTTTGTTTATATGCCAGTCTTATTAGTTTTACAGGATCTTTAGCACTTTGCACTACGTATTTTTTTCAGAAAATAAATAACACTTAGCCTGCTCTGCTTCTATTGTCTAGGGTTTAACTGAGGCAACGTGTTTTTAATATATTTTTATCAATACAAGGTGATATGAAGTCACCTTTAGTCCACTGTTCAAATGCATTTCCCTTCATCTCCTGTAACAATACGCATTTTGAAAACTGGTGCCATTTTCTACCACAGGGAAAAAAAAAAATCTATTTAAAAATATTTAATCTGAAGCATTTTTGCTTGTTTCCATGGTAGCTGCAGAAAGGACAGGAGAAAATTATATTTACCAAACAGAAAATAAGACAATGAAAATATAGCTTAGTTCTTTAACAAGAGAACATGAGAGCGCTGCAAAATAAACATTTGCATGGATTCTGTTCTAAGGAGACAACATTTTGCTGACATCAGGGATGGCAGTGGAGGACGAATGAGCCCTTTTTTTTTTTTCCCAAAATGCACCATTTCTCTCCAGTTTTTGATCTTCTAGCAAAGAGAGACATTTCATTTTGCGTTCCCATACAGTATAATGAAAGGGTTGCAGAACAAAAGGAAAATTTATTTATTTTAGGGTAATTGATTCTTTTCTATTTAGGTCATTGCTGAATTTGCCGAAGTTGGAGACAGAAAAAAAACCCCACAAACCAGTTTTAGGAAAATCAGACTTTTTTTCTTCTATTGGTCTGGCTGTGTGGAGGTATTCTTTAGGAACTGCACTGGTAAGGAACCCTTAATGTGTTCTTCCCCTTAGCCACCTTCCAGAAATCTGTTATGACTATCTATATTAGCTCTATTTACTAATAGTTGTAAGCTGTGGTAAATTTAATCAAAGATAGCTTCATGTCACGTCCCATTACCATCACGGCAGAAATTGCTATTCATGAATGATTTGTGTCAAAGTGCTCTGAAAACCAGTGTTTTAGCAGCAAGATGTTCCAATGCACACAGCTCTTCAGCAGGGGCATTAAATTAATGTGTTTGCAGAGAAGCCGCTAATTGACAATGAGACGTGATTTTGGCAGTAGACTTCTACTTTAAAGATAATGAACAGTGTTCAGATACAGAGAAGAACCCCCTCTGCTCCTAAAACTATACTAATAATTTCTGGTATAAACAGGAATAGAGGGAACCAATCCTGGCAGAATATTTCAAGTGCCAAATCAAGCTGTTTGATCATCACGACTTACAAAAGCAAACACTGGAATCTCAGCGCTTGTGACCTTTATGAAATCTGGCTACATACAGTCAGGAATGTTATGTTTGGTTAGGAACTCATTAAACAAAATTACCTCTCCATTTATAGAAACCATACAATTACAGTATAAAACATTTTAATTAAATCAGCTAGTTAGGCAAAAATTCATTACTTTTTTTTTTTTCATCAGCTAGCAGTGGGGCTGCATAGAGCAGCTCACATTAGAGTCAATTAGTAAGAAAAATTGTCAGATTTGGCAAGTACATGAGCTTGCACAACACATCAGCTGAGAGGGGAGGAAAAACTTTGACTAAAGTCTAAGAGAGTTACTGTCCCCAGAGGAGGACAAGCCTTGTGAAAGGCACACTCATGCTTTGGCCGTGCCAAACACCCCTCTCCCCCGATGGGGAGAGCTCAAAGCTGAGCATAGAATCATAGAATCATAGAATCATAGAATGTGTATGTGCTGTGCTCCTTCCCAGCTGACCAATGGGGCACATGAGCAGTTCTGAGTTTGTTATCTCGCTGGCTTTGAAGGCTTTGGACAATTACATCCCATAGAACTAATAAACGCAGTCGGCGTGACTGAGGAATCAAAGTGTTCCTCAGCGTTGCAGCTACAGAGCAAGAAGAAGGCTGAAGAGGAGTAAGAGGCAGGGAAATGCTCACAGGGAGGGAGAGGCACTGGTCTGTGTGTCAGGCAGGAGAAGAGAAGATCTTCCTTGCCAAGAGATGCAGCAGGGCCTGTAGTTAGGGCAACTGGAGTTAAGGGCAAAGTCTGGACTCCAGAGAAAAAAGACATCCACCAGCTCTCGGAAAAAGGCACAAGGTTGTCACTGAAAAGTTGTATTTAAAAATACAAACACAGGTTATTCTTGTTGGGCAGAAATTCACAAGGTTAGTGGCCCAAGTAAGGACCCTGTTGACACAGACAGCAGCTAAGGTGCAAGCTTGTGCCTTGAGGCAGGACATGACCTGTCTGATGGCTCATGACCAGGCTGACAGAAGACATTGATGTCCCAGCTGGAATTCAGGAACCCTCTGGACTCACCCACACTTTCTCTTTGCCTACACACCCCGTAAGTTGTCACCGCTTTAAGTTGCAATCTGGTGAGAGCCTGAGCTCTTCACTACACTTCGCTTTTGTATGAGCAGAATAAGGACACCTGCAGACAACACTCACTCACACCCGTTGCTGAGCAGACATGAAATGCAAAGAATGTCTCTAAGGTGAGGGAAATTTCATCTGGGGTGGAGAGGAAGAGCTGTGTGGAAACTTCTGTGGTCCCCCACTGCACTGCTGATTAGAGGTATCTCCTGGACTGTGTGTTGCTTTCAAGATGTCAAATGATGCTCTTCCTCTTCCATTCTCTGGAAGAATCACACACCAAAGCAGGTACATAAGAAATCCATCTGCCTTTGGTGGAATCTTTTATGGTTCCCACAGGTTTCAAGCACCTGGGACTCTTGTCATTGTCAGGCTTTGAATATTACAAGAGCCTTCAATGAGCAGAAGATGATGACATCACCCACAAAGCCCAGCTCTTGATGTACTTTTCTTTCTCATTTTAAGGCTCGAACATCTTATCCCAACATGAAAAGTTCTGATGAGGCTGTTTCCTTGTAAAGCTCCACACATCAACTTGACCTTTTCACATTGCCTTTGTAAGATCTAATCTCACAGTGCTTCTTAGGTAGGATTGTTTAAGAAACATCTAAATTACTGTTGTACTCTATCTTCTAGTGTTTACAAAAAGACACTTCTACCTTCACGTTAATGTCATTCTCATAATTGGAAGAAGCCATACACAATGGCTTCAGAACTACAAGTACTTCTCAAGAGCATGGCTATTAAATTACAGACTAAATACTTGTTACCTGTTCAGATACCTTCAGGACAGGAATAAAGGTGGTACATCTTGTCATATACTGTAAAGCAAAACCCACTGTTGCAGCTTTCAGTGATGACTAGCTCCCTCAATCTGCACATACCTCCTCGAGAAAAAAAATGTATGAACGTACGTCAAGCTGAGTTCTTCCACCCAGATAAAATTTCAAATAACTTGTTCCAAAATATATGTCTTTTGCTTCTAGAAATCAGCCCACTACAATTGTTCTTCATCACAGAAAAAAAGCAGGAGCAAATCTACTCCTTAACAAGCCTGTGAAAAATTTTAATCTCATTTTATTTTTCTAAAGCCAGGAGGTTCAAAAGATACATGAATTAAAATAATCATAATGAATTAAATGCAACAATACTCCTTCTCTCCATAATGTTTGCAAGGAAAAGATCACAGGAGATTTAAGAGATCACAAGCACCACCGCTACTTCAGCACAAAGCAGAGTAATTCATTCTGGTACTTCTCCCCAGCGCTAGCGTGCGAGTTTGCCCTTTCAAGTTACCCTTTGGTTATTTCAAGAGGCTCTTGAGGAAAGGCTGTTCTTCTCTCACTCCCCAATTCTGGAGCACACCTAAGCGAACGCTTACATTTGAACACACCAACACATTCAATTTATCTCCATTTGCATGATGAAATTTAAGTGATGAAGTTTAAATGCTTTGCTGGATGGAGACGGTGTCTGAAGTCCCACTCCTCGCTGGTGGCAGTGACAGCCTGGCTGTCCACCAGTGCCTGGCTGGCTGACCTCACTCCCCAGCTGGCAGTGCCACCAGGGCAGGATGTGATGCAACTGCACCACCACGGACTAGTCCAGCCAGCAAGGACCTGGTCTCCAGAGGTTGGGAGGAACCAAAGCCCTTCTTCACCCTGAGCTTCCCACTACCGGACTATCTCCAGCTGGGCTGAAGAAAAGAGAGGTGGACACTCACAGCCCCTAAAGATCATTCCAGCTACTTCTGCCTGTACTCAAACTCATGTTTACACCCAACTGCCAACAGATGACCTCAGCAGTGGAGGTGCTTTTTAGGAGATTCAAGTCCAAAGTGCTTTTCCAGTCAGGCTGGAGCAGTTAACAACACAGACTGTGCAGCCGGAGGTCAAAGGCTTTGATCTCGCCGGGGCAGGGCACACATCACAGGCAGGCACTACACAGCAGTCCAAGGCTTTTGTTTTATCAGAAAAAATTATTTCCACCTAGGCAGTTCAATCCTTAGGACTTGTGTCTGTTTGAAAGAAGAGAGATCTGCAGTGAGTTTCACTTAGAGCTGATCTTTCTAGTATGGCTCGGAGCCTGACCCTTGGTAAGATGCTGACTACTTAAGAACTAAATGCAGCAAGTGCAGCACTCGGAAACTTCCCATAGTGGGCTGATTTTCCAAGGCAATGAGCACCTGTATGTCACATCTTATCTGGGTTTCAGCACAAGGTAATGTGATTCAACACACCTGAAAACCAGGCCAGGCAGCTCTGTACACTGCCACCAACAGCACTTTGATCTCAGGCGATGATTAAATGCTAGATGCTCAAATTCCCTTAAACATGAGGTCAGGACAACATCACCTAATGCATCTTCATTAGACTTCCACAATTAACACAAGCAGTCTCACTGGTAACAATTATATGATATTAATTTATTAGTAAACCACTTTCTGATCTTTTCCAGTGATCTGATTTGTTAACGTTACCTAAAGGAAACAAATCTGTGTATCTGCCCTCACTGACTGCCATTAGTGAGCCCCAGCATGACCACTCAGCACTTCAAAACATCCATAAATATGGCCAGGACAAGGCAGGATCACAAACACACTTTAACTTCTGCAGCCCCTCTCTTGGGATGATAGATGTAACATCTCATCCCAGTGCAGGGGAAGGATGGGCAGGGACCAAATGCAACGTCCCTTTTCCCTGTTTCTTCCAGGCATCCCTGTTCCAGAACATCAGGAAGACCGGGAGCACTGGAAGCACAACTCCCACTTACACTCTCATTTTCTTCCATCAAGGGAAGGCTACATCTTCATCGCTCCCAGGCCTTGCACACAGCATCCTGGCTAGCACAATAACTGAGGTCATAAACAAGAGCGGTGCTGAATAAGCCTTTCCTTGCCCAGAGACCTTTGTATTTGCGATCAGCAATAAAAGGCTGTACTGGAATTTAAAATCTTAGCCAGGTAAAATGCCAGAGATGATTATTTAAAGGCTTTAAATAATAAAAAAAAACCTCTGCCTCTAAGAATCAGCTTTTCTCATTCATATTGTATGGCTTTGGACTCATACCTGGGTTATGAAAGGCCGAAAATAAGACGAGACATAATAAAACACAAGCTGGGCTTACACGAGGATTGATTTCTGACAGTAGTTCTCAATGTTTTAAACACTAGCTGCAGACACATATACTTGCCAGATTTTAATTGCACAACTCTCAGAGATTCAACATCACAGAAATTTACACACAGCCATGATCAGGATTTGAGAAGCTAGGACAGTGAAAAACTTTGGCTGGCATATACAGGATTCAGAGAAAACTATTTTTTTTTCTCCAGTAAGTCCCTGGCAGCAGATGAGTGGCATCCTACATGTACTAAGCATGTCCTGTGTCTCCAAGCTCTTTTGTTGTGAGTTCCTTTTGGTGATCCTAACTCCAACTCACTAGGTAAGAACTACAGAAAACAACATAAACTAATGAAGGAAATTTTCCAGAGGTGCCTTTTGCATGCTGAGACACTTAGAAACACTGAAAAATAAAGAACACCAAACAATAAAGTTCAATATGAAAGAATGGGCAGGACTTCAGGTGGGACAAGCCAACAGAGGTTGTGGTGGATGCTGATTAGCAAGAGGGACGAGGAGGAGCTGGACTAACAGCTACACATCTATCCATGTACTCAGGAAGACTTGAGTTTCTGCAGTTAAGATACAGAGGACAGTGTGAAGACTGAAGTCTTCAGCAACGTCACCATTCACAAACATAATCTTCATTTTTACCCTTTTGAATCTATCAATACCCAGTTGTAAGAAATAATACCATGCTCACTTTGAAAAGAAGACTTTCCACTGCTAATTCCAGATAAGTAAAGCCTAGCTTTAGTTTTGTTTTCTTCTGGAGCATTTTCCTACACAAACTTATCTTTCATAAACGCTGACACAAGCTACAAGGGCTGTATTATTTAATAAAAACCTTTATCCTTTTATTTTCTTTCTCTTCTTCTGCCCAAATTACACCCACAGGTCCGACTGATACTTTCAATTGCATCAACCATCAGCCAGACAAGACCAGTACAAGAAACTTTATCGAAGTATTTATTGTTATGCCAGAATATCACTCGGTTTCCTCTGGGGTAATTCGGCACTCCTGTGGGAAATATGTGACCTCATTTGCATTTTCTAATTGAATCGCTATCAGGTTTCCTGCAAGAGTGAACAAAAAAAGTTCCCCATGTTGGTAACATCACTTGTATTAAACAGAAAAAAGTTTATGTTCAAGTGTCTGCTGAGGAGGAGGGGAAAATGTATGCTTCATGTATCATCAAATGCGTTTTAGAAATATTAACCTTTTTTTGTGACTGCTTCATCCTACTAGCATTAAACTCTAATGCAGGAGTTAGAATTCTTTCATTGCAGTGAATTTTGCAGGTTTTCCCAGGTTATTCAGTCACTTAAAGCAATTAGCACATTCATAAGGCCAACACTATGCCGGGAACTGTCATTGTACCAGGTCACTCACCATTAAATGTCACTCCTAGAGAAATGGCATAGCTGTGGGAGCTCGGGTCCAGGTATGGACACCAAGACCTCTCATCCTCTGAGCAACACATGCAAGGGGACCACTGTCCCAACAGGCCCCATCCTGAACTAACCTGACACAGCGAAAGCACACTGGGCACCACCAAACCTCTCCCAGTCTGTTAATGTGGATTTCCAGCTTTACGTATCAATAAAGAACCAGAAACTCGAAGGATCACACATCGAGGGTTTATCCTGGGAAGCAGATCACTGCCTCCATTCTGCAGGCAGGCTATAAGAGACTGGGTTTGCACTCCCCCAGAATGCACTGGAAATCTGCAGCAGGGCATGGTCCTCACTTCTGGTCACCCCCAACCTCACCAGTATCCCAACAATGTCAACTTCTCCTGTGACATTTATTCTGCATGATAATCTCTTGATTCTCATCTCCATGATAAACCAAGCGCCCAGTAACGGTCACTCCAGAAGGGCTAATCATGCTTTCACGAAGGTCCAATCCATGGTTAATGGTGAACAAAGTTCTGATTTATCCTTTCTGAGGTGACTCAGAGGGGCTGCCCCAGCTGAGGGCCATTGGCCATGGAGAAACCTACACAGTGGGCGAGCAAGACACAAGGACTTACTTGTGCTGCAGGTGCCGGCAGACAGAGGCCGGTAGATGTGATAAGGCAGATTTCATGGCAATTATTTTTAATGTCTGGGAACTGTTTGGCATTTTCACAAAATCAGTCACATATTTACAAAGGGAAACGGAGATGGATGCACGTGCCAGAACAGAGAATTTGTTTCTCTCCCTCTCTCATGTCACCTCCTCCTTTTCCTCTCCTGTATTTTCCCTCTCCATATCCTTAATAAAACGCAACAGTCTGAAATGTCTAAAAAAATTATGTAGTTCTGCTTGAGTCATATTACACTATAGAAAACCAAATGTGAAACCTGCTTCTAGAAAAAGCCATGAAACACAGTGTAACGGGGTCATGGCCTGAAATGCACTGAACTGGGTATTGTTAGGTTTCGGGTTTTTCTTCCAGCATACATAAACACTATTATTTTTTAAAATAATCTTATAATCATATTTATTTCTTCAGTAAACAAAGGACTATTTTGCTTGCAAAAAGCACAAGCATTTAAATAAAACACAAGTTGGATGTCTGCTATAGGGACCCACAATAAAACAGCTTACGACCTTGTCATTAGTCTTGTTTTCCATATTTTTCCAGCCTCAAACTACACACTAATAAGGCTTTTAGAAAGGGGGAATATGAATATTAAAAAGCTTAGCTCTGTCTGTTTCGAACCAGAGTTCAGCTTACATTAACATTAGATGAATTTCCAACCAAATATTTTACTAAAACAGAAATGTGTGCTTATTCAACTTGCTTTCTGCTACACTGAGGAGAAATTTAAAGCAGTATATAAGACACCTGACTTTACTCCTTCAATATTTAATTACTTTTAGAAGGAAGCAGTATTTCTTTGGTTAGAAAATGGCAAATACAGTTGACATAACATACAAGGCTTAATTATATCTTGCACAAGCCAGAGCCTGACTGAAGAGCAGCAGAAGTGTATTTATACGACTCTAAGCCATGCAAAACCTCAGGGGTCAGCCCATGGGTAACTGCTAGACTTAAGTCTCTCCACATCTTTTCCTTCTTGTCTCTCACATGGCACAAATCCTCCTGTATGGCACAGACTCACACAGCTGCATTCTGACAACACAGCACAGAAAAGCCTCTCCCTTCCCTGCCTGCCCACCCTGCCCAAGGAGGAAAGTGGGCAGGAGAGGCCAGTCTTGCTATTTCGGCAATTTCCAAACTACAGTCACAGCCCAAGTGACCCTGCCTGTCCCTGACAGAGCCATGACTGGTCCCCAGTGACACACATCTTCATCCTTGCTCTGCAGGTCTTCAAGATCCAGCAATAAATCAAGCTCTTCAGCCAATTTCCTGCCAAATCCTGCTTAAATGTAACCTCCCAACCAGCACAGAAATGGGTTTTTTGAGCAGGCACCAGACAATACAACCGCGTTTGCTCAGTGTGGTGCAGGATCTGCGCCCCAGACTAACACTGAAAAGGAAGGAGGAGAAAATGAAAAGGTGGAGGACTGCTGCTGCCAAGGAAGAGGAGGGACAGAGACAACTACTCAGGGAGTGCAACAGAAGAAACGTGCTCTCAGGGAGCTGTCCCCAATTACAGTGGCACCGTGCAGCCCACCGCTGTATTAACTAAAGCACGACTGCTCTCGCCCGGCCGGGCAGGACATCCTCCCTGCTAAGCACACATAACTAAAAGAGCAAGCAAGTGTCTGTAGCCTTCTGTCTGAAATAAGAGTGGTGCTGGGTTTTTATTCTTCAGCTGCAGGGAAGGGAAGATGCTGGTGTTGAGAAGAGGGGATGTTTGCCACTGCGGTGCCGTGTTGTGCTTCGCTGCCCTGTCCTGGGCTGTGTCTGAGTGAATGTGCCTTATGGGCAGCGACAATGCTCCCCATCCCTGCCATGTCAGAGGGAAACAAGCCCAGCTCTTCCCTCTGGAAGCTCCCATGGCCCTGGGGAGCCATGCAGATGGCTCACAGTGAGGGGTGTCACTGGGAGATGTGGGGAGATGTCCTAGCAGCATGGCAGTCGCGGGCAGTGTGCGACTCAGGGGCTGCGCTGACACAAAAGAGATCTGAATTTAGCCTTCTATCTCTCAAGAAGATGGTTGACTTTGGCTCTGGAGAGAGGGTGGCCCCCTCCATTTGCAGGTTTTATTTCAGGTCGAGAGAGAGTACCAGCAGTGAGATGCAAACACAAGGTTTCTAATCATCTGCAGTGCAAAACAGCCAAGAGGTCGCTTTAAAAATACAGAAGAAAGAACTTAAAGGACACTTTCACTGATGACTTTAAATCATTTCTGTCAGCGAGGTTCAAGGATCATTTGCAGGAAATTTGATGCTGGTCATGGTATCTTCTCCCTGGGCACTTCCTTAGGAAGCACAGAGCAGGCAAACAACCCACCATGGCGTGTAACTTCTATTAAAGGTTTGGGGGACGCAGGCAAAGGGAGAATGAAGACAAAGAGCTCTGAAAGCTTCTTACCTTGTGTCCATTGTGCTGTGACTTCTCTGCCACCAGAAACCTGACAATGGCCTCCCATCTGCCCAGGGTCTGGGGGTCCCACGCGGTCACCATCAGGATCAGCTGCTTCGAGGACATCTGCACCTGGTGGGCCGCGTAGACGGTCCCATCCGCTCTCACCTTGAAGTCCAGGCTGTTGGTTTCATACCGAACTCCCTTGTTACCGGCACAGTTATTAAATTTTACTAGAACAGAGAGCAAGAGATGGGAGAAACGTGTGAGACTGGCGTGATAAGGAAAGCAATCAAATACAAGTTTCAGACATTTAATTTTCACTGATGTCTTCTATATCTCTAATAACCATCAAGGAAATGATTTAACTGTTTCTTCGACCTTTCAGGAGTGCTCTTGTGCTTTATCTCCGTTCCCCAGGGAAGAAGTTGTAAGCCATTTTTAAAGTATTTGATACAGTTTCATTAGATCTCAAACACAGCTGTTCCCCATTTCTACAAGTGGATTTCTCCCTTGTCGCCATTATCTTTTAAATTCGACTGGAGTCTATTACCCACACTGTGGATATTTTTTTTCATGAAATGTTCTCCATTTCCCTAACCCTTCAATAACCTACTTACCAGAAAGCCTATTTTCACATTCTTAACTGAAATTCAAAAGCCCATAACAATTCCATTATCAGAAATACAAAACAAAACAAAGCTTAAACAAAGAAAAAAAAAATTAACCCACTCCATGGGTTGCATCCACTGCTGGAACCAGACCCCCTCAACCAGAGCTACAATCCGACCCTGGTTGAGCCTTCTGCTCATTACAACTGTGAAGAAGAACTGTGAAACCTCCCCTTGCGAGACACAACTCGTCATTTAAAACTCTACACTGTCAAATCAAGGCTCCCCAATTGCTGCTATTTTTATTTTTGGCTTTCTTTTTTTTTATCAAATTCTTTTACAGTCTAGTTTGAAACCTTCTTTTATCGGCATTATGAAACACATCACATACATTAGGCTGGAAAAAGACCAAATTATTATATGACAGACTTGACAAATCTGAGAGAAACTGAACCTGCAGTTACTCACAGAGGAAACAAACCACTCTCTGCCGCCTGAGTCACCCACGGAGCCAGACACACAGGTGGCAGAGGGAAACATATTGTACCCATACAAACATCTCGAGTGGGACAGGATACACAGCTCCCCAGCCAGGTAACGGTTCCTTTGCTGTGGTTTCCCAGCGGTCCCGTTGTCAAAGCCCCCAGTGCCATCATGGTATGGGAAATGAGGTGTTGGAAGGGAAAATCCATCCCTTCCTTCACCAACAGCACCTCTCAGTACATGGGGTGCTGTGATCTCGTTGTGACCATGTGTCTCACAACAGCTCTCCACGTTACGTCGTTATGTCGAGCGCATTAGTACATTTTTATCAGTGTCTGGCGGGAACTGTTGCGACTGCTGCAGTAATTACTGAGCATACATGGCAAATGTCACACAGTGATTTATAAAAAAGAAGATGGATAAAGTTTTATGGTGGAAAAAAATAAAGTGAGCAATGTTTTTAAGCAATTTAATTGTCATAGATACATCATTAAAATCTCATTTAATCTGGAAGGAAGGGAAAACAAAATTCCCTCAGTTTTGTTTGGGAAAGAGAGGATTTGCCCATCTTTACTCTCCACTTAGCTCAGGCTGTGGGAAATAAACCTCCACACCTCTCTCATCTAAAATGCTTTAGTCCAGACATTGGTCCAGGTATCTCTGCTTTCTGTCTCCAGAAGCATAGCAAATGCTTTTCAATGCAAGAGGAAGCCACGTCTCCTGTGCTGCCTAAAGTTTAAAGGAAACTTGGATCACTTTTTTTTAAGGGACAGGTTATTAACTAATTGCTACTATGATGATAATGTGAAGCTCTTGGTTCGTGTGTGTTCAGTCTTGGGGCAGGGATTCAGCAGTCTAAAGGGATGGGATCTCTGTTTTATGAAGGTGAAACATCCAGCCAGTTAAAGAAAGCCTACAGGACCAAGACTTCCTAGAAGCTAGGAATTATGTCAAAGCTCAGATGTACAAATTGGAATCCAAAGTTAAAAGAAATGCACAACTGTGACGAGATTTCAAACTTCATCATCATCAGAGCTAGAACTCAGGTCCTTCTCAAGGTGGTGTGCGCCATGCAGCCACGAGCCATCCCACCCAAACCTAACCAGTGCTCAGGGCTACCAGTCCATGCTAGCAAGCCGATGCTCTGGCCTTGAGGTCAACTGGTACACAACAGCTCAACTCCTGAAGGGCAAAATTTCTCATCCCCCCAAATGAGGTTTCGGTTCTAAATGTCCTGTTGGGGACAACATTTGGTCAACACTATCTCCAACCCTTGGTGGTGCTACCATCTGTTTGACCTCATGGACAACCCCACGTCAGTCCTCACACCCACACCAGGACCTGCTTGCTTTAAGAGCAAAGACACAGTTTTTAGACTAGTTTGAAAAGTACAAATTGATAAATGCCCTGATTGAGGTTAAACACAGATGGGTTGGAGGCACCTAAAAGAACCAAAACTGTCCACCCAGAGAAACTGGGACGGCCCCAGAGCCACACAGTGCAGCTGGTGCTGCCAGCGGAGGTGCCCTGCATCCTGGGGACCACCCTGCCATGAGATTGCCTTCACCTCTCTGGAATTTCTGCAGATCACAGCTGTAGCAAATACATGCAAACACATTGAGTGCTTTGCTGCTAATAGGTTATTTATTTTCAGCTCTGTGCCATCAGCGTTGCTAGACATGAGGTACATCACTTGGTGGATTGCTGCTCTCCTCTGCTGTGTAACACCGATGCAGAGTGAGTTCCACCCCTACCTCCTGAAGTACCCACACATCACACACAAAGAGAGAAAGGAGTGATAATGACTGAGCATTAAAAACAATTCAGAGCTTACTTTGATTTTACTGAGATTAAAAGAAAGCCCTGCAGTGTACTAGTAGTCTGAGAAGGAAAAAAAAGTAAATCCCTTCCTATACATGTACATAGTGATTTCAGTATTCAAAGTACTTAAACATCTGCTTGAGACACAGCGCGTGGCTCCAATATGCTGCTCTGGTGTCATATGTCACCGTGTCGACTTTTATGCTCCATTATCTAAAAATGGCTACCTCTTAGACAAAGTCCCTCTGTGACTTGCTAATTACTTCCATTAGTTTAAAACAAACTTGACTAGAGACAGAGAAAATCCTGAGAGAAATTAAGTCTAATTTTTTAAACAAGCATCGTCTCCGCTCCACATCGCTCTCCTCAGGTAGCACAGGTAGATGGATGCTCAGCAAGGAATTACCTCAGCCAGCTCCTCTCTAAAGAGTCCACAGGAGCTGCAAGCATGAAAAAGCTTCAAAGACATATGGATTCCATAGCATTTGGTCCCTATGAGGAACTGCCCCTCGCTCGGCTGCCACGGCTCACCCGAGGGGCCTTGCAGGGGATTTCAACCGCACAGGGAGGAGGGTTCAGGGACAGGGTATTGGGGTGTTCCCTGACAGATGCCCTGTTATATATAAATGTGCACACACACACATCTTGTATTCAGTGTATCTATCTTTCTAAAATATTTTCTTCCAAATCTATGTGTTTAGGTTGGGGGGGGGATCAATCTATTGTTCTATAATTAATAGCATAGCTCAAGGGAAGGAGATTTGGCCTGTATTTTCAAATTCCACCTCTTACCTCCACGCTTTGGTCTCACAGAAACAGAAATTAAAATTTCATCCAGTGGCAGAAAACTTTTGCTTTTTCCCCCTCTTTTTCTCCTACAGAAACTTCTGTATCTCTGTAATTTGCAGTTGATGCAACTTTTGACTTAAAAATAATTTAATAAATAGCCAAACAAACATTGGCTCTGTTTACCAGACTTAGATCTCTCTGTGGACACAAATCCATCTTTCTTTGACCAGTTTGAAGTCTAAAGAACACTGCATGAGTTTAACATTCAAAAGCTGAAGCATCAGTAATTAGTATTTCAGATAAACAGCAGAGCCACACATCTATCACTTTTACAGGATGGTTAAAAACCAAAACTTTTTTTAATATACTCTGGAAAAATGTTCAGTGATGCTTATCGAAAGCTTATGCTGAAAACAGCATCAAATGCCTGATGAAAAGAAAACCAAGAAGACACCCTCATTAGCAGGCTTTTAGGTTTAACCCTTTACCCTCATCATTTTTAATTGCTTCTCTCTGAAAGGAGGAAGCCCGACAATTTGATATGCTGAAACAGGTATTGAGTGATGGGCAGAAAAGCTGCAGGAGTCTGCAGCAAACTGCTGGGCATCAGAGCAAAAAAGAATGGTATTTTTCTTCAAAAAGAAAGCTAGTGGTGAAAAAAAAAAATTCAACAAGTTTTGCATTGTTCCCTTTTATTATTTAGCTTGTTAAGCTAGCTGGACAGAGTCAAATGATCAAGTGAGGATCGTGAAAGATGTACACACACACCGAACTTCCTTGCCCCTCAAATGTCAGAAACATATATTGAATTTAATAGGACTATAAATGGCATAAACCCAAGGATTCACTTTTTAAGCCTTATCCTTCTAGATTCTCCTTTAACTTCTCCTAGTCCATTAAAAAGTGCCCCCTCTGGCAAGCTGCACAGGGCTAGAAGAGCAGGAGGGATAATACTTATTTATTAAGACATACCCCCCGGCGGGGCATCCTCCCACAGCTCAGGGTACGGGGTCCCTTCAGGACTCTGCTTTTCACCACGGTTTTGAGGATTATCACTGCACAGATGTTTCTCTCCTGATGAACTTCAAAGCAGCAAACACACACCGCTATTTACAGCAGGATCCTGTCTGCTTTTCAAGTTTTCTCTCTCCAACAGCTCCCTTTACACCCCGCGCGCCGGTGATAAACCTGAGCCGCCAAATCCACCCCTTGCACCACTTCTGCGAACACCATAAAGATGAGGATGGGTTAAACCTGTGACCTGGGGAATTTCAGGTGATCAGGTAACCTGCAAGGTCCTGCACACGTTCAGAAATGTCCCTTTTGTGGGATCTTTAGCAAATCACTTGTGTTCCTACCCTGGCACTCCTGGCCCAACGCTGCCGTACGGCTACACTCGCCCATCTCCCACTGCTCCCAACAGGCACCAAACCATTCACTTAGCCAAAACCACCGAACACATTCCCTGGCACCTCGTGGGCACAGTATGTTCTCACCAACTGATTCCTCCACAAAGTGCTGATGTGGAAGAGAGCACACTGTGCCTCAATGGAGAGCACCGTTTATCTGAGGAACTAAGTACGTAGTATAAACTTTTACATGGCCACATCTTCGAGGCATCTTTCTTTATGCTCATGTAACCCCTCTGGGTTCTGTGAGAAGAAATGTTTTCCAGCAGCAGGGACAAACCTGAGGTGAGTGAGTTCCCCCACGGCCATACTAGAAAGCCCCAGCAAAGCTGTGATCCAAATCCTGACATTGGGGCTCCCCGTTTCTCCTTCACGCTGCCGGAGCGCTGCCTCCATCGCCCACACTCCGGTTAGTGGATGAGAAATGAAACTGTTAAATGGCAAAAATGGGCTTTTACGGGCACTTCAGAAAGCAAAGAGGGGAATACTGTCAGCCCTACACACCCCTGGTGCACTCACAGGGTTAAAAGATTAAGGAATGTCACAACTCACTGTTGCAATCGGTTTGTAAAATGAAATCCTATGAACAAAGGCAAGGAAGTTCTGGGAGTAAATACCTTGTCTACAACAGGCTACGTAATGCATGAGGATTTTGCTTCTCATGTACTAGAAGGATGATAGTACCTATGCACAACAGGCTCCTTGACCAATCTGTAAGAACCCAGAGATGCTGCTGCTTTAGTGTTTTGTGCAAATGAAAATCAGCTTGAGCTGTTCCACTTACACACAGTGCTACACCTAAGTCCAGAGTCCTATTTCTGCCTCACTCCTGCTCACAGAGAAGCCCGTAGTATCCTGTCACTCAATGCACAACCAGATTTGCTTCTTGGAGTTAATAAAACACTCAGAGCCCTTCTTCTGTACAAGGAAAATGACGCATAAATAGGAAAAAAATATGACCAATAGAAACAAAGTACAGCTTCATATTCTCATTACTAACTTTATAGGTTACATTTTCAACCCTGTCACCATAAAAACATTGCATTAATTAACTCTTAGTGTCTTTATGTAGTATTTATAGCACTGTGGGAGTTCCAAATGGGTAACAGGTAAAGCCAGCAATTCAAACAGCTACTTCAGTGTCTAATAAACACATCCCTTGAGATCAAGTCTAAGAGTATATGGTTTAAGAAATGCTTTGATACTTAAAGCTGCTGGAGATGAATGGATGGATGTTGGTGGGTATATGATCATATATAAAAATGTATGTGCCCACACCCTCGGCTTCACAAAGCATCGATCATTCATTACGTGTTCTCAGAGTAGAAAAACAAAAATTGAGTTAGGAGAATTAATGAACTGCCCCACAGTCTGTCATCTGCTGGAAATACTTAGCACATTCTTAATGTTATATTCTTGCCATTAATGGTACAAGATTCTGCTGCAATTTTACCCATCTTTCTGTATCTCAGGTCAACACGAAACATTATATCCAATTGTATTATTTATGATCTCTGAGCTATGACTGCTAATATTTGCTTACTGGAATAATAATAAATTACCATAACAATTTACCATATGTAATTATGTTAAACAAAATCTTTATTTATCTTCCTGTAGTCTCCAGTTGCAGTGAACTGTCCCATACAGAGCATGCAATAATACCGCATTCATGGCACTCCCAGCCTCTTGTTGGAAGTGACTCCGTGTGCCAGTCAACTGGCTGCACCTTGGCATCAGCAAACGAGTGGCAATCTATCTCTGGCAGCGAGCAAGAGAGCTCTGAGATGCCACATACAAGTATTTTATGTTTAAAAGTCCATTTTGAAATTCCCCACTTTGAATCCCAAAGCTCAACCCCCTCCACGACCAAATTATCTGTGCAGGTTTGGGGCACGCACTAGTGAGCACCCACCAACCTCACGTGCATCTGCAGGCTATTCTGCTTCCCCAAAGCCAGGACTGCCTCCAGCAGGATTTCTGGGGAGGACTGCCAACCTTTTTCATGCACAAGTCATTTATATAAAAAAAAAAGAAAATATTTCTGTAGGCAGAACTGCATGGAAATGTAGTTTCATTTCCAGAGCCACCTAAATGCTTCTGACACCTTTTCCAGCTTTATATTCCCTTTTAATAGCTCTTGCTTACACAGGGTTTCTCTTTCCATGGCCAGATGAAAAGAAAAGGAACAATACATTTCAACACACTGGAACTGGGGCCCTTTAGAAACTCATTCTGTCACCTGTACAGTCAGCCAGTAGCAACGAGGAGTTGAGAGTACATTAAAAAAAGATCTAAATCCCATTCAAACAAAACCAAACCACCCCACAGTAAACAAAACCCAACTCCCAGACACTGCCTGTTTCCTTCATATTCCCACCAGTGCTATTTTTCATTTACTGGAAGCCAATCCGAGTAAAATACGTGTTTTTAAGGAAGGAAAGAATAATAATAATAAAAAAAGTGTCTTTCACTTTTGGTATTGGAATTGGAGGGGAGTACAGACCCCTGGAGAGAAGGACTGTAGAACATGATAGAAAAGATGAATCACTCTGGCAGCAGCCAGCCAGCCATTAATTTCCAGCAAGCCAGAAGTTGGTCCAATTAAACCCGTCTCCTTTCTCTACATTAACATGTTTTACTCAGTTTTTTTGCGAAGCTAAAACATCAGCTCGAGACCCCAAAGGCTTTTCTATTTAGGATCAATCAATCCACCTCGCTGCACTGTAAAACATACACTGTCAGCTCTGAGGCTGGCTCCAAAAAGAGCAACAGTGGAAAAATTTGATAAATCGACATGTTCTGGCAGTTAGTAGAGGGATTCTTCCTACACTGTCACTTATTTTTATCTGATTAGAAACAAGTATTTGTAAAGGGAATATTCCCCTCTATTCTCTTCCCAATATTTAGCACTGGACTAAAGGAAGAGTCTTTTCATCCCCAATCTTCTAGCTCCAAGCCAGAAGCTTCCCACCACGCAGGCAGCCAGATGGCTCCTCGTGTTTCCAAGGGCAGTGAGTTTGAGCTGGACTTGCACAATGTGGGACCCAGCCTCTCCTCCAGCACGGGGACGTGAACCTGAGCTGTTAGTGCTCCATGCTACTGATGCTTCTCAAGGCTTCCCACGCTCTTCTGTCCAGGGTTTCACCGTGTGTGTGCAACCTCCCCTCCGGGTTTGCAGCACAGGGATCGCTTTATTCGGGGTTTCATTGCCTGTCTGAGATCCCCTTGCTCTCCCTCTGAGATGTTTCAGAAATGATTCACTAATAAATGAGCCAGGGACCGATGCCAGAACCCAGTAAGAAGGACACTCATGTGGTCAGCAGTACCTTGCAAAGCAGCCCCCTGAGCTGGGACAACCCAGAGGATTACCCCTTTCCTCAGTGAATGCCACAGGAACTATGCTGTTGGCTTCCATTCTTGTTCTCTATAGACATTTTTATCCTTGGACAAAACCCCTTTCACAGTAGTTCCATGATGACAGCCCTCCTCTGTTCTCAACAGTAAGGAGGACTGAAAGCCACTGGGATGAGCTGATGTTGCAGCTTCAGACTGAAAGGCGAGTGAAGAGAAGCCTGGTTTGGGTAACCTTGCAAACACCACACTTTTTGGCACATGCTGCGTTTTTACTGGCCACCATTATTGTTCTGGGCTCTTCTTTAAATTCCATACGTCTGCAGAACAGCGCCGAGATTCACTGCAGCACTAATGAGATCATTTTGCAATTAAAGGCTAAGTAGAAACAAACCTCTTACCACTCTACAGGAGAGTTTGGGTTCCCCGATTCAGCAGCAGTAAATAAACCTGTTTCACTCTTGGTCCTGGTGCACAGGCTCTCTATGATTAACTCTCCAAACAAGATAGACTGATTGACCCCATGGATTAATCAATGAGTTTCTCAGCTTCAGAGCAAAGTGCAAGTTGTGGGAGTTACCTGCAGTAGGATGTGTTTTAATTATTATTACTACAGCACACAGTAAATAAATCCCAGGGCACTTTACTCGGAGGTTTTACCCTTAGTGCTAATGATTTTCGCAATGCTCTCATGTTTGTCCAACTACCTACGTGGAAAAACATTTTCAGCATCACTGTGCATTTCTGGAGGAAAACCCAGGGATTTTATGGTACCTTAATGAGATAATTACAAAGGGAGAAACCCAGATAATCTTAGGGCTAGGCTGCAACAGCTGCTTGCCCATCTTACCTGTTGGCAGGAGCCCCCCCTGGAAGAAGCTATTGGGAGGCTGGGGTGTATCTGAGAGGAACCCTAGCATGCATGAGCCGACAATGTGCTCCTGCAGCCCAGCAGCCAACCACATCCTGGGCTGCATCCAGAGGAGCGTGGCCAGGTCGAGGGAGGGGATTCTCCCCCTCTACTCTGCCCTCGGGAGACCTCACCTAGAGTACTGTGTCCAGTGCTGGAACCCCCAACATAAGAAGGCCATGGACCAGTTGGAGAGGNCTGTTCAGTAGGGCCTGTTGTGACAGGACAAGGGGTGATGGTTTCAAAATAGAGGGAGGGAGATTTAGATTGGATATTAGAAAAAAGTTCTTTCCTGTGAGAGTGGTGGAGCACTGGAACAGGTTGCCCAGGGAGGTGGTGGATGCCCCATCCCTGGAGACGTTCAAGGCCAGGTTGGATGAGGCCCTGAGCAACCTGATCTAGTTGGGGGTGTCCCTGCTTCTTGCAGAGGGGTTGGACTAGATGACCTCTGGGAGTCCCTTCCAACTCTAGCCAGTCTATGATTCTATGATTCTATGCTGCACCAAAAAAATTCTCCCCAGCACTCCTGGGCAGGATACTGGTACCGGAGCATCCCCGTGTTCAGAGCAGTGCTGGGACACACACATTGCTCCTACACAACCTGGCAGCTCCCACCCACCCCACGGCAGCCTGGTGGCCCAGGGTTTTTTTTTTCCCTTTCCATCACAGGTCTCTTTTCAACCTGCCATAATAGAATTTGAAAGACACGGGGAGCTGCAGGAAGATTTTAGGGAGGGGAAAAAAAGAGAAGAGTGAACACAGGCCATTTGCAGTCTAGGAAAAGAAGTTGAAAGAGATGCTCCAACCATAGCTGTGTCAGATAGCCTCAGGCTCCTCTCTCCTCACCCTCTTCAAACAAACACAGTCTCAACACCTAGAAACAGAGGCTGCACATGTCAGGGGAAAAAAAAAAAAAGACACACCAGTAAAGACACCGAACTCCTCATGGACTTGACTTGCATGTAAACACTGACAACTTTGGGCTTGACTGTTCTCGTCTTCCTTAGTCTGGCTCAGGAGCAAATGCACTGACCCAGGGAGTCAAATCACAATGAGGTAAATAAATAGATGTTTCAGACAAGCATATCAGAAATGGAAAGTTTTGTTATCTAAGAATCAAGGCAGGGTAGCTATATTTAACCTGCAGCTGCTGTGCACCGCTGCTTGTCTGTCTGCACAAAAAGCAGCTGCAGTCCTTACCTTGGGCTGCAGCCTACTCAATCCTTCAGGCTTCAAGAGAAATTAATATTACGTGGAATAAAATACTGTTTGGTACCTGGTGGCCTCAACAGCTTTGACATTTGGACAAATTCAGAGAGTTTTATTTACAGGTGGAGGCTCTGGGTTCTGTTTCTGGCACTCGGTCAGAGGGAGTGGGAGAAGAAAAAGTGGCCTCGATGCCAAAGCTGCACTAGGGTGGGCAGTAAATATTGGGCGAGTTGAGAGGTGGCAGGGCTGCGGTGCTGCAGAGTCGACGTGTCCTGCCCTGGGGCAGGGCTCCAGTGTACACTGAATTCTTGGGAAATTCACCCATGGAGCAGGAAATTAAATGGAAAAGCCAAACCACAATAAAACACAGCTCCACGCTCTGTGGTCTCAGTCAGCACTGAATAAAGATGAATCTCTGTGGCCACCCTGAACAGGTCATGTCCTCACAGCCACACCCCCATGGCCATGGTGTCTGGCTGCTGATGCTTCGGACAGAGACACAGGGATGAGGTTTATGGTACTTTTCTCCCCTTCCTCATTCCCACTGACTCCCTCTGCCCCTTCTTACTATGGTGGTCTCCAGCAGAAAGGCAGCAGCCCCCTTGCCTGAAGAATGACCTCAGGATTCAACTGGGAACCTTAAATTTCACAGAGTGGTTCTGGCAGGGCTCCGTACCGTCAATTAAAAGAGAGGGACTAAAGCCAGTAAATTAGAGAACACAACAAATGCAGCACAAAGCACCGATGATCCCAGAAGGTATCGAATTCAGTGTTAAAGTAAAGAAACAATAGGGAAGTCCAAGACATTTCAGAGTGTAGTGAATCAAATTAAATTGCCTAAAATTCCACATGGAATACATTTGACAAATTTCTTTTCCCCCTCTTCAGCTTTCTGTTTGAGATGAACTGTCGTCTGGCAGCTTCAAACGTCTGGCACAACTTCAGCTTCAGTTTGCTGGGGCTGAATCCAAACACGAACCTGAACTTTACCAGTTCTGCTCTTTTTGTAAACATACTTGCTGTGGCTGCCAAGTGCTTTCCAAAAGCACACAAAACCCAGTATCCAAAAGGAAAACATTGTCTTGCCGCAATACAATTTGCATTTTACCACCTATGTGTAGCATCCCCTGTGCAGGGCCCGCGGTCGGCCTGCGCTCGGCCTGCGGTCGGCCTGCGCCCGCCGCGCCCTCCATTTCCTCACACATTTCGGAAGGGGACTGGGGAGCAGGGAGGTCCTGTGGAGGAACCCATGGGATCCATCCCACGAGCCATCGAAGGAGTCCATCCCAGCAGGACTCTTCTTGCCCCAGGGCTCTGTGTGCAGCTGATAATACACCAATTAGCAGCAGGATTCCTCAGACGTGCCGGGCAAGACGAGCGGTAAAATGTCATTACACACATGGCGCTGAGAGCGAAGACCAGTTTAGGTCACCCCAGCGAGCAGTCTCCAGAACAAATCCTTTTTAGTGTAGGGAACATCAGGCAGAGGAAGAGATGCAGATAAAGCAAGTTATGATCAGACTGCTCCTGAGCACAGACAGCATCAGCCTTGAGAGATCAGATTTTTTTTTCATTTTGCTTTTAAAACAGAACTGTCTTTGCAAAAAGCTGACAGCGACGGCACTTTGCTTCGAAGCAGCACGCAGCCCTTCCCCAGCAGCATCCCACAGCCCGTGCGGGTTCTCTTACAGAAAACAAATCCTCTCTCCCTCCATTTTAAAGCTTTATAAAACTCCCCAGCTCCATAAACCATCCACCTGCAGAAGGGGAGAAGGAGAGCAGCCTCAGGCTGACAAGCAGCCAGCCACAGAGGTGTGTGGGTTCTGGCACAAGGCACACTGGCGGCAGATGCTGTTAGAGCGGCGCATTGTACCGTCCACGGAGCACCGGCCTCACCTCTGAGAGCCACATGGAGTTCCACCACTGCCCAAAATAGACAACATCTGGTTCATATAAACTCTGATTTATTGTGTGTCTTCTCTCCCCTTGGATTTTAATTATGAGCAGCTCATGTAACCATTATACCTGTGTTTGTTTTATCTATCTACATGTTTTTCTACGCTATTAACTACAAGCTCTTTCTAAAAATAGTAAAAAAATAAACTTAAAAATATGCATATGGACTTTATTAAGGAAATCCCTACCCTGAATTTTCAGATGAAGCAGAAGTACCACTGAAACCAGTGATTAGCAAGCCCGCCTTTACCTGGTTTTCTGAATAGGATGAGACTGAAGAAATTGCTTTTTATCACAATAAAACCCCAAAGACAACAGAGCTGACTGCTGCTCCTAATGTTAACCAGTGCGTTAATGAATAAAAATCACTCATCACTGCACCACTCTGACCACCCCTGGGAGGTGCTGGGGGTGCTGAGTCAGCTTCAGTGGTCAGGTGTTGACACCTTCTAGAACCTCTCTGAGGTGTCCCTTCCTCGGCAGAGACAGATCCAGACTGTGCCTGAAGAATAAAACACTCTTTCTCCCCGGGGGAAGAGTGATACAATCAGGAATGCCATAGTTGGAAGCCCTTGTACTGAGAAGTTGGGGTTTTTTTCTGATGAAACTCTTGATCTTTCAGGGAGTCAGTTGATTTAGAAGTGACTTTTTAATTTGTATGGTTGAGTAACTGCCACCATAAAAGAACACAGAGCGCAATAAATAAATACCGCTTGCAAACTTCAGAATCCCCATCCATCAAAACTAATTCTATAAGAAAACAAAGGATGTGACAAACCCAAACCAACCTTTTCCCCCATCTTACAAAAATCTATTTCTGGAAATGTAATGTTTCAATTAACAACTGAGTCCTCTGGAAATGTTTAGTGGCCAGCTCGGGTCCAAGCACTTACACAGAAATCCTGTCCCACTCATGCCACAGAATATTTAGGAATAGGATGGAAAACTAACTGCCACAGACATCTGAAGCTGGGAAGCAAAAGGGTGAGATGTTGGGTTTCTGTCACCCCAGTGTTGGCCCACCATGCGACCTGCATGCTCAACCCTCCTCCACACACCAATAAATCCTCAAGGTGGAGTAATGTGAATGTAAGGAACATCTTGGCTTCGTGTCTGCTTCCTCATGAAAAGTTTTGATGTAAACAGATCCCTTTTTTCCTTCCATATCCAGATTGACATCAACTACTTATCATTCCAAAGTGACTGCTAGAGGAAAAATGATTTAAAAATACCACATTCGAGGGAATTTTTCTGACTACTGCCCACCACACTATCTGAGGTCCCCTATCACACCAGCTCAGTTGTGTGAGTTTGAAGCTGACATCAAAAAGTCAGGCTGTTCGAAGACACAGAAGTCAGCTATGAGGTTGTCATTTTCATTTTTTTTTTAAATTTTATTTATTGATTGCTTGAAAAAGAAACATTGACTGGCTGATATAATTCAAAGGTTAAACAAGCATGATGAATGATACCAAAACAAACCCTACCAAGACTTGATTCTTACTTCTTTTACTAACTACACAGACACAAACAGCCTAAAGATACAACAATCCCGATTCCCCAGTGGGTACCAGAGAGGGATGAAGATGCTTGAGCTAGAGACTCATCCTCTCCTTACAGATGTGAAGGGAGCAGTTGGCACCCACCCCAGGAGGATGCTCGCCTTGGCTCTTATGAGTAGCAGCACTTCAACACTTCCAAGTCACACATTTGCAGTTTTTTCAAGCCCAGCCCTCAGTGAGGACTGTCAGCTACCGCTGTCACTAATGTCTAGCTCAATGTAAACACTTCGTTAGTGACGTGATGAAATTACACCTTCAGGTTTAGCCAAACTACTAAAATAAATCCTTCAAGGAACACACACGCATTCATTTCTGCTGCACTGCTATGACCACAAGTTTAATTTTTACTTTTTAATTATTCATGATGGATCAAGTTTCAATTTAAGTTAATATGTAAAGAGCAGGAAGAACAGGCACTTGTTTATCTAATTAATTCAAGTTGGTCTTTAATCACATTGCTTTTCTACTATGTGATAAGAAAGGAAAAAAAAAACCCCAAACCAGCAACCATCCAAACAACAAAAAAAAAAGGAGACTCCTGTTATGGAAAAGGCAGGATTATAAAACGGATTCCATTAAACCAATTAAAATATTCGTGTATAGGGACAGCTTGTGTTATTGACTCAGCCTAAAAGGGAAACTTTTCTCCTTTTCTGACTTTAATGTCCACGGTATTATGAGCGAATTGACCTAATCACAGATAATGTGATGGAGATTGGCACAGGTTCCGTGAAGGATTTTTCCTGGAAATATGAAATTGTCCTAAATTTCCCTCCTGTTCCTTAGCTGCAGTGACAATAAATGGGACATCGACCAGCAATTTTATGTCTATTACCAGCTGCTGCATCTGAATTAATAAAAAACCACCTCCAACCACACAAAATATCTACTAAAAGTAACCCTCTTCTACATTTTTTTTTCTTCTTAAATAGAAGTCTTGGGAAAAGTTGAAATAAGAAACAAGAAAAATATTACCCAGTCCATAATTCATACAGTTTTAATGACATTTCTGACCTTTAAAACAAAAAGTATGAACAACTCACACAGACCATTGGGCAAATAGAAAAAAAAATAACACGAAAAGCCAGCAAAGAAAAGAGGAATTAACCATGTGGAATCCTCTGCAGCTCCACTAGAACAACATCCCTGCTCTGTAAAAGTACAATGCCATGAAAACTTCACCAGCCTCTGCCTTTGCCTTGAAGAGGTTTCCTGTTGCTCACTCAGTTGTTCCTTTGTTTAATGTCCATATATTTCTGTTACATAGTCTTGTGCTAAGGACATATTGCTGCTTGAAATGGGGTTGCCAAACCAGGGTATTATTTACTTTTCCTTGCCTGTAAATACTAGCATGAGCCCACACTCTGTCATCTGAATTAGCTACTGAAAATTGCCCAAAGGTGGACACAAACTTCATCACACCCTCCTGATTCAAGCCCATTGGTGTATTAACAATTTATCCCACCTGCACCAGACATCAGGGTCCTGGGTTTTTAAAGATTTCCCTTATTTCACAACCAAAATATGTGGCCTTGATTATTTTTGTGCTCAAGCAAAGGCATCCCTTGACACTCAGCCAGTACAGTTACAAGTCAGTTAATTATGCTGCAAATTACTCTACTTAGCCATTTGCCATTGCTCTTGTCTTGACTCAAGCATACGGTTGGCATGCTGAACCCATCTCACAAGCAAGTCATTATACAGAGGATGGGGCAGACACTGAGCTCCACTGAACCCCAACCAGACACACCACCAGCCCAGAATGAGGAAGACTCAGATCTGCATGATTAACCTTCATCTTTTTCTGAATATTTATAAAAAATCAAACAAAATGCATACTTTTATTTTTTTTTTGTTGATCCTGGCAACAACAAGGGGGTCCTTTGTCCTTACAGGACTCTCCTCTCTGGATGCACCTCCTGAAATCACTGTGCCTGTGTCCTCACACGGTGAAAATGAGGTCATGGGGCTGCTCCAGGAGCCCCCTCCACTGCAGATGGGTGGGAAGGCAGGATGTGTGACAGGACAAGCAATGCTCAAGTGCTCTCCTCCCCGTGCACACGGCCAGGACACCTGCATGGCATCTATCCGCAGCACGCTTGGCCTGATAGCTGCTCATTTCCTCGAGCACCAAAGGGATTGAAGCTGTAAAATGAAAAGGTAGTGGGGAGGAATGTAACCATCTGGGGAAGATCCCCCCAAACAGTAGTTTCAGAAAGAAAAATACAGGCTGTCTTGTTTAAAACCACTCTCATATGTTTACGCAGCCCTCCTCCTTGGGTATTTGCACTACACAACGCCCCTGTGGAGCGGTGATATTATATGTTAGCTCTCTACCCTATTATTTCTGGCTGCTTAAGCAGCAAAGGACCAATATCCCATTCAGCTATGCTCAGTTGGTGCAAGAGAAATCAGTGAGATATCGCTCTGCAGCTCACTTCACACACCTCTCGTCCTTGTGTGGCACCGCTTGGGTTTGACAATGATTGACGACTCGTACCAGGCGCCTGCATTCGCTATTACTGGGAACCTAATGGGTATTTCTTCATGAGCTAACCCTTATCTTGCAAACTCTACGAGCTTTGAGGGTAGGAAGCTTATCCTCTGGAACAGTCCTTCACTTCTGAAAGACCTCCTCCTTTCTCCTGTGATTTACTGTTCATTTATCTCTATGGGAAAGCTGGTATTTCTGAGCTACGGACCTGAGACATCTCAGGCTCCAGTTTATGGAAAAGCCAGCTGTGGAAACCTGAGAAGGAAAAGCCAACACTCCCACCAGCATATTAGCTGGTATTAGGCAATAGTTAATGTGTTGTCAATCGTACATAATTTTACATAAGATTTCATTTACATTTCAGTCACGGTGGACTGAGCAGTGGTGTACATATCCATTGAGTTTCCAGTGACCATCAGTAACTGTCTCCGTTCCTCCCATGATCTTGTTTCCCAAATCCAGGCTGACATCTCCCAGGCAGAATGGGTCTCAGGGCGGTTATTTCCTCGAAGAGTAATTCCTACCTCAAAGAGAGAGCAGGCATACAGCCACTCTTTCAGCGAGGGTTTCCTTCATTTCCAAAAGTCATCTCTCTGTTTCTGGGTACAGAAAAAACACTTGGGTCATCTTGATTTAAAAAGGACCTTCAAAGACAGCAATACCAAATGTCTCTGACACAGCAGGAAATCAACCAAGGGATTAATGAATTTTATTCACCTACTACTCAACAGCCCACAGAAGAGCCACAAAAATGTTCATGCCTTTTCCAACCTCTCACCGGTGGTGACAGTCTTGAAAATCTTGGCTCTGTTTGTCATTATATGCCACTGTCTGATTTTCAAACTTATGGCTAAAGGGAAGACTGAAGGATGAAGGTCCTCATCTGGGCCAAACCATGCTCTCTGTGACAAGTTACACCTCTTGACAAACAAGTACCATCACTTCACCTTTTCAAACTCTACCTGGCCTTCCAGGGAACAAAGAAGAACCCACTGAGACCTAGCAGGCTCAGGGACACTCTAAACCATGAGCACCCAAACATCTGGTAGGTTGCAACCTCCCAGCAAGGGTTTTTGCCCAGCAGTTGTGAATTTAGGCAGTTTTCTGAGACTGAGGGCCAAAAATGACCAAGTGTGCAAACAATACACTAGGACAAGCAAAGGAGAAAGCAGTAACTCATGCTCTGTTGTTACAACCTGCTAGCTCCAAGCCTTAAAACCTAAACTAAACACAATATAGTGATTTATTCTGCTTAGCTCCAGATAGAATATTAAATATTCTCTTCCATCTTAGGAGCAAAGCAGGCAGTGGGGACATGAGGTGAAATCATGTCTGTTTACACCACCTTTTAATTTAGCTGATTTGGGCTGAAAGGATTGTGTTAGAGATGATTTAGTCCTTAAGAGCTTTCTTTAAAGCAAGGAATTAAAAATAATTCTGAAAACCTTGAGGTCCCCTAATACATGTGACGATTTTTCTGTGTTTCAGCCCTGGAAAAAAGAAAAAATACCGAAGCAACTAAACTCTGTTTCTTGTAGTAATGAACAGTAAAAGCTTGTCTGGGAGGAAAAAAACAGTGATTAGGCTGTGACTGTGTGTTACTTCCAAAGGTAAAGCCATTCTGCACGAGACAGTATTAAGATGCTAAGAGGCAAAGTTTGATCATTAATTTGGCTAACACTACACATCAATGTTGCTGTGGTCCTAGACTTTTTTTTTTTCTTCTTCTCCCTTGGTTTTAGACAGCCTTAATCATGCTTACAGCCGATCCTAATTGCTGAATCGCATCACTCTCCACCTCCTCCAAAACGCTCGGGGCAAAAGAAATAGTGAAGATTAATGACAGATGTGTAATTAGAAGAAAACGTAAAGATCTAGTGTTAATCATTCCGAAATAATTTGATAAATAGGAAATTCTGAAGAGCTCTCAGTGTAAAAGATGATAAAATGAGTACTGCAGCACAAAGGCAAGCAAATTTCTATGTACCACGCTGCCTGCAACTGGCAACAGGAGAGCTCACGGCGGGTACGGGTATGCGAGCGAGCCCTTATTAACATGATGGGATGCAGCACCAAGACCATCTGTTTTAATTGAGCAAGCTTATTCCTACAATGCTTTGCTCCACTAATCTTGTTTAGATTAATGTTAATGTTCTATTAAAAGGTAGTTTATCATCCCACAATACTTAGTTAAAGTGAGCACACCCATAGTAATATTCTCAGCTCCTATGGAGGCAGAGAGCTTGCTCATTACCAGGCTATTGATCATCTCACAGCACAGCTATTAAGGCTGGGAACCTTGGTTAAAAGTAACCAGAGGTCTTCTTTTTTTCTTTTTTTTTTCAGTATGGGAAAAGGCACAGATAAATAACTTTTATTTAATTAATTTAAAATACAAGAGAACAGAGTCTGCAAAATGATTCTCAATTATGCCTTTAGCTCGCTAGAAGAAAGTCGCTTCAGCTAATAATACCTTTCAGGTTGTGACATGGAGAATAAGCATCAACCTGGGATAGGCTGCTATGTTTTCCTTTCTTCCTGTGACACATCTTCTCACCATGACACCTTGGCCTTTGCTTTTAATAAAAAATCAGGAAGTAGACTGCTAGGTGGAAGTGTGTCTGTCATTAAAGACGCAGACAAGGGGCAAGTCAAAAAGTGCAATAAAGCATATTTTGTGTAAGGATCTTAAATCCCCAAATTGTAGGAGCCATCAGTATATCCTGAAGGTTTGATCTTTGTTTTTCCTCCATTATGGCAGAATTGGAACTGTTACATCCTCCGTGGCTGGAGAATACAGTACCTAAATGTGCTGGTTATTATTTCTAGAAGGTTATATTTTTGTAACAAAATTATGGGAAAAACTATGTTTTGAGGAGTGGTGCTGGATTAGCAAAAAGTCCTACAACCAACTATACAGCAAAAATAGGATTATAATCACAAAATCAAATCCTGCACCCATCTGAGTTGGGTCATACTCAGTGACAGAGTGGGTTGTCTTCCTTCAAATACCTAACACTGCCTGTTAGATCTTCCTCTCTGCTTCCCTCCCCTCATCTTCTCAAAAGCCATCTTGACCTGCTGGAGCTTCAAGCCCTGGGTGAGGACCACACCTCTTGCCTGTCCCTCCTACCACACCGTTTGGTTTCCCTGTGCACCCCTGGGTGCTCCTCCACTGCACCAAGACACAGCTCAGTATTCAACCCCTCCATCACTTCTTCCCACTCTCCCACATCACCAGAGCCTTGGCATTTTTTCCTCATCTTCTCAACCAAGAAGCTTTGCTCCCTTGCTGCTCCATAACTTCAGAGGAGCTGCTGGTGATCCAGCAGCAATGATACCTTCACATTTCCCTCCTTCCATCACCTCCTTTGCCAGTGCAGATAAGAAACCCTTGACAGTGGGTAGACAGCTGGCGTGTTGGATGACTGCCTCCTGCATGGAAACTGTTCTCTCTTTGTTTCTGAGCACTCACCCCATCTGCCCATCTCAATTCATCAAACATGTCCTGCCTTACACTGAAATAGCAAACCCACAAGGGCAAGGATCAAGATTTGTGTGTGTGTTTTGTGCAGCTAGTTACAGCGGTGTCTACAACTGCAGCTGCTAAATACCACCATGGCACCAATAAAGTAACAAAAGAGGTAACTCCCTCTCCTCCCCAAATTTCAAGCATGGCTTGAAAGAGTCTACTTTGAATTTTTATTTCCTAAGGGAACATTCCATAATTACATTCTGGACATATGAACAAGGAAGATGAAGGATACCAAGAGAAGATGAAATATATGTGAAAAAATTCTTCACCATTCTAAAACCAATAATCTCAGAAAGCAGTAATTCAAGTGAGACTTCTTCCCCGAATACCTAAACATGCCAGGCACTGAGTACAATTCAGGAAAGCTTCTTTATGAATACAAAAGCATCACAGTTCCCCCTCCACAAAATAGGGAACCTGAGGAGAAAAGGTAGGCAGGAAAGCCCTGGTTGATAAACCACACAACACTCCAAGCTACATCAGACACTTGTTCTCACACTGGCTCTGAGGATGCCAAAAGCTCCTTGTTTTAGCCTGGGGTAAGTTTTAAGTTTTAAGTTTCCGAATAAAACTAAATCTGAGAGTAGCCCATACACTGAGCTTTTGAAAATCCCATCTGAGCTGACTCCAAAATACACTAATTATGTGGATTATGTAGGACACAAAAGCATCTTCTCATTAAAGAACCACACTCTGAGATGAAATCCTCTCTCAAATTGGTACTCTAGCGAAAACGAGACCGGCTGAGGACGTGTGCGTACGAGCCACAATTTTTCATGGGAATGTTGGAAGACACTTAAATGAACCCCTTAATTTGCAGAGTGGAATCGTTAATGCTTCCCTCAGAAAGACAAGAGGCATTTCCACCTCTAACGAGCAGTATACATCTACAGCTAACAAGCCCTACAACCTCTGAGCACACGCCGACGACTTCACGGGGGAACCGCGCGAGCCAGGGATTACACTGGGAAGTTGCTAGTGATCAGGGTAACAAATCACTGATTTCCCGAGTCAAACACTCCAGGCTGGGTCCAACACTGAAATTACAAGTGACAAAATACATTTCAAACACCTCTGCCCCCGTCTGTTTTTGTGGTTTATTGTCCCTCCCAAACTGAGCACCATCTCCCCAGCCTGGCTGACCACACCACCACCCATCCCACCCCTTTTGCAGGACATCTCTGGATTGGGGTGAGCAAAGGGCTCCCTTGTTTTATGGAGCTTTGCCACATTCTGGGGATGTTTTACCCCGGCACAGAACAGAGAGCAATGGGGATATGACTTGCACAGGGTCCTGTCTGCCTCCAAGCACTTCACTGCTTTGTGCCAAGAGGTGGGAGAGGCAGCTGGGGCATGAGAACAGTTGGTGCATCCTGAGAGAAGCGTGAAAGGACGGGCACAACACTCTTACAGGATCCCAGTCAGCAGGTGATTGACTGGAAGGTGCTTTTTTATCCCATCACTGGCTGTATTTAACACTAACGTGCGCCAACCGCTGCTGTCTTTACGCTGTGCTTACACACTCACGCAGTGTTTTCAGCAAGGTGTGCACAGATCTGCCCGTCCTGCTGCCCAGCTCATTGTGGGAAGAGGAGAAATGACACTGTCTCTGATGTAAACCCCCCCCTGTGTGCCTCCCCTTGGATCTCCAGGCTACATTTGCCCACACAGAGGGGAAAGCAAGCGGCTCATCCGGAGCCGGCATCCTCTGGGTCGCTCCTCTCAGCTGACAGCTCTGGATGGGGTCTCTGCACGTGGGCCAGGTGACAAAAAGGCACAAACCCAATCCCTGTGCTCGGCTGGTAGCACAATGCAGCGAGTGAGTGGCGTGTTCTCCTCTCAGGAGAGCTAAGAAACGCATTCAGGAGCCTGCGACTAAGCTGCACGGGCTGTCAGCCAGCGCACCGCGTCCACACATGACAAATTATGCATTCAGCCATTGTTTGAAAGTTTGGGGTTCTCTGTTGGTGGTAAACTTTTTACTAGAACACACAGATGGTCCTGCCTGATCTTGTTAATGAAAAACTCTCACACAGCTACAAAAACAGACGTGATCATCTGTTTTTCAACATTCTGAAAAAAATCTACAGAGGTGTAAGGTGCTATACAAATGAGAATAATTAGCTTGTGCCATCTGTGGACATTAAAAAAGGAGAGTATCTGTATTCCTGTGTTTTATAATGATAAGCATTATGTCTCCAGCAAAGTATGCACTTAATAACTTTTCAATTTATTGTGACCTTCTGCTCCAATTTACTTAAGGAACCATCATACTAGCTGTGCCTCACACCTTTTTCAACTTATAATTAGCAAGTAATAAAAAATGCTATTAAAAAGTAATAAGTCTGAAGCTCTCTGACAATTCACTGATTAATTCTGAAAATTTGAAAGCACATTGGAACATACTTGGCTAAAACACTGATTTTATCCAGTTCCCAACACTTGTAATGAGTGCTGGTGCGTGATCAAGCCTCAGAGCTCCCCGACACGTCGCAGCTGCAGGAATTGCACCCTGCAATGTTCCATGGCTTGATGACAGGGCAACACTTTCCAGGGCTTTCTGAGCAGTGAGCTGCATTCTGTGCTTGCACTCAGCATGCTGCCTGCCTGCAGACTTCAGCAGGAAGGGCACAATGCCACAGCAGCCTGGGCATGGGTGCCCTTAGCGCTGATGAGGAACAGTTAATATTGATGAAGACCTTAGAGGGACAACAGTAAAAAATGATCAGCATCCAGGACACCACTTGCCTTGATTCTGTATAAAGTCACAGAATTGTCCTGGTCCCTTTACATCAAGTCCAAGCATCACCCTAACCTGCCATCCACCACTAAGCCATGTCCCCCAGCACTGCCTCTAAGCATCTTTTAAATATCTCCAGGCGTGGAGACTCCACCACTTCCCTGGTCAGCCTGTTCCAACACCTGACAAATACAACATCCACTGGAGACACTGAAACACACTGGGGGTGCAGAGCTCACATCCAGCCTCCAGACCACGGGGAGGAAGGCTGGGTGCCCAGGCTGTACCTGCCTGGTTCTTGCTACTGCTTCTGTAGCAGGAGAGGCAAGATCACTGTGGCAAAAGGTGTTGGGTCATTTCTACAACCCATTTCCATTTTACATGGCACTGTACAAGCTCACACTGGCTGCCCCCACCCTGGAGACCCGGATAAGAAAGAGGCACACTGCTGCCTTGCTGCCAAGCAGAGCTGGCACTGCTGCCATCACCATTCCCAGTGCTCCTCCACCCCTGCACCGCTCCAGTATCGGTCACATGGAGCAAGCAGCTTTCAGCCTCCACAACTCCATCAAACCCAGGGATTTTCTCAATAGCATCTTCCATGCAGAGCCTCAAAACAGACCTGAAGCCCTGAGCACCAGTTCAACAAATGCTATGTTTTATTTAGTATTTCATGGATTACTGTGAGTTTGTTAGATGCTGGGAGCAGACCCATGGTGTATGATGTGAGATCCAGACTACGATCGCCATACCCCAAATCTGTCATTCACCCAGAGATGATTGAAATATGTAATATCTCGTGCTCTCCTTGTACTCCCAATACCAACACCCACAGCTGCAGGTACAGAGATACACAGCCCTCACTCTCTTACCTGTTGCATGCTTCAACACCAGCCAAAGTCTGTTGCTGTTTGTATGTGACTCGAAGCCAGAACGGCATGAGGACACAAGACACCACAAGTGGTTTTTAACTGATCAGTGTCCACTCCTGATAAAACCCTGTGGTCTCACTCATTTATAAACCATCCTGTAACTGCTTCTGGCCTCTGATCTGAACTTTGCAATCTGAGCTACTGTTACACTGACTCACCCACCCCAAGATGTACCTGTTGCAGGCGATGAAGATCAGAAGTGTGCATAGGCCAGGCCCGGCGTCTCCCTCATGTGTTTCTAACTCAGTGAGGTTAGCTAGTCTCTGCCATCAGTCCAAGGACTTGGTATTGTTTCACTCTGATTGGGTGAACCATATTTCCCGCAACTAACCCATTTTCATTTCTATTCCCAAAATATTTCTCATTTTCCCTCCTCTGATTGCATTTATTTGTGAGATTTAAACATACAGCCCTGTTTGCTCAAGATTTGAGAATACCTGCCTTTATTATTACTGCTGTGCTCATTTAAGCAGCAGCATCTCCCAATTAATTTATTTTAAATGCTTTTTTCTTTTTTTTTTTTACCAGACTCCCAGTGGATAGGAAGGAGCATAACTTTACTTTGAGATGATTTAGAAAAGCCTGCACGCATTGCTATCTCCTAAATGCACTCTGAAGTCAAATCAATTCACAACGTCATGTTCATAAAATGGGAAATGATAAGAAAAGAATGAGTTCTGTTATACAAATTACCAGCAATTCAGCCTGGTGCTTTAATGTCATTTCTGTTCTTCAAGGATGTCACCGAACGCACCAGGCAAGTAAAATGCCCCTATGAAATTAAGACACTAAAAGTAAATGTTTGCTCCTATATTGTAAAGAACCTCATAAACGTCAGAGGTTTTTATTTCATGCACACCACAGCTTGCAGAGACACCAGGAAACATTTGGCTCTAATGGGAAACTGATGTTCACTTCGGCACCGTGCTGCCCATTAGCACCGACCGAGCGATGTTCCCCTGCACGTCTGAGCAGCCCGACACACCGCGCGGCACGGGAACTCTGAGTAGTTCCCATCTTGTTTTAAGTGCCAAGGAGATGAGCAATTCAAGTACTACCCAAGAACACCCTGTGTAAAGTCTCGTGTCCCTTAACAAAGGTAAGCATAGGAAATTCACACTTTAATTAACTGGTAGATCAAAAGTTTACCAAAACTTTGGCGCTGCTCCACATTTTCTACCTGTCTCTGATCTCTTGTCTGTCCATGTTAGTGGGCACAAGAGCGGATGATGCTGATGCTCCACGAGTCAGTCAAAGCCCTAATAGCCCACACAGCTCTAAGCCCCATCCTCTCCTTTGCTTCCAGAGATTCTGTTTCATTCCTGTTTACCCAGCAAAGGTGTAACTGAATGCACAGACAGATGGGTGTTAAGGAGAGCTGAGAAGACACGAGCCCAGGGTGATGAGGGTGGCTGCAAGCAGAAGAGAAAATGGTGCCTGAGGCTGCCAGTTCAGCTCATTGCTCCTTCACTGCTCCACTCACCCCTAACATTTTGGGGTACATCAGCATTTTGGGTGGTGCCAATTCTGTGGAGATGAGCTTGGCTGAATCTACAGCCCCGCACGATGATTTACACTGGATACTCCGATCACAACCAGGGGTCTGTGTGCATCCTGTTTTTTTCAGTATCTTTCAGTGCTGTAAAAGCCAAGTGCAAATGCACAAGGCCAGATTGCCAAGGGAGACCAGCATCCCAGCAGCTTCTGCTGAAACATGGGTAACACATAACTAAAGGCATCGTATCTGAGATGCTCCGTTCCCATTCCAACACACACAGACAGATGGTCAGCCCCAAGTGACTCAAACCTTGCTGTAAACCTGGTAACTTCATTAGGTGATTCAAAAGAGACTCCAACCTTAAAACTCCAGATCAGCTATGAGAAGGGAACATCTGAGCATCTGACCCTGGTCTCCCTGAGAAATGAGATGCTGAGCCCCTCGCAATCCAGGTGTTATCGTGGGGAGGGAGGAAATGTGATGGCAGGAGTTCAGACTCCCCTTTCGAGGAAGAGAGCACACGCTCCAGGGGTACGTTTTTCAGTCTCAGAAATGCTAACAAGATTTTTGTGTTTGATTTTTTGCTTTAAATGAGTAAAATCAAAATTAAGGGATTTCCATGCGTGATACTGCACACACACACACACACATGCACTTTTGCATAAGGGATTTGTGTTTTGTAAATTATACCCTTTAGACATATCACTAGTCATTAACCTAATTTAAATTTCAATAAGGAGATTCTCCACTTTTATCATGAAAATTAACTAGCTCCTCACTGCCAAGATACAATCAGGAGGGTGAGGTGAAAGGATATCACCAAGTAAGCCTGATTAAACCCACGTTTTTATTCAGCAGCTCCTTGTACTCCCCTGCAGTGATACAAAAGCAACTCCCAAGCGACTTCCCCTCGCTGGCGGGTACCGTGTCGAAGTATCCCTTTTGCAGTGTCTCAAAGGCCACTCGCTGCCTGCTGTTCCTGCTAACTGCTGTCTGTCATGTACTGCTAAGATTTATAAAGACACTGCTGGGATCATCTGGCAAGTGTCTTTCTACAGCGTGTTCAAATGCAGAAGGTCATCCCAGAATTACCTGTGCAAGTAGCAAAGGTAATCCTCGGGAACAAATCCGTTGGATTTCTGTGGTCATGAAGTTATGTGATCGTGGGAAGTTTGCAGTGACCCCCCTCAACTGCTCCCGGCTCCCCCGAGTGCTGTGGGATGCAGCTGAAGTCAGGTAAAAGGGAAGTGAAAAGCTCTGTCTGCCAGGATCATACAGGACAGGGCTTTTGTAAAAAAACAAAAAAAATAAATAAAAAAATGAATGGAGAGATGCTGCCAGATCCAGATCCAATATGGAACAGGAAAGTTTGGAAACTTTCCAGACCCAGGAAAGGTGTCTGTCTCCAGGGCTCAGGGCAGAGAGACACCTCTTCAGCCTCAAGTTCCAGCACTGCTGTGATTCAGGAAGAAATGAGCTGCCAGGGTGCTCAGCACCAACTGTGCTCCTCTCCTGAGAGCAGGGACAGCAGGCAATGAGACCCCAGACGTGCTGGTGAACTGGGCTTCACGAGGGAGAACAGTGCAAGTCCTGATGTGAAACGAGCAGCTCAAGTGCAAGCATCCAGCATAACAAAATGAGGCAGAAGTTCAGCTCCTCGACAGACTGGTGCCCTGAATTTCTAGACCAGCATGGGGAACCCACAGACTTTCCAGGCTGATTCACCTCAGAGCATATTCTTCTGACATTTCTTCCCTCCAGGAGTAGCTTTAGACTTGGGGTTCAGCAAAACCAACCAGTAAAGACAAAGGAGTTATTGGGAACAAAGACATGGCTTTTCCAAGCCTTCCTCTAGAAAAGAATTTGCTCTTTACAAAAAAGACTTCCCCAGCACTAACTGAAGAGCCTCAGATTTTATGGGTCCTGGGGATGTAGTACAAATTAGCAGGATTGTGTATTTCACAGAGAACAGGTAGGAAAGGACGTTGAAAAGAAATGTTATTTTAATTGGATTTCTTTGTTCTCTTCTTATCTCCAGCACCTCAACAACGCCTGCAGTACTCAGAAATCTTCTGGGACTTAAGAAAGCTCAATTTCTTTGATTCCATTCTCATTTGGAAGTTGTATGAGAAATATTATTGGTACGTAAGAAAAACCATATGTACAAGAGCACGGAAAGGACACACCACGCTAACTGTCGTAGGAGAAACGGTGCTCCACACAACCAGCAACAGATGCAATCCAAGAATTCTAAAATCCAATCAAATGAATCTGAAGATTAATTGCAAAATCCATCAAAGTACTTTGAGGAAAAATGGTAAACTGTACGTAAACATTCAGGGACTTTTGCGAATTCTCGTAGCCTGTAATTAGGTTTACTGAATGCTATCAAATCCAAGGTTCCAGTGCAAACACAGACAGTTTTTGTTGTTTTTAGATGCATACACAGATACATGAAATGTGTCTAATTACCAACAGTTGTTATGTTTCCCAGATTTAATTTCAACAGCACAAATCCACTCAGTGCAAGAGTTTCATGTACCCTGGAATAATTAACTGCAAAATCTGAATGTCTACAAAATTTAGAAGTAAAATGAAAAAAATGGAAACCAATCTTAAGTACTTGGAGAAGTTCTTTTGCCAACAAACTCAGGGTAGGGATCATGGTGCCTGCACCTCTCACATGATTTATATCCAGATTCATTACATGCTCATTCTTAATTTTTCTCATACAGAGAAATATAACCAAAAGCTCTTAATCCTGCAATTTCATCCAGGTGAAAGGAACAGTCTGCATGAAGCCCTTATGGCCTCAGCTGGACTTGGCATCTACAACAGCTCTCCTAAGTCTGCAGAACCAACACAGGTCATTTCCAGTCACAGCATCTTTGGGAATGTCACCAACACCCTCCAAATCCCCAATCTCCAAACTCTCTTTTGTGAGGAGTTTTACAGACAACATTGAAAAGCAAATTCACTTTCCCCCATGTCCCCACGTTCCAGACAGGTTGTCTAGATGAGAAGACAACAGGGGTGTTTCCATGCAGATCATACCCTGTGCTCAGCCATGTCTGAGCTTTCCCATCAGAGAAGAATTTAACTCATCAGCACTTTTCCCTGCAAAACAGATGCTGAATCTACACCCAGAGCTAAACTGATGCAAGACTTGCTGCCTCTGGTACACAGGCCACGTCTGCAACCATGTGTTGGGATGAACGTCAGTATTTTTAGTAAATGCACAATTACGTATCATTTTAAGACTAAAGTCACAGGATGTTTAAACACACACACACACCCAACAGACGCTTTAGGAACAAAATTATAGATGACATTCTTCAGCCTTAACTGTTCTAAACAAAACACTTCCCAATCTTGAAGACAGACTACGCTAATCTGTTTGCTAGCTGAAGTAATTTTAGAATTAACCGGAACACTTTTTATTATTATTGGCACTTACATGTTTAATTTTAGGAGTGTAAATCATATAATTAAAGCTTTGACATAAGAAGTGATTATGTTCGAATGCAGCTCTTCATGCTTTGAGAAAATACAGAGGGATGAGTTCAGATTTCTGTATTAAAAAAAAAATCCACACATTTTAGACACATGCTACCAAATACTGTGTTAAACATTGTTCTCCTGCAACTGCACTGGCACAAAGGAATGGACATCGTTCTCACCTATCTGGCTGAGCACTGAGGGGCTCCAACATGAGAGCACAGCAGCAGCAAAACCAGCTGTGCTGGGTGGGAACCAGCCCAACAGCCTCCCTGGCTTCCCTGTGCTCCCAACTAATCCAGATTCCTCTGCCTATGCCATGAGGGAAGGATGCAGAAATAGATGGTGAGCTCAGTGAGCACACTGGAATTTGGTGCTCCATCAGTGCATGGATCTGGTTTCTCAGATTCCAAACTCAAGGGAGATGCTGTAAGAAATTTTAAACCCCACATGTTACTCGATGAAACTGTCTGCGATTCAGAAGGCAACATATGGATTACACTGATATAATGGTGAGATTGTTGGCCCCAAGCTGTTTCTCTGAGGCAGCAGCAAGACCCAAGGACTTCTCCAAAACCCAAGCTGATGTGGCAGCAGGACCTCCCTTGTGCAGGCATTGGAGAAGGCAATTCCCAAACATGCACCCGAAGTCTCCCATCCAGATCAACCCTGGATCATGAAAAACTACAGATTACTTTAAGCCATTAGAGCTGTAATAAACTTCTTCTGTACAAGATCTCTCTTTCAAAGGACGGCAACAAAATCTCCCCTCTACCCCCAAAGAGCTTTAACTGCCAGACAATTTCTACTAATTTTTCCTGCTTGTTTTTTTCCCTTATTCAAAGGGATCAGCGTTGCAAAGTTGAAGTAAACTGATAGCTACACAAGATAACTTCATGAAGCACTTATAATTTCATATTGCATTAATAGGCTTAATATAATCTCTTAGACTTTTTTTGAAATTAGACCCTAAGGGAATTGGAAGCCTCACTCACCTTGACTTCCCATTGTATTTTGAGCCTAATTGGCTTCCCATCTTTTGAAAACTCTAGCTTTAATTATTTGTTACCTTAGTTCTTAAAAGTTACAGATGAGTAAGGAAAGTGAATAAAAAGCTGCTTATCTCCTTTTCAGGCAGGGGAACAATCTCACAAGCTGAACCTCTCCAGGTTCCAGGAAGCCAAGTGCTCTGAGCACCCTGAAATCCAACAAACCACAAGCAATGAAGTTAACCCGTACTCCGTGAGTTGGAGCGACTGGGGAACCGGGGTACCCTCTAACCTCTGCAAGTTGGAAATCACTTTGTAAGTAATCTGCTTAATAAGCAAAACTAACTCTGCAATCAGACAGCAATGGTAAACCCCCCATCCCACTTCTCTAGAAGTACACCAATATTCTCAGCTGATCTAGATCTGTGACAAAAGATGCTTTCAATACTCTATCTACAAAGTAACTTAATCTGGTGGGACAGATATTATTCCATTTTCCTAGTCTGGGTTTCCTTCCATGAAATCTCCATATTCAACTTGCACTCTGCAAGGAACTGGAGTTGCCTGCCAGCAGAACTGGTATCCACAGCACAGCACCCATGCAGCAGAATTCCACGAGTCAATACATCAAGAGGACAAGAAGCAGTACGATGCCATCAGCTGGCATCCATACACGGATTAATGGTCTGGAATTCTTCAATTACATATATTATTGCTACAATATGGTGACACCTATGGCCAAGAGTAATCATGGCTTTTCTCAGAACTGCTTACTAACCTTCTTCATGGTATTTTTGCTGGTGGTCTAGTTCCTTTGACTCTGCAAAGATTCATTTTTAAAAAAGAATGACAACACTAAGTGCCACTAACTTCTCACTGCCATACACTGGAAAATGCACAAATAGCAAAAGCCCAATGAACTGCATGAGTCTCTCTCTTGCAGTGGTGGTACATCTCACACAGCTTCCACCAAGGCTTAGCATCCCACCTGTCCAAAGGCCATAATGCCAGGATACATGGAGAACAGAGAGGAAGACAGGGCAGTCTGTGGTTGTAGTGCCCTTCAGTGCCCATGAGAATGGAAAAGAAAGCTTTCCAGCCAGGTCTCTCTACCACTGTCTCTGATTAAATGTGCACCACACACATGCTGCCAAGCACAAAGGACTGGCAGCTATTCAGCACAGTGAGCAGGAACCTGGGCTTTAGTTCACTATAACCAACACCCTCTTCCTCCTTCCCTTGACAGCAATTTCAACAAGACTGGATCCTGGAGTGGTACATAAGGCAGGACACGTCCTGAAAGGCTCTGCAAGAAACACTGTGGGGTTGTGTGCAATTTTTTCACAAATGATGGCAATGCTGTATGTTAAACCATTTCCAAACAGACGGGGTGTTGGGAGAAAGGCAGGAAGGTTTGTACTGGACATGGGATGTTAGGTGACCTGCACCTTCTCCCTCTGCATTCCTCATCTGTTACAGAAAACATTAGCATAGGGCTCGGGCTGCAAAGACTGGTATTGGGATGAAGTATTTTCCTACTTCCTCCACCTAGCCAGGGCCAGCTGGGATCGGCAGGGACTGAAGCCTTGTGCTGGTTTAGCCCCTGTGAGGGCTGGTGCCGATGTGGAATTACAGCCAGCTCCGATGTGCTGGCTTCCCAGTGAGGCTGGCACTAACTGGAAACTTGCAGGCAGTTTCATTTGCTCATAAGGCACCATGCAGAGAAATAACATGAACTAACTATACATAAATGAGGTATCTGTAACAAAAAAAAAAAAGGAGAAATAGAAAGAAGAATGCACTCAGGGTTGTCTGCTCCTCTGGGTTATTACAGCAAATAGCCAGGCCACGTGTCCACAAATGCAGCTGGAATCTCATTTCAGCCTTGTCTTAACCAGTAGCACACTCACTGGCTTCACTGGCACTACTCCCCATATGCACTCCAGTATATTGCACCATCACCATTCCCTGGCTCCCCCAGGAGCAGAGATCCCACAGGTTTTAGAAATCCCCACGGAGCAGGCTGCATCCCTTGGTCAGCACCTGGGCAAAGGGATGCTCACCTGAAGCACAGGCTGTCATCCTTACAGATCATGGCCCTGGGGCAGAGCTACGGAGCGGAGGAGAGGAAAGGATGGATTTGGTCCTAAAGCTGTCAATCTGAAGCAGACTCTGTTGATGGATGCTCTATCTTTTGGTACAAGCAGTGCTACAAGACCAAGATAAAACATATTTGTGGAATGCTTTAGAATTAGCTGTGTTAGAAAGCACCTCTCTCTATAAATTATTGCTATTATTATTAGCCTCTAAAGTAGGTTCCGTCCTACAGAGACATTACCTTAATAGATCTGAAGGTGATTTAAAAATGTAAACAGTTGCTGGAATATTGAGCATTCAAACTCTTCCTCTGATTGCTGGGAAGATAGGAGTCCAAGGAAAGGCCAAATAAATCTTAAAGCTGTAATGCAAGCAAGCTAACTTCATCCTTCTTCCCAGCCTTATTGCTATCCACGGCACCACTATGATCTTGAGGGCCTAGATTCATTTCCACTGCAGTGTGTGCTACAGCACGAGGACATCGGGGTTGGAATGCTCAGTATGTTTTCTGAATCGCAGCAGTGAGGTGCTCTGCTCTGAGCTCATCAGTATTCTCTCATTTGTTTGGCTGGCCCAGGTGCCTCTGCTGGCAGGCTGAGTGACCTCTGTGGAAGGGTGGAACGGTCAGTCACTTAGCATCTAAGGATGAGAAGGTCAAAGTGTGTCCTAGATGGCCACGCGTCGCATTGCTGTTACCGTGTATCGTGATGGGAACATGCAACAGCTCAGAGTACTGGTTTGGGGACAAAGGTATAATCATCTCTCAATGTTCTCTGAAATGTGAAATCTCCTGGCCACACTTTCAGAATATGGCATTTTAAATGGCAACCCGACTTCCAGAGGCATCCGATTTCCACGCTCGTCAAAATGAGGCCTATTACATTTGCATTTTCTATTGGGAATATTCCCATTTCTGTCACCAACCTGCAGGTGAAAAATGAACGTTACGTATTTCTGGGGAACACTGTATGGAGTTAAAATAAATACCTGAAAAGGACAACATAAATGCTCTTTTAAACATTTTTTTTCTTCTTAAATTCCACATTGCCATGTTCTCTGTATTGTCATCACACATTTATGTACTGCCTTGCATGTCTGCCTGGTTACTTTGCTTGTAAACTCACGATAGCTCAGCTCTCCCGAGAGAATGGATTTCATTGATCCTAATACACACAGTCATGAATACAGTTTTTAGCAATATTGGCACCAGAGAACATCTGTTTACTTTGAGTTAATCAAGATTAATATTTTATCTTCTGTCCGGCTAAAACACCCACCTACATGAAGCATTTTGCTTTAGCTCCGAAGAGGAAATCTTTAAGCAACGGAATATGAAGCACATACCAACTACTGACAGGGCTGCATCAGGGTAATAGAGAATTAAGACTGACTTGTTTTGCTTCATGGTCAATCCCACCTCAAGACCCTGAGGAGTCAATCCCAGCTCAATGCCCAACTGAGGAGTGCAGGGCAGACATACACACAGCTGTATAGCAGTATGCTGAGATGAGCGTGGCATTGTGGACACCTTCCAGTGATGCAAAGATGAGTTGAGTCATATTTGTCATTTTCCTCCAGCTCCTTGTTTTAATAATAATTACAGCACAAGGCAACCGAGGGCAGAGGGGAGCTCCTGTGGCCTCACTGACTCATATTCTCTCAAGTGACCATCGCTGGGCTTACAGAGAACCCTATTAATTCCTCCAAGTAGGTACCCATCATTACTGCAGGCAATCTGGATGGATGATTTCAAAGCCTTACATTCCTGCTCTCGGAAAACACGTCTGTTTTGATCTTTCTATGCAGCCAACCAGTAAAAATGTTGCACATATTTTCTGCACCTATCCAAAGAAATTTATCTTTCACACCCTACTTCGTGCCATATGTTGGAAGCTGAAAGAATGAAGGATTTAGCTGTCAGTCTCTGAAGGCAGTACAGACCCTCTTCCAACTGCACACAGCGTCAGATCTGAAAGTATGACATTTCACTTTAGCTTCTGTCAGCACTATCTGCAGTGTATCACTGGTGCACTGTTGAAAATATCCTTGATAGGCAGCTCATATGCGCTGGATAAAGCGCTCATTAATCTTGCCTTTAAAGTATTGAGAAGTCTGGTGGTAACATTCTGAAGTGAAATGCTCGGCTCCAGCACAGGAGGGATGTTCCCACTGCATTTCCCAGCCAACAAAGGGAGCCTTCAAAAAAACAAAACCAAGCATCCTGTGAAGTGATTTCTGCTTGTTTGCTTTAGGTATGTGGGTTTTCTTCACAGCACACCTCCTTCCTCCCAGCCAGCCGGCCTTCTGCACTGCCCCGGTTGGGCACCAGCTGGGGAGGGATTCACCATCCCTCCACAGCACGCCCACGGCTGGTCTCCAGCCCCAGGACCCAAGCCCAGCTCCCAGCAAACAGCACTCATCCTCTCACAGACACGGTGGAGGTAAATTGGG